>CM020503.1:17212500-17325000 GCA_009823395.1 Thamnaconus septentrionalis | reverse complement strand
GTTCTTGGACTGTGGGAGGAAGCTGGAGAACCCGGAGAGAACCCACGCAGACACAGGGAGAACATGCAAACTCCACAGAGAGGCCCCAGGCCTGGAATCCAACCCACAACCTTCTTGCTGAGAGGCAGCAGTGCTAACCACTGCATCACTGTGTCGCCCTGGAAAAATACAGTTGTATAAAATGAAACTTGCCATTTCTCTCTCTCCCTCTCTCTGTCAGACTCTCAGTGGGGAACAGAAGATCCTTCACCTGAGGAAGCTGGTCTGAGGTCAGTCAGAGGTTCACAGCTCGCTCTCCCCTCAGCGGTCACGTGTGAACGTGAGACAGGCTGGCAAGCAGGCAGACAGACAGACAGACAGACAGGCAGCAGAGGGCTGTGTCACCATGGCGAAGGGCCAACAGGCATCCATCACGGCCGAGGAGACGCAGCCGCAACGCAGCGCAGCGGTGCGTGAGCGGGAGGAAGCAGCCTGCAGGGCTTCAGCAACAAGTCGGAGCAACAGCCCAGACCGGAGCACTACGCTGTGGAGGGACTGGACCACACGCCATGCTGGGAGGGTGCACTGCACACACCTGTCTGGTGGAGTCAACACCTGGGTGTGTGTCTGTGTGTGTGAGAGAGAGAGAGTAAGAGAGCGAGAGAGTGTGTGTGTGAGTGTGTTTGTGGTGATTGTGTGTTTGTGTGTTTGTGTGTGTGAGAGAGAGAGTGTGTGTGTGTGTGTGTGTGGCGCGACCCGGGGTGACGCTGAGCGGAGGGCGGGGCTGGAAGAGGGTGATGTCCGCGGTGACACGGCGCGAGGAGCGGACACGAAGGAGGCTCGCGCTGACGGTGATGGAGATGGTGTCACCCTCTCACCCTCTCTCTATCACACACACTCGCACATTCGCACGCACACACACGCGCCTACCTGCTGACTGTGCCTCCGGTCCCCTCAACACGCGTGTCGCTGCTCGCCGGTCCACGCGCTACTCCTCCTCCTTCCTGTCTCCTCGAGCCGGGTTGCCGCCGCTCCGTCCGATCGCGTGTCCTGCCGTGTGATGATGTGACGGCGGAGAGCGCGAGCCGTGGGCGCATCCAGCACCCCGCCTCCCCGCCCCCCGACACACACGCGCGCGCGCACACACACACACAGCAGCGCCATCCAGCGCTGCGGTCGCGGCACGCCGCTCTCGCGATACCGTGCCACCTTCCAGCTCTCCGCGATGGAGGTGGGCGCGTGACGTGTAGAAAGGGAAGGGGACGGGTTTGGGGGGGTAGGGTCGTGGAGGGGGCTCTGCTAGCGGCTCAATGCCGCCTCCTGCTGGACACGAGGGGCAACTTGCGCGTGGACATGTGGTGACGTCATTCCCTCGCACGGCCCACCTGGTCTCGGTACATCGTCTCTTTATTTCCCTATTTGTTCATTTCTCTCTCAGCGTCTTCAGGATCCAGCTGATGTGCGTCTGACCAGGAGAGCGTGGTGTTTGAAAGATGCACCTGGGAGAGCCACTCTTTAAATGTGAATTCTTTATTTTTTATTTCTTTATTTTCAACTTCAACATCTCAGAAATCAATATTTACAAATAACAATCTTCAGGCGTTCCTTGAGAGATTAAAAGTTACGTAAACTAAATGATTTGTTATCACTTCCAGCTGCTTTTTCAAACTTAGTTATCTTTCATCAAACAGCCATATATTAACTCCCGCACTGGTAAACACTAGAAAGCAGCATGTTTAGCCCTCTGTTTACAGCGCTCTGCTCAAAAATAAGCGTTGCGGGATCTTTGATTGGTTTAGAAGGGGAATCTAAAAAGCAGGGGACGAGACACCTGGCTGTGTGTTCAAAACTGGACAGGCCTCACTGCCCTTTGTGACATCACGGAAGGCCGATTTCCAGAAGTGTGTGTTCAACCTCTGAAAGGTGGAGCAGCAGAAGACGTTTTATAGCTCTATTTATATTTCTGAGGAGTTCACCATCAGAGCAGAAACACAGATTTTTGATAGTCGATAAACGTGACATTAAAGAGATTTCACAGCTTTTAGTCCGGAAGGTGGAGACACGAGGATCAGGAAGGCTGAGGTTCCAGAAGGAGGACTGGGAACTGGTACTGAGCTTGCTCAGCAGCAGACGAGACGTAAACAGACCTTTACTGTAAAGGTAAACTTTTATTGCATAAATACATTGTTTTTAAGAGTGCAGCGTGCTCATCTATACCTATACACACCCAGCTCTGAGCAGGAAGTCCAAGAATGCAAAAAACAAAACAAAGTAAGACTTGTCAGGGGGGCAGACAGAAACAAAATGAAAAGACACACAGGGAGTGAAAGAGGGAGAGAGAGAGAGAGAGAGAGAGAGACGTACTTCCAACTTCACAGGTCATTTCGATAATTTCTCCACATTTTATTTTCATCTCATTGGAGAACTTTTAGCACGTTGGAGTGAAGAACTCTCGTTCTGGTGCTCTGGTGTGTGTGTGTGTGTGTGTGTGTGTGTGTGTGTGTGTGTGTGTGTGTGCGTGCGTGCGTGCGCGCGTGTGTGTGTGTGTGTGTGTGCGAGCATGTGTGTCTGTGTGTGTGTGTTCACAGGTCGTCCGTCTCGCCGTCGAAGGGCATGGCATCCAGGTCCATGTGGATGTGCGTGTTGTCCTCGCTGCACACCCAGCCGATGGGCGTGCGGTTGAAGGAGGGTCGCGAGCGCATGTCGGCCTGCAGGCTGCTGGCCGGAGGCTCCACCTCCTCGGCGCTGACACTGATCTCCGGGAGTTCAAAGGTCAGCAGCTTGGGGCCCTTGTCGAAGCCACCAAACGGCAGCGCCGATCTGCAGGACAGAGAGGAGGAAGATGGTGAAACTCTGAAACTCTCGAAAAATCTAAATTATTCTCAAAATAGATTTTTAAAATTGTTCACAGTGGCTTTCATGGAGGAATTTTTAAGTTTCAGTGCTGATGAGAAACTCGTTTCGGTATGTCCCCCTCTTCAAGCTCCTAGCTTGTGAAATGCTCTATGTTTAATGTCCCGGGTTTATGTGTCTGCTTCGTGAACCTTTCACGCGTATTTATAAAACTTTATTAGGTCGAATGGATACCAAATGATCTTCTGTCAGACATAAAACTGAGTCACACTGCTGCCTGGTGTGTGCCGACGGCCGACTCTGATTAGCAAACCTAACAGAGCAGGAGTGTATGAAGAGCTCGGATGGACCCTGCGGGGCAACCAAAGTTAAGCACGTGGTCATTTCCAGTTTTATTGGCGTTTCAAGATTAAATGTCCATTTAAGAGCATCAGACTGGTTTCAGTCTGGAGGTCCTTCCTTCCTCCGCCCTCAACATCCTCAGCCACGTTAATCACGTACAACCATTCCAAACTTATCTTTTTGCCAAACTCCAGTCGGAGCTGTTTTAAGTTTCAAATTCCTTTAAGTCAGAACAAAAGAATAAAGTTAATCATACAGGAAGACACATGGAATCAAGCGGAAGAAATCCAGGAAGTAACCTAATGCCAGTTCCCCTTCTTCTGCTGCTGCTGTTCTAGCAGTTAGCTGGGTTGCTGATCTGATTGGTCCAGCCTGAAATACTTTTGTATGGGCTCTTTGCTGGACTCATGTGTGAAATAGATTCAGCAGTTTCAGGAAGGTTAGATTTAAATATGTGAAACCAGCAGGTGTCTTTATATGCATGTGTGCCAAACCAAATCACGATTAACGATGAATAAGGTTTAATTTTTAAATTGAGATTAATTTATAACTGTGACTTGTGGCCCTGCGATGAACTGGCAACTTGTCCAGGGTGTCACCCTGTCTTCGCCCTATGACAGGTTGGAGAGGCCTCAGCAGACCTCCTCACAACCCTGACTTCAGGAAGAAGCGGATATTGAAAATGGATGAATGGATAATTCCTGACTGCATTGTTAACCGCGATTAATCGCAGTTTTATTTGCTCGTTTAAAATCATTTTATTCTGACAGTTTTGATGTCCATTTCAATGTAAAGAAATTCTTGCCATCACCGTTGTGTGAATTGCACAAATCAAACACAGCTAACATTAGCACGATGCAGTGTCGAAATCTAGCACGACAGCTTGAGGACCTGACAACGGGTGAGTAACAGGGACAAAAGGATGCGATTAAAATTTAAAGCATTTGCATCTTATGCCTTGTATTTGATCTCATCGTGACTAACGCGTTAATGCTGACAGCCCTAATTATCATGAGTAATTACTTAGAGGACAGCGACTACGTGTTCGAACAGCCAAGCCGAGAAGTTTGAGAAGATGGGAAGTTCCTTTGTTAAGCTCTGGACGCAGGGACGAGACACATCCCACCACGGCTGCTACCTGTTGAAGCTCTTGTACAGAGGCAGATCTGGGTGGAGGTGCATCGGTCCAGGCATGTTGGGCCTCATGGTGGCCGTCAGCTCCTGGTTGCCCCTCATGGCTCTCTCCCAGGGAGAAACGTAGGTGCGCACATACTCCTGCCTCCGCCTCAGCTTCTCTTCCTCCTCGTCCACCTTCTCCTCAATCACTGAGAGAGGAGAACCAGAGAATGACTCAGAGAAAGAGAGCAGACAAAAAGCAGCACAGGGAGACAGCAACGGGACGTCTTACCTTCTTCCTTGGGCATTTCAGGCTTGGGTGGGATGGGAGGAGGGGGCGCCATCAGGTTCTCCAGGTTGAGCTGGAAGGGGAACAAACGGTGGACAGAGTCTGGTCAGCATCACCTGTGGAGGCTCACCCGCCTCCCCTACCCCTTTCTGTCTGCCCCACCCACATTGTTCTCCACGATGAACTTCTCCACCCGCTGCTGCCTCTTCTTGAACATCTTGGAGCCCTTGTTGTTGAGCAGCGACAGCTCCTCCAGCATCACGTCCTTGGGCGTCTTGATCTTGGTGCCCAGGTCCAGTTCAGAGGCCTCGGGGTCTGACTCGTCATCTGACAGCAGGGAACACACAAATAGCATTGAACAAGTATTGCGATATGTTTAGTCTAGTCTACCTTAGCTTGGTTTATCTTGTTTTATTTTAACATACCCTAGGTTAGCCTAGTTTAGCTTAGCTTTAAGTATGTTTGCTACAAAAATAAGCCCATATTTACCAATTAACATCCAACAACTTGTGCTTAAAATGATGTCTCATTTTCCATCCATCCGTTCATCTTCCTGCACTCAGTGTCGCAAAAGTCTGCTGGGGTCTATCTGTGTTATTGTTTATTCATTTATTTATTTATTTATTTATTTGCATTTTTGCAGCAGGACATTCGAGCTGCAGCCTCATTGGTGATTTGATCTTCCTGATAGTTTCTGATTCCAAATCGTGGTGGGGAGGTGACGCAAACTGTCACAGACACGTCCTTTTCAATCATCCATTCATCCATTCATCTATTTTCCATCACTGCTAATCCTGCACTTAGGGCCACAGGGGACAATTTGATTGCAGAACAACACAAAGAAACAAAATAGCTCTTCACACTCGCACATCACACCTACAGCCAGTGGGCCTTAACATTCAAGTCTCTGGTCTGTGGGAGGAGCCAGAGAACGTTGAGCAGGAAGCCGCTGCAGTTTGCTTCCTCGTCACCGCAAGATGCAGCTAAACCCTACGGATTGGGCCTTTAAAAGCTGGTGTGTGTGCAGGGATATTTGCGAGCGTCCCCTGGGGAGTCGTGGCGGGAGAAGAGGGCACCTGGGAAGGCCGCTGCCGCCGCCGCCCCCATGGGACTCCTGACAGAGGGAAACCCTGACAACATGGCGGAGGGATCTGATGGATTTCACCGCTGCACGCAGAGCTCCTCATAAAACACTGTGCGCGCACACACACTCACACACTCTGATATCACTCATAACACCTGGAGTGCGGCCATAAAGTGACACGCGCACACGCCCAGACACACGCGCACACTTAGCGCACGCCCACGTGCGCAAGTGTGATTTACCGGCCGCCGCTAACAGCTCTCTGCAGCGCTGCGGTGCCAAGTCCCAGCTTTATGGATGTGCTCCCGAGAGCCGCTGCGTGTGTGTGTGTGTGTGTGCGTGAGGGAGAGAGAGAGAGAGAGAGAGAGAGAGAGAGAGAGAGAGAGAGAGAGTAACTGAGGCTGCTGAGCAGGGAGAACTCTCCCGTGGGGATATTGATTAGAGTGTTAATCCAGCAGAATGTGAAACTGGAGCTGCTGCAGCTGCTGCTGCTGCTGCTGCTGCTGCTGACTGGGAGGAAACTGGACAGACTGACAGATCCAGAGGGACGAAAGGACGGACGGAGAAACGGAAGGGATGGGAGACGGGCCGACGGGACACATGGCGGAAGCAGATAGACGCAGGGGATGATGGGTAGATGAGTGGGCATTAACTCCGGCAAAATAGGGGATAATCAGGATTAGCTGCTGAGTGAAAACACACCGGTGGGGTTGATGCAGATGTGGCAGCGGCTGAAACGACAGGAGAGGCAAATACCGGAAAGAGATGAAGAGAGATGAGGCGGTTAAAGTGACTGTTGTGTAAGACAGACGCTGTGAACGCCAACCAATGTTGTCCTCATGCAGTTCAAATAACATGAAATCTGTAGCTGACATCATGCTAGGTTCTGCCGTAACCCTCTGAAATGAAATTTTGTGTCAATGGGATATTTTTTATTTCTTTAGATTTAAATGCTGAATGCACTTTGGCATCCCATCACTGTAAATATGCTTCTTTTCTTTCAGGACCAGCTTTTACAAAGAGAGCTTTTGGTTTGATTTGATTGATTTAAATCCTGGACATTTCAGAGACATTTCAGAGCCATGACTATGAACTTGCAAACAACGGCAAATGGCTGCAAGTTTGGGAAAATAAGTTTTGTTTTGAGTTGTTGTGGAGTTTCTGGCTGCACAAAAAGCAAAGTGGCCGCATCATTAACAAACTGCCATTGCGTGTTAGAATCAAGAATTTGATCAAATCCCGATCCAAATGTATTTTTGTTTTCCTGAACTGTTCACCTGGCGGGCCCGATGAAACTTTAACTTGACATCTCAGATTTATGACATGCATCTGTGACCCTCTGAACGAATACCTGTAAAATTGATGAAGTGAAAACACTTGAAAGCAGATAAATCAGAAAAATATTTTCTAGGGAGAAAAAGAAAATCCTTGAGTGGCGTAGTTTGTTCTTCACTTAATCTGAATTATAATGTCTTAGCAGCAGCAGCAGCAGTCACTTCCTGTAGTTCCTTCTTTTACAATTCCAGGAAGCTGATTGGTTCTGTGAGACTGATTAAAAACGAAGGAGCAGCTGCTCCTTTCTAGTTTATTTTGCTCTGCAGTGGTCAGTAGACTAGAAGAGGGCGGAGCTTGGAAAAATGATTCCCGGCGGTGTCGCATTTTGCTCGAGGGTCACGCGGCCCTCCTGGAGATTCCTCACGCATGTCGGACATTATAAGCAGCGTGTTCAACGTATCAGCGGGTTTATATCAGGTTATACAAGACAGCATGTGAAATTATTTAGACACGGAGACGGACAGACACAGAGTGACAGTCGCAGGCAGGCCGGTGATATTTCCTGAACGGTATAATTGGATCCCAGCGCAGCTGAACTTGTGAGCGTGTGGAGAGGGTGTTTATTTGTTGTTTTTTTTTACCTTTCTGGGAGATGTTGGACAGGTCGGTGATGATCCTGTTGGCCTTCCTCTTGTTAGGAGGAGCAGCGGTTGAGAACGGCATGGCTGCAGAAGAACACATATATTTTACTTTGACTCGATAAAAAAAAAATCCTGATGAGATTTTTAGAAGATGGCAAAAAACATGGAAAGAATTTTGCTAAATTTGTACTGCAGCGAGTAAAATTGACAGGACTATTTGTAAGGAGCGAAACATCAATTATTTAAAAAACAAAACGAAAATACAAGAAAAAAAGACACACAGCACAATCGTTAATCATTAAAAGGTTCTGATTCATAAGATCCAGGGCTTCAATTCTACAGTCTGTTTCTATAGTTTTAATTTGTTACTCAAATAAATGCAAAAAACATGTAAGTTTGTTCAGACAGATGTAATAATCACCAGGTTCTGCAGCCTGTTTTCAGGCCACGTTTAGCTCTCAAATTTCCCAATAGGGGATCAGTAAAGTATTCCATCCGTCATCCACAGTATACCTGCTTTCTCCTGCACTACCCGTTTATCTCATCTAATCATTGTCTATGACTGTCAGCAAAAACAAACCTGCCGGATGAGTCAAACAGAGGCAGCAGTGAGCCTCTCTTTCACTTTACGTCTTCTCAGGTTTTATTTGTCCTGGCTCGACATTTTGGCTGTTACAAATTTCTCCGCTGGAAGCTTAAACAGATAAAAGCTCCGGGTGCAGGACACATTCCGGCAACAGGCTGGTGAAATACGATCATACAAAAACATTGCTTCGTCTTTATATCCCTCCTGAGAGGCCGCGCTGATGTGCAGAACACGTTAAGGCTGCACATCATGTCCTTAATTCTAACGAGCCTCAGCAGAAGCCTCAGCAGAAGCCTCAGCAGAAGCCTCAGCAGAAGCCTCAGCAGAAGCCTCGCTCCGGCGTCTAAATTAATCTAACAGCACTTTAAAGGAGGCGCGCAGCCGCAGCGCTCCCTGGAGGACACTAACGTCTCTCTTCAGCGAGCGGCGCGATGAGGAGGGCCGGTGGTCCAGCCGCCCTCGAGTTGAGCAGGTCGAAAAGCAATTAGGCAGCGGCAGTAGGTGAGCGGAGGAGGAGAAGCTGCAGGAAGAGGAGAAGCTGCAGCAGGAGGAGAAACTGCAGGAGGAAGAGAGGCTGAAGGAGGAGCAGCTGCTGCAGGGAGACGCTTCGTGTAATTGCTTTTCTTTCGCTGTAATTGAGGCTCATTTCCTGCCTACTGGGGCCTCTGCAGCTGTATTTATGAACACATGTTCAATAAGGCGCGGTCGAGTGTACGGCTTGGCGTGTATCGATCTGAATACTGATAGTATCGATACAGAGGTGTGTGTTGTATCAGATTAATACTATTGTTGCAGTTTCCAGCTTCTCTCCAAGTCTGTCTCTGTAATCACTGTTGCTCTCCCTCTCTTGCTGTCTCTCTCTCTGGTAGTTAAAGACCTACAACTTCACTTTACCTCCACAGATATCTTTGTGTAACTGATGGTAGCCTTTTGTTGCATTGTTGACATTGTCAAGTTTATATTTTGTGACATTGTCCCTTTTTTTCTTGTTTTTGTCTTGTCTTAAACAGTTGTGTGATGTGATGTAGTGAAATTGGAACTGTTTTCTTAATTTTTTATACTTTTGTTTGTATTTGCTCTAAAATCATTGTCCTGCGTTTTACCGTGATCAAAGTCATTGAACCAAAGGCAAAAATACACAAAATTATTAATTTCAATCGATATGAATACACATTTTGATATGCTTATGTATCAATATCGGTATCAGTATCGTATCAGCGATACTAGCCCGGTATTTACTTGGAATCTGATCGATACCAAGATTCCTCCCTATGGTCCACCCCTGGCTGAGCGTGGCCGTCGAAGCCACGCACAAGAGCAGGTGAATTTAAAAAAGAGGTGCCCTTTGTGAGAGGATTTAGTCGCTGGACGTCGCTCCGGTTGGGTGGTGGGTGGGTGGAGCGGAGTGGCGGGGGCAGGGGATGCAAGGTGGGGGCAGCAGCGAGGGCCCCGGGTCCTGTTACTGCCTCTGTCAGGCTGAAGAGGCGCCGGCCGCTGTCCCTCCGCAGCCCGGCGGACGGTTTTAGCAGCAGATAAATCTGCAGCAGACAGCTGGAGGGAAGGGCATCGCTCAGCACATTCCCCAGCACGCTCATACATCCATAGCGGCAAACCTAAAAACTCCACCGCACACGGCGGCATTCCTCACACACAGCACACACGGCCGCAGCCGCAGCGCTGTGAGGTAGGAAGTCATAGGTGCACCAGCTGATCCCGGGGGTCCAGATTCTGCGTGATTGGCCTTTTTGTAATTGAACTGACTGCCTGGAAAAGTGTCCACTTGCACAAAATCTTGACTTAATAACCAATCAGCTGACTCCATTTGATTTCCCTGTAAATGGATTCATCTCGTCCCAGAGGCCACGCCCTCTAACCGGTTCCTCCCTCGCTGCCCAGCCGACCACAGGAATTGATTTTATTTAACCGCCACTCATCGTCTGGGAAAACATAAATTCCATCAACACTTGACTGTGCGAGAGAGAGAGAGCGTGAAAGACCCCTCGCCCACCTAACGGCAGCACACACTCCAACGTTTCTGTCGTCTTACCGCACACCACAGGCAGGTTGCCAGAAGGTCCCAGAGCAGGTGGGCAGGAGGTGGAAGAGTTCCTGAATCCCAGGTGAATCCGTGTCCCCAGAGCTCCAACGGTAGCGCCTGCCCTCCTCTTCGGCCCGGAGAGAGTGAAACCCAATCAGCAGGGCTCCCACAGGGCTATAGGGTGGGTGGGGGCAGGGGTTGGGGGTGGGGGTGGGTGGAATGGTGGGTGTGCTGTTTTAATGAAGCTGAACTTCTAAATCATCCCCTCGAGGGGTGGAGGAGGTGGGGGATGGGGGGGGGGTTCAGGAATATTTTGTCTTTTCCCATCATTGACTTTTCCATCCAGACTGGTTTTCTTAAAGCTCTTAAAGCTTAAAGCAAGGTCACAGATCAATTGAAATAGGTGACAAAGTTTCTAAGAAAAATCTTCTGTGAAACTCGTCTGACTGCTGCTAAAGCAGCATCCATGAAGCTTCCAAATCTGCCTCAATGTTATTTATTTGCCTGTTTGTTTGTTTGTTTAGTCGCATTTATTGTACATCCCATCTGTTTGTTCATAACTGAAGCTGATTTGGTTATGTAAGCCACTAACATTTCAAGACTGTTTGACGTTGTTGTTGTGGGTGAGAGGACGTTGTCCTCCAACCAAGATAAAAATCAGCGCTAATTTTAGCCTTGAAACGGGACGGTGAGCCAGCCAACCTTGACCGACGTGTTGTCATCCGTGTGTTTATTTGAGCTATAAATCCGGCCGGTGTCACCTGCACGTCCAGTGATTGGATCCAGAGCCGGTCAGTGGCTCTTCACCCAATATATCAGTTTCAAATGGGAAGGGGGGGGTGAAAAAAAGATCAGTGTTTTTCCAGGGGGAAAATCATCTGACCTGCGCCTAAACCATGACCTTTGACCCCAAACACTGGGCTAGGTTGACCCAGAAAAGAAAGGAGAGATGCAAGGAGAGAGACATCAGCGACCGAGCGAGCGGAAGGATGTACGGCGACTGGCTCCGCCCCCTCGACCCTAATCTCATTGTGAAAAACAAAAAAATAAGCCTTTAGAATTAAGAGTGTAGCAGCAGCAGCCAAATAACTGAGATTAGCGGCTCCAAAATAGGTGACACGGGCCGGTGTGTGTGTGTGTGCGTGTGTGTATGTGTGTGTGCGTGTGTGTGTTTTCACAAATCTGAGTTGGCCTGAAAGCGATGCTACCAACAGACGATAGCGACCAGCAGAGAGACGGCCGAGGCGCAACGGCAACTTTCCTAAAGTGCTACATTAGGTTTTGTGCATATTTTTGTTTGTTTTTTACAAAAACAGTAATTTTTATCATCAAAATTAATATAAGGGAAATCATTTTTGCAAAAAGCGTGTATTCGTCTCTCAACAGAGCAGCTCCGACCTACCGTTAGGACCTGAACAGCACCCTAAAGTTAGCGGCTAAAGTTAGCCCTCTTCTGTTACTCGATCCCAGTGAGGGGTCAAAGGTTAGATCCCGTTTCTGTGTGCATGGTTGAGTTTCACGGCACCGAAGCCATCAGGTGGCGTCGTTAAATGTGCTCTGAAATCTGGGGCAGCCGTCCCATCAGGACAGTTTTCAACCGCTCACCTGCTAAAACCTCAGCTGGAAGTTCCTGTGTTTAATCCCTTGTCCTTACCAAAAACTAAGACCACCACATTATAAAAGTGATATTTTTTTAAGATGATCCCAGGCATTAAACCTTATTTCCACATGAAAGCACTATACCATAGCAGTCTGGCAATGTAATACATGGCTAATACAAGTGGCTTCCATGAACAGGTGATGTACAGAATGTCAAACCCCACAGTGCCTCCATGTGGCGCAAGGAGGAAAAATGTTTTTGGTACCTTTTTTCTAACCTTTACAGCCCTTTTGGTTGTCAAACTGATTAAAATGACCTCAATCACATTAAAAAATATGAATGAAATTATGGCTGCAAATGGGGGCGGAGGAATATACATTAAAGATCTATAAATATGGACTCGAGGGGGAGAGGGTGGGGGGCGAGGGGAGGAGAGAGTCGGGTGTGGTGACGTGGGTGACACAGGAAGAAACAGAGTGACAGCTGATATGAGTCATGTCTATTTTTATTCAGCCTCTCGGCGTCCACGGTGCAGGAATCACAGCCAAGTTGCGGCTTCGTGTCAGAAATTGAGACATTCTGTGACAAAAATCCTCTTGTGAGGAAGACGGACTCCTCAAAAAAAAAAACTGCAGGAAAAAAATCACACACACTGCTGCAGAGTGCAACTAGAAAACACACAGCCGACACACAACACACGCTGTCACAGGATATTTACTGTATCTGTATACGGCAGAGGCTGAACATACGAGTGGCACCTTTAAAAACAGTCAGTGGCGACAGCATCTTCAGGCTGTAAACATCAATTCTTTTCCATCACACCTCAGAATCACTTCATTGCTTTCTTTGATTTACTTTTTCATTTTCTTGGCTCATCTTTGCGGAAACGTCTCATCTTTTCACATCCTCCACGTTGCTTTTTATTTTTTAAAGACCCAGTGTGGGAGCTTTAGTGACATCTAGTGGTCAGAAAGAGCATTGCATCGCTTCTGTCTCCCTGCAGCTGTGACATGCGACTAAAATCACCAAATCCAGGTGTGCAGAAACATGGTGAAGTACAACAGATGGAGCTGCTCTTTGTGCAGGTACAAAACATTTGCATTTAGAGACTAAAAACACGCTTTCTATTATTCTTTAAAGAGCAATTTGATCCCATTTTAATGTTACACGCTGGGCCTTTAAGTTCAGACTTTTCATAAAGCAGCATTTTCAAAATTCCTTTGAAGTTTTTTATTTTCCCGACATTTCATTCTTTCCTTGTCTTTCTATCTGCCGTCATTCCTCAATTTAAAATATATATATATATATATATGTATGAATAACTTTTCTCAGCTTTCGTCATTATAGTTCATCTACACCAAACACTCAAACATGTGGACAAGAACCACGGTGAGTTTCCTAGCTACACGTTACAGCAAAATAAGATGCAATGCCACAACTACATGTTTTCTGTGTTTGTGTCGTCATGTGTTGCAGAGGAGTCCGTTGTTCACTGCATCATGGATCCAGGGCGCCACACGCTCGGCTGCAGACCCAGACTGGAGGTGCTGAACCTGGGCCGGGGCACCCTGGGGGGTGGGGCCCCGGCGGACGCCGGCCGAGGGCCCCCCTGGGGACTCAGATCAGGGGCGCTGCAGAACTGCAGCCTGGCCTGGGCGTGGCCGGGGAGCTGCAGGTGGGCGGCGGCAGGGCTGGGGGCGGGCCTGGCAGCGGGCGGGAGGAGAAGGCGGGGAGCTGCGGCAGTGGAGCGGTGGGGCCGGGGAGGCGGGGAGACAGAGGGAGGCGGCCCACTGAGGCTGGAAAGGGGCAGAGTCGGGCGGCGGCGACGCGAGGTCCGAGCGCCACAGCGGCTCGCCCAGCGTGGTGGCCGAGCGCGGTGCGATGACCTTGAGGAGGCCCGGCCCGCTGGACGCCGCCGGTGGCGGCGTGGAGAAACGCTTCACCTCGCACACCCGAGCCGTCTTCTGGGGGCCGCACGCCATCCCCGGCTGCTGATATGCAGGCGGGCCCTGCGCTGGGGCCCCGCCCCCATAGCTGAAGAGGGAGGAGTGGAGCTGGTAGGGCTGGTGGGCCGACACGTCCACACGCTTTGCTGCTTTCTGCTTGTCTTTGGCGCCGGCGGTCCCAGACTTGGCCAACTCGGGCTTCTTCTGGGCCTTGGGCGGGCAGGACGGCGAGAGGAGCGGGTTGTAGCTGATGGGCGGAGGAGCCCGGATGTTGGACGAGTACTTCCAGGTGGCGGGCAGGGAGGGGGTAGGGGAGGGTTCCCTGGTCTGGGCGGGCGAGTACGGCGCCGCCGCCGCCACCGAGGGCGAGCGCTCCACCACGTAGCGGTCCATGCGACTCTGCCGCCGGGCGAACAGCTGGCCCCCCGTCCCCCAGCTGGGGCACCTGGGGCGCCTGGGGCACCTGGGCGACGGCCTGCGGCTTGGGCGCCACGGGCGGAGGCCTGGGCCCGCGCTGCGCCTGCATGAAGTTGCAGGCCTCCGCCCCCAGGCGGAGCCAGTCCTCCTCCGGCCCCGACTCGTGACCTGCCGACTCCGGAGCGCCGCTCGTCCCGTAGCGACCGTCCATGTTCTGCACCATGGACATCAGGTCCGGGTCAGGAGACACGTCCGTCTTCTGGACGGCGGCAAACATGGGCTTCTTACTGGAGCGGCGGCGTGCGTCGTGCAGTATGCCGGTGCGAGCGGCGGGGACGGCGATGCGCTGCTCGCGCGACACAGGTGCTGCTGGTGCTGGCGCTGCATTGTGGGAGCTGGAGGACAGCGAACCTGTCATGTTGACGCACGGATGGGTGGGGGGAGGAGGAAGGTGTGTCTGAGGGGGAGAGGGAGGGGCAGGCGAGGACGGCTGCACGGGGAAGCAGGAGGTGTGGGTCAGGTTGGCAGGAGGGAGGGGGGAGGAGACTGGAAGCGGAGGTGGTGGGAACTGCTGAGAAGGGGGAGGGAACTGGTGAGGAGTGGGGGGGAACTGCTGAGAAGGGGGAGGGAACTGCTGAGTAGTGGGAGGGAACTGATGAGGAGTGGGAGGGAACTGCTGAGAAGGGGGAGGGAACTGATGAGGAGTGGGAGGGAACTGCTGGGGAGGGGGAGCGGCAGGAGGCGACCAGGCCGCCATCTGAGGCGAGGCAGGGGGAGGAGCGGCCGGGAGTGGGCGTGGCTGAGGGAGGGGAGTGGGCGAGAGCAGCGAGGAGGGGGAGGAGGGGGGCCGAGGGAAGAAGCAGCGCCGTTGCTGGCGCTGCTGTTGCGGGGCGGGATGTAGAGGGAGGCGCTGGACACCGCCCGCCTGGCGTCCGGCCCGGACGGGACGGCCGCGGCGGAGACGGCCGCCACGGCCGCTCTGGGCTGCGGGGGGCGGAACATGACGGAGGTGACGGAGCCACGGGAGGAGGCGTGGCCCGGGGTGAAGGGCCGGGCGGTGCGGTTGAGGACGCTGCCAGGGCTGGCGCTCATGTCATCCAGACCGGGCTCGGGGCTGTGGGAGTCGGGATGGAGCCCGTTGAGGTGATGCGGCGGCGGCTGGGAGGGCGGGCTCAACAGGACGCTGGCCCGGCTGACGGCCACCGGCCCCCCGTTGGTCAGAGCGACTGCCGGAGGCGACATCTCGGCAGGGTGGCCGCCGATTGGCTGCTTGCCGACGCTGCAGTCCAGCCTCGGGCCGTGATTGGCCGAGCATTCGGGCTCCGGGAGTAGCAGCATTGGGCTCTGACCCACAGGCGAGGCAAATCCAGGGCTCTGATAGGCCGAGACGTGCAGCCCCGAGCTGTGATTGGCTGTGGGCGTCGTGGGTGTCGTGGGGGCGGTGGGCGTGGCTGACGGGCAGGCGGAGCTCCTCCTGTCCAGCAGGTCCAGGTAGCCGCTGTCCCACGTGGGGTCGAAGGACGCAGAGAATCCGGTCTCGTCCAGCTCGGAGCCGCTCAGGACGGAGCTTCCTCCCTCCTCCTCTGTCTCCCCTCCCGTCTCCCCCTCGGTGTCGCCTCCCCCGTCCCCCTCGGCCTTGCCGAAGCAGGTGAGCGTGTACTTCTTGGCTCTCTGCCGGCGCTTCTTGAACATGAGCACCCCCTTGGAGTTGGGGTTGGGAGCGTCAGTCAGCAGGGAGGCGATGGAGCGGCACTTGGTGCGGGCCTCCTTCACCTGCTTCTCCACCTGACTCTCCCCCCGATGCAGTTCTGGAAGACAGGGAGGAGTCGGCTTAGTCTGGGGGCGGAGTTACAACCTGGACCAGAGACAGCAGACACACCCACCCACCCCCTACACACGTCACATTAAGATCAATTAAACTGCGATGAACTAAGAACAATGTGAGGCAAAAATTAAATGAATTGAAAACACGTAACCTAGTTCAAATACCATGTTACTGTAACTACTACTGCACTTAAGTAGATTTTTCAGGTATATGTACTTAATTTGAATATGTCTTTTTCTGACGACTTTTTACTTTTACTCCCTAGATTTGTATCTGTATCTGTATCTATTCCTTACGTTGGACAAACATGCTGGTTACTTTTGAGTTTCAATGTATTTAAAATATACAAATTCTGTTCAAAGTAATCCATTTATCATTCTAGTTGTTGTTGCTCGTAGTGGAGCTATTTGAACTCTGCTGATGTGTAGTTCAATATAAAAGTGCATGATATCATAGATGGAGGTTATTTTAGAGTATCTCGGCTTTGGGGTCACTGTTCAGTATGTTTTCAGTAAAGAGGTAAAAAAAAACAAAAAAACATTTTGTTATTAGAAGTGTCAACATCCAATAATAGAAGCTGAATATTTGGGGGGGAAAAAAAACATAGCATTGAGAGTAGCAAAGCTGCTCAAAATGATCCAGATGTTCATCAAGACCACTGACCTCTGACCTCTGACCTCTGGTCAGTTCAGTCCAGATTATTATGTCACAAATGTTTACTTTTTTATTACAATTGTCAACCAATCTATTGTTTTATTAATGGTATCTGTACTTTCTTACTTTTACTTCAGTTAAATCTGTACTTTTAAAAGTACAGATTTTTTTACACAAGTATCAGTACTTTTACTGAAGTACAGAATGTGAATACTTTTGCCACCTCTGCCAGTTCTATAAGGATTAACATGTTGGTGTGTGTGTGTGTGTGTGTGTGTGTGTGTGTGTGTGTGTGTGTGTGTGTGTGTGTGTGTGTGTGTGTTTTCATCATGATCTTGCATCTGTGGATTAGTTGGGAGAATTCCTGCGGCTGGCCAGGATTGAGTCACACACACGCCAGGAAGGTGAGGTCAGGGGCGCTCCAGTGTGTGTGTGTGTGTGTGTGTGTGTGTGTGTGTGTGTGTGTGTGTGTGTGTGTCTTTTTTTTGCATCATGACCTCAAATCTGTTCATTGTCGTCTGATAAAACATGCACCGCCAATCAGTCAAATGTAAAGTACTATGCGTTAAATGAAAAAGTATACAAAAACACACCGTGTCCAGCTGCTGCAGTTTTTTTTTAAAGCAAAGGTAACTAATATTGATGAAGAAGCCCAATCACAGTCACTGGAAACACACAGGCAGAGTGAAGCATTCATTGAGCTGCAGGTAAAATCCTCCTCTACAGCACTGGAGGAAACGCTCACTCACAAGAGGATGGAAATATTTTTTTATTTAAAAAAAAAAAAAAACTTCCGGAAGTGTCTCTTGTCTGAAATTAAAACGCCACTAGATGGCATCGTAGCTACGCAACATGTCCCCCGTTAGTCATTTGTTGTCTCCACCACAATCATTAAAAAAAAAAAAAAAATCAGTTGCACAGCTGTTAAAATGAGAAAATATTTATTTAAAAACCATCAGCATCCTTCAAGATGTCTGAGTGGAAACCAGTCGGTGGAACCTTGGTCGAAGTGGTAGAGAAACTCTTCAAGTGTGTAACAGTTGACATTCAGAGGAAAAAATCTCAACCCTCTTGATACTATTAAAATCAACCGTCCACTCTTTTGACTTACAGACTTACATGCAAAGAGATAAGATGGATGCTTCCACTTTTTGGTCAGTTATCATTAAGTGGATAAAGATTCTTTTTTAATGTGTCTTACCTGCGTAGACGACCTGCAGAGCTTTGGGTCCAACCTACATCTGAACCTGACGGAGCCGCGAGGTCCTTCATCTCACTGGTCTGAGTGAGGGTGTGTGTGTGTGTGTGTGTGGCACTAAACTCTGTCAGATCCTCACACGCGCGCGTGCATGCGCACGCACACACATACACACACTCACTGTCTGTCTTCTCTTCTCTCTGGGTGCAGCCCATCAGCCCATCTAAAGACCTTTGTCCGGCAACCCAAAGCAACACATGATGTCAGGCTGCTATTCCTGTCTGTCTGACAGGCATTAAACACCTGTCACACACACACACACACACACACACACACACACACACACACACACACACATGCCTACAAGGACGGGAAGACCCTATCCTAAAACTATTTCAAATGCAATGCTACTGAGCTCCATGCTGTTTTTGTCTTTGCCTGTGTGTGCGTGAGTGTGTGTGTGCTGTTTGTGTGTGTGTGTGTGTGCTGTTTGTGTATGTGTGACTTCATACAGCCAGTTATAGCTTACAGTCAGTTTGCTATGACTCTCTTTACTCACAAACCTCCCTGCCACTGATTCTAATCAGAAAAAACGTGTGTGTGTGTGTGTGTGTGTGTGTGTGTGTGTGTGTGTGTGTAACGTGAGAAAGGCCAAGTCCTGGGACCTCCGTCATCACCTGTCTGCTAGTAAAGCCCCAGTCTGATCCGCTCAGTCCTGATCCTGGGCCGCTGCAGCACATCGCTGCTCACTGTCATCACCACCTTTTGTCCTCTGCAGCTGCACCAGAGAAGCTACTGAATATAGAGGAGGCCAGTTCTGCCAGAACCCGGTTCATATCATCTTTTCATTACGTTAAAATGGGCCGAAAACCAAACGTCACAACATCTGTGATGTCAGGATATTTCTCGAAAATGTGTTTTCAATCAACTTTATCGGCTTAGCCTGGTGCTGCCAGGAAGATGACATCATTTCCCCACAGTAGCAGCTTTTCCAGTCCATTGGTACAGTTAGCTGCAGCGCCCCCAGGTGGTCGGGTAAATAGTTAAAATGTTTTTCCATCACTGGTGGATGCTGCCGTTTTGAGCTGTAGGTCACAACAATTTTTGCATGAACAAGACCTATTTATGTATCTCATCTCATCTCATCTCATCTCATCATATCTTATCTTATTTAATGTCTTACAACAACTGCACATCCTCAGCAGCCTGACAATATAACCAAGCTAACAGGACCTTTTTTTTCTTCTTCTTTTTAAAAAAAAACAATTTAATGCCTTTTTTTTTTTTTTTTAATTATTCAGAAGATTTCAATAAAGCTACAAATTAAAGAAAAATACCAAACAAAAGACTGAATGATGGTTTGCAACAAAACTTTTCTCTGCCCTTCTGGTCTCCCATTCTAACTGCAACACAACAAGTCCATCAGATCTCTGACTGCCTATAAATACAAAAAGTCAGTCTAAGTAAGGCCCAGAGTGCTTTTTAAGGGACCGGGGTGGCTGAGGGCAAGGGAGGGAGTGAGTGATGTGAGGAGGGGAGGAGTCTTTATGGGTGTCTGCTATATCTCATCCTATCACCACCAGCCACTGGGTGATGCTCCACTTCTGGTGTATCACCACTAGAGAGCGATATAGATTGTTTTTGCGCCGATGTGTATAGCGTTCAGTTCGTTCAGTCATGAAACTTTAAAACGCAACAAAAATACACTGTTACTCGCTGTGTTAACAGAGCTAACAAGTTAATGGGACATTTAATGATGGCACTGAATCAAACTTTATCGCTGATGTTCTTAATGTTGTTTCTATTTGTCATTGATGTAATTTTTAGTTTTGTGAAAGAAAAAAAGACCAGTATGACCGCCAAGTGCAACTTTTGTTTATATTGTACAGTATATATACTGTAATTGTCCAGGTGCACTGTCAGTTATTTATATTTTTGACACCTGTACTTGGACAATCTCTACTTTGTAATAGTTTGCTACTTTTTTCAATTCTAACCAGGTACGTCATTAGGATTTTTATTCTTTCAGATGTTTTTGATGGTACACAGGGAGCAAAGGCACATCAGAGTCAAGGGTTTGTGAGTCCAGAGATTCTGTGGGCTGTATCAAGGATTTCATGTGTTTGTGTCTTCAAGACTTGTGTTTTGTTTGTACTCACTGGCTTGTCTGGCTTTGTCCATGTAGGTGGCTGAGAGCTCCTCGCTGACGGGGGTCTGCTGCGGCCCCACCATGGGCACCAGCTGCTTCCCGGAGCCCAGCATCAGGGCCTCTTTGGCCCGCTGGGGGGACACCAGAGGTGGGCAGGCCAGCCCCGCCTCCTGGAAGCCACTGTCCCCCTCCCCCTCCGCCTCCACCTCGATCAGAGACTGGTCGAGGGGCGGAGTCAGCGTGCGAGGGGTCAGCGTGTGAGGGGTGTGTGAGGGAGTGGCCCACTTGGCCTGGGGGTGCTGGTAGAGGAGCTCCCTCCGCGGGACGCCGACGGGGGGCGTGGCCTCCCACTGCAAGGAGAGACCCGCGTCCGTCGCGCTCTCGTACCTGGAAGCAAACAATTCAAGGTGGTCAGGGCAAAACTTTTCGGCGCAACAGGGACTTTGGCTTCACACCCTCAGAGCCTCGTTGTCATTCGGAGCAATTTCTGCTTTTTCCTGCCTGTGGCCATCAAACTTTAAACCTCCACCTCCTTATGCAGGGAGGGAATCGGACACACTGATCTTTTTTTATTCTATGCCCTTTTGCTGCTATACACCTGTTCTTTCAGTATTGTGCTCTCAGCTATTTTGAGAAACCTTTTTAGATATTTTAGGGCCCCTGGTAGCTAGTTTTAGCCTATATTTTTTATTTCCACTGTCTTTATATGTTTTACTCTTTCATTGTTTATTATTTCTTTGATATTTTGATTGCATTTTATTATTATTATTATTTGTTGTGAAGAACTTTGTACATTCGTGCTGCGAGGGGTGCTATAGAAATAAACTCTTACTTACTTATTTACTTACTTAGTTATATTATACTGTTTCTGTGACTTTGGAGCTGTCTGGCACGAGAATTTCCTTTGGGATTAATAAAGTTTATCTTATCTCATCTCATCTTATTTACAGCAAAGAGAAAGAAAAACAGGAAGACGGCGTTCAGCAAAAGTTCTCAAATCAGTGTCACTGAAAACGGGACGTGACTCAGACTGAGTGCAAGGTGAAGGGGGCGTGGCCTGATCTCTCCCTCACCCGCTCATCTCCGAGGTCTCCTCCTCCTCCTCCGCCTGGTTGTCGTAACGCGCCGGCGAGCGCGCGTGAGGCGGCGTGCGGCGGTGGCGGCGGTGCGTGAGCAAGTGCGTGTCGGCGTCGCTGTCCGTCTCGCCGTAGTAGGCCTCGCTGTCGGGGGGGGAGGTGAGGCCGCTGAGGGAGGAGCTGCGGGGGGAGGCGGAGCCGAAGCCTCCGGGGGCCCTGGGAGGAAAAACAATACAGAGTGTGACAATCCCCACAAAAGAAAGAAAATGTCTTTCTGTATGTGTTTCTTAAGTGTGTGGTTATGTCGTTGGGAGCCTTTGACCTCTTGACCCGCAGGCTCAGCGTGGCGCTCTGAGTGTCGATGATGCTCATGGCCTCAGCGTGGCTCAGCTCAGAGCACGCCTGCTGGCCGATGGCGACCAGCTCGTCCAGCTCCTTCAGACCAGCTCTGCAGGCTTTGCTGCGTCTGCGAACCTGTGGCCAGGAGACACACACACACACACGCTGAGAATGTGTCGTTGCTTCTTAGTGATTATGGGTCACCGTCAGCGTTTACGAGGATTAAATACACAATATCAGACATTTCTGTCAGTCCAGATATTTTTTTTTCACAGGAGCAGCACCATCCAAAAAACTGTATAAAAAAATTAATAAAAGAACTTGCTGGCTCTCCAGAAATCAGCCTATTTAGCCTTCCGCTAAAACTGTTGCTTTGTTGGACTTTGGCGGGTGAAACCAACAACTGGCCGGGGGAGTGGTCACTGACAGAGGGAAGGTTTCTAGAAAGGAGCGAGCAGAAGGATGGGCTTTCCTCACTTCTGGTAAGTCATAGTAGTAAATTCTGAGAATGTGGAGCCTTTAAAACGCTGCCAGATGAACTAAAACTGTTTTGTTTTTGCTAAGAGTCTTGTCTTTTTCTAGCCTCCATCCTCCTTCAACCCCAAACTCCTCCTCCTCCCTCTCTTCCTCCTCTATCTTCTCCTCCTCCTCCCTCTCTTCTCCTCCTTCACCTCCTCCTCCACATCGAAATAGCTCGCCGGGCCAGTCAGCTGTTTCCCCGACGTCATGAAGTGATGATGTCATCAGAGCTTAAGTGACGGAAGTTTCGTCTTGGTGTGATCACTCAATCACTCCCTCACTCACTCATTCACTCACGCACTCATACACACGCACACATACGCACACACACACAGCAGGAATGCCAGGAGAAGGAGAGTGTGTTCCCCAGCGTGTTCTTCCAGCTTCCTCAGAGGACACGGCAAAAGTCACTGTCCACCAAAACTACGACTGACACACACGCATACGCACACACCGCACAAACGTACGCACACTCACGCAGAGAGAGAACACGTGCGCATCATGAAAGGCGGGTTTGAACAGCTGCATCAGGCCTGCTGCGCCGAGAGGAATCGCCATGTGTCGCCCCACGACGCCAAAAATAAAACCTGAAAATGAGCCGCATTCCGAACACAGACGCAGATTCAGGGAGGCTGCATGATGAATGAATGATTGAGAAATGCTTAAAAGTGTTTGTATGTGTGTGTGTGTGCGTGTGTGTGAACGCGTGTGCGTGTGTGATGATCGGTCAGTAAGCATGTGTCTCTGTAGGTGAACCCAGAGGCCTTTTTTTTCCGTGCGCCGCTTCCAGCTCCTCTTAAAGCGGCTATTCTGATCCTCCAGTCTGCACTCTGTTCCCAACAGGGCTTATCTGAGGTATGTCCAGCACACACAACAGATAGCGAGCCAGGGGACGGGAGTGCACAGCGATCACACTCATCATCATCACCTCCTCTGGTTGGATGAAGTCAGATGGTTCGGTGCCAGCGACGCTCCGCCTCAGAGCGACGGGACAAGTGCGGACGTCGCCGCCAACGAGGTCACTTTCCAGAACCTCCGGAATAGATTGTCTTATTAAAGAGGACGTTCTTGAACCGCCGTCGACAAGTTAGAATAGCAGACTCAGAAAGCTGTCGGAAGAACCTTGCGGGAGGAGGGCGGCTCAGAGTCGGCCCAGTTCAGTGTGTGTGTGTGTGTGTGTGTGTGTGTGTGTGTGTGTGTGTGTGTGTGTGTGTGTGCTGACTGGACCTGTGCAAAACTTAACCGCAGCTGCATTTATTAAAAACCAGCTTCCAACTGTAGATATCAGTTTCAGGATGCAGAAAATAAAGCAGAGTCAGACTAAACCTAAATCCGACCTGCAAAACCAAGTTCATTCTGACCTTATCTCAAGACAACCTTGTCACATAAACTCAAACAGTACCCCAAGTTTAGATTATAATTATTATTATGACTATTATCCCATTAGCAAAATGTCCCAGAGATTGACTGACTCCAGGTTAACATGAGGCAGCCTGCTGCCGACTGAGCTTCTCCGCTCGCCTGCGGCATGGATGACATTTCAAAATAAAGCTTCAGTGACAGCAAAACATGCCAAACTTCCCGTTTAAACCACAGGGCACATAAACCAACTGCCAATGGTACCATGTTGGCACGCGCGCACACACATACACACACATACACACACACACACACACACACACACACACACACACACTGTACCTTGGCCACCTGCAAAGGTTTTTGCTGCTCTGCTCCTCCCTGCAGCCTGAAGCCCCACGGCGCTCCTCCTGAGAGGGACACCACGATCTCCTCGGCCACCATCCCACTTCCAGCGCCTTCAAAGTTCTCCCAGCAGCTTCACAGTTCTCCCAGCAGCTTCACAGTTCTCCCAGCAGCTTCTCGGCTCCACAGACTCTACCAGCGAGCCTCCTGTCTCCTGTCTGGTGGGTTGGGTGACGTGTGCATGAACTGGAATGCAGCGTCGCAGGGAGGGTGGGCACTCGGCGGGTGGAGGGGGGGTGACAAGCGTGTGTGTGTGTGTGTGTGTGTGTGTGTGTGTGTCCACCAATTGCCCAGCCACTTTCAGGCTTTCTGCTTTCTAATAGACCCTCCAGAAATAACTACCACATAACCCCTACCCACACACACACACACACCATCTGCCCACAGCATCCTAACCTTGAAGAACAAGACGGGGGGTTATTTTCGGAATGTTCATTTGGAGTTCAGTCTCCTTAACATTAAACAAACCTGTTGACCCAGATTTACCTTGTAACAGCAGTCAATGCGTTTAGGTGTAGGATGTAAAAGGCTGTAGAATTAAACC
The DNA here is from genome assembly GCA_009823395.1 of Thamnaconus septentrionalis. Taxonomy (NCBI): domain Eukaryota; kingdom Metazoa; phylum Chordata; class Actinopteri; order Tetraodontiformes; family Monacanthidae; genus Thamnaconus; species Thamnaconus septentrionalis. The sequence goes on along the minus strand of CM020503.1, from coordinate 17,300,766 downwards.
ATAATCCCTCAACTAATTGAGTTGAAGAGGCAGTTTTACAGAAGAGGCCTTTTTGGCTTTGAGAAGATGAGGGGTGGCTGTCAGTAATAACAACTCCCCCAAATTCCACATACACACATTTCAGGGGGAAAGAAGAATGATTGAGTTATTGAAGTTGGTTCACAGAACTTATGACTGAGCCTGTAGTTTACTGTTAGGACTACAGATGCGAGTTAAGAGAGAATTGTTCCCACGATATTAAAAAAAAAACTAAAATTACTTTTGCTGTAATGAGTTCTAAAAAGTTTATGAAATTTTACTAGTTGTAAGAGATGCAACCTGCTGTTTCTGTTCATGACTTTTAGCATGTACCAGAAATTCGCAATGAAAAGGTTCAATAATATTCATATTTTGTTCATTTATATACTGTGGCGATTTACGAAAGTCACCGCACAAACAATCTTACAGTTGCGCCAGCGTTGACCTCCTGGTAGTAGACCGCAGGAGGTGAGTGTGGCGGCTGAAGGAAGTGACTGTCCGCTGTCCGGAAGTGGACGTGGCACAGCGTTGCGGCAGTTCCGCTCAACGTCCGCTTCTGATCCTGAGAAGGGATTAGTGGAGAAACACCCCGGGACGGCGTCGCTTTCACAGTCTGACCCGATCGGAGGACAGCCTTATCACCTACAACACTGCGGAGGTACGTTTCGGCTCAAAGCCGTCACACCGTGGGGACAAGCCAGTCCTGTCTGTCAGAAGGAGATCGGCTTCCCCCCCCCCCCCGCTACTTCATTAGCCGGAGCGGCTAACAGCGCCGTTTGCGACCTAGCTGTCAGCTGCTAACTCGGCTAACGTCACTCGGCTAACAGTTGCTACCTCCGCTTGTTGCGACTCGGTCACAGCTGATTCAACCGCTCCACCGCTGTCGCCTGGCTTCGAGAAGTGTTGTTGCCTAGTTGGGTACGCATTTATGCCTTGCTACTTTAAACATACATAGCACGTTTACCTCTATGGTAGATGTAGCCACTTAAGCGTCAACAAGCTTCCGTGTTGTCAAGATTTGGTTCATGTTTAGTGTTGCTAACTCAGGCTAGCTGCTGCCTAGCGAGCGTATGCGGCACGGAGGTGGCTGCCGTTAGCACGCTGCTACGCTCCACTATTTTCACTTTTCTGTAATCGTTTCCCCTTAAATAAGCTCCCTTTACGACGTCAGGTCGTCAAAACTGTGTTTTGGAGCCCTGCTCGTGGTGTTAAGCGCGACTTTGCTAACCCAGTTCCAGTGCCGACCTAGCCGGGACAGCAGATGTGGGTCACACGGTAGGCCTGACCCAGCGAAGATCTGCGCTGCTCCCGGCGATTGTGTTTCTCGGTGCGCTACCTGCTCTGCTGAATTATTCAAAGGCCGCGCTCGTTTAGCCCGTGTTTTGGTGTTAGATGATACCGGTGCCGCTGTCATATTAGTTCGGCCAATTTCCAAAGGCCGAGACCACTAAACACCGCCGTTTGTACACTTGTGCTAGCAGGAGTGAAGTTGGCAGACAGGCAGGTGAGATCTCACGATTGCTAAAGTTGACTTGGCTCATCATCAACTGATTGCCAAACACCTTTTATTCCCTCAGTGTCTGACTGTGATATATGCGTTACTCTTTAGCTCTGGGACAGTGTTTCCCTGCGTTTTTAAACAAGTCAAAGTCTCACTATTATTGTTCTGTTTACATTTACCAGCTGTTTGTGCTTGAACGTTTGATTCGCCTCTTGCTGTGTGTGTGTGTGTGTGTGTGTGTGTGTGTGTGTGTGTGTGTGTGTGTGTGTGTGTGTGTGTGTGTGTGTCAGTCTACTATCTACCTGTGTGGGTGGGGCCAAGATAAACAGGTTAATAAAAGGTGTTGCTGAACCAGGAAGACTCCTCGTCTTCTGTTGAACCTTTTTCCCCACAGCTGTAGAACAGTCTGAGAGCTATTGCGTAGACAAACCTGTGAGTTCCACGTCTGCCGTGCAGCACGGTTTGCTTAAACTTTGTTTTCTGGGAACTGTGATATTTTTGCATCGTAAGGATATCACGATGCAAAGATATCGTGATATCTTTACAATCTTCCCTCAGCCTCCTGCTTACACTGATGCTGTGTTTGACGTTCCAGAAGCCAGCACCTGGCTGGCGATCACACTAACCCGGAGCAAGTGTTAGTGTCCTTTGTGACATGACAGAGGAATGGTTTTGGTGATGCTGTGATTTAACACACACTTTCCAAAGACCAAAAAAGAGGTAGTAGTGAAGGATGGACTGACAGGACAGGAATTCTCATCATTTTTCCTCCTTTGTGTGTCATAGCCCAGACCACAGGCCATGACAAAGGACAGGAGAGGGGGATTGAAAATTTAAAAACTTAAGTTATTTATTGTAACATAACTAATTAAATTATACAAAACAATCATGAGTGGCTAGTAGAAGATCTGGGTGGAGTGTAGTGCGTAAGGTGCAGTGTTATGCGGAAATCAAGCAAACGCAAAGCAAAAGAGATGGCAGGGAGGGAAGGGAGGCACTGCAAGTTGAGGCCTCTTATCCTATGGATTCTATAGATCACCAGGCGCTCCAAGTCCGGCTGGCTGCAGCAATCAGACGGCGTGTGTTTTTAAAATCTGGTCGTCCCTTTTCTCCCGGGATGCCGACCGTCGTCACCGCGTCATTTAATTCCTCGTCGTGGTCGTCGTCTCTCGTCTTGTAACGCCGCCTGCGTTTGTGTGTCGCCCAGTTTTAGGGATGAACTGAAGATGAATGTAAACCAGCACACTCCAGTGGCCGCGCCGTACGGCCAGCCCCACCCTGGCTATGGCCAGCCCAACTTCTCCCCCCTGGACGGGGGGTATCCCGCCCCCTACGCACCCTACAACGGCCCTGCCTCGGCCTACCAGCCAGGGGCGCCGCCGCAAGGTAAGCCGACCGGGGGTGCGTTTGAGCTGCAAGGAGGTTCCGCTGGTCTTCCACCTGCTGCCGGGCCTCGCACTCTTTGTGTATCTGCCATTCCACTCTGCTCCTCCAGCACACTGACCTGAATCTCGTCGCCTTTCTCCACGTTGCTCCGCCGACTTCCTCACACCTTCCTGCATTTTCCTCTTTTTCTTTCCCTTTTCTTCGTTTTCAGGTTACTCTCCTTTCTCCAGTTTTCCCTCTAAGGCTGTGGCTGCCCCCCCAGCCTCTGACCTCTCCTCTCCTCTCGATCTGGGTAACTGCCTCCTCTTTTCTCACTCATCTCTCACCCAACACGCCCACCGCCGTCGGGTCGCCGTCATCCTAATGACAATGCGCTCGAGTTGAAGCCAGCGGCTGCAAATGCCGCTGCATTTCTCCGCCTCTCCTGCCATGTTGACTCTGTGTAAGCCCTGTGCATGCTTATTAGGGGTGTAACGTTATTTTGGATTTGTGCAGCACATTACCAGGCAAACATTTAGGCTTCTTCAGCGGCAGTAAGGCAGAGCAGAGTGGAGGGAACTGGGTCCTGATAATGTTCCCAAAAGTGCAGCTGAGTTTTAAATCTAACAGACACACACACACACACATCACAGACTGTGATTTTATTGTGCTCCTCCCTCTCACTGCACCTTTATTTCACCTGGCTGTTCTCTATGTAATGTCAGGCAGAGACACTCCCAGGTGGCGATGACGGTGGGGCGGGGTCACAGCAGTGCCAGTATAGCGACAGTCACAGCCTGATTCTATTCATGTCTGCAATCTTCACTCAGTTTTCACCTTTTGATCCATATTAACCTGATTCAAACTGTTGGCTTTTTTCCCCCTGAATGGATTTCTAATCGTCTGTTTCCCCCTCACATTTTCAGGTCCGGTCAGGGCCCCTCCCACCTCCGGAGCCCCCCCAGTTTCAAGCCCTCAGACATATAATCAGTACAGCCACAGTCAAGGCGGCGTGCAGAATGGACCGCCACTCATGACGCAGGCGCCACCCAGGTACTGACACCGGGATTCAGTCCCGACAGCAGCGCATCGATGGCGTGCACTCACCAGTCTGTGGTTCCGCTGAGCGTCTCCTCGGCCTACAACAGACCTTTTATTCATAAAACAGTTAATATGACGGCTGGCGGTGCCACTGGATTCTGTCTGGATTCTTATTTTTAGCTGTGAAACACTCATTTTTCAGACTTTTGGATGGACTCACGAAGCTTAAATGAATCTTTCTGAAGCCAGTAGTTCTAATTTCCTTCACGTGTGTTCAGAGCGGAAGACAGTAATTCTGTAATTCCTCATATCTTGAACACATGACTGGAACATCTGCATTCTACTGGACAAGAGAAAATCGAGTCAAAGTTTACTGCAACCACAGCAATTTGTTTTGGTTTTTTTTGTTTTTGTTTTTTTCCAAGACTTTGCATAAGTTTGCCCCCTAGTGGTGGAGAGCCTTCCTCCCGGGGCTGCTTGCTCCTTGTGTTACTGAGGCCCTGTTTGTGTTTTCAGGCCTGCTGTTTCTCAGCAATACGCCCCTGGAGCTGGGAACCTGTCGGGTCCGCACCCCTCGTACCCCCAACACTATGGCCCGCCTGCTGCCATGCAACAGGTGACAAACCAGATGTCAGGGATGCAGATGAACTCCGGGCCGCCAACCCCTGCCGGGCCAGGATACGGTAAGAGTGGACAGACTCACTGTTATTATCTGCACAAAAGGCTTCTGCCCTTTGACCTTAATTTAGAAAAGAAAGCGTCGCAATCAAGCCTTTCCATGGCGACTGAAAATTAATATTCTGCAACTGTTCCCGTTCACTGGCAGCAACGTGAAGCAGCCACTACAGAGGATTTTCCCCTCAACTTTTTTCTTGCTCCTCTGCGAAGCTGCAGAGCTGTTTATTCTGCACCCTTGCTTGAGAAGTGAAAGCACTGTTGATTGACAGCAGACCACGAGGTGGTTTGCAGAGCAGCGAATGATCTTGTAATCTGACCCAAATTTGAAGTCCTCAAGGCCTTCTTCAAAGAACGCAAGCAGAAGATGCTGTCCCCTCGACCCCTGTCAAACTTGTAACGCCCGGTTCACACTGGCAGCTGAAGCGCTGCGAAGCGCCGCGAAGCGCCGCGAAGCGCCGGGCGCTTCGAATCGGCGCCCATGTTAATCAATGTAGTAGTTCACACCAGACGCGAACAGGCGCGCGGCTGCCCTCGCGGATCGCGCCATGCATTTAACGCCAGTTCACTGGACGTGGAAGCGCGCGCCGCTGCGCCACGAAGCGCTGGGCGCCGCGGCGCCAGCAGCGCCCATCCATTCGCGCCCTGTTAATCAATGTGGTGGTTCACACCAGACGCGAACAGGCGCGCGGCTCGCGCCCATGCATTTGTCGTTTCGCGCCTGCTCTATTTTGTGCGCCAGCCGAGCGATCCTCGTCAATACAGGAAGTCGCTCAAAAAAAAAAAAAAACGAGAAAATCTGGTGAATTTTCAAAATAAACTAATTTCAAAATAAAACCGAATGACAAATTCGATCAAATTTGTATGTTATATTTGTCAGTACATTGTATCAGAGTGCGAGAGAGATTAAAGAACATACACACACACACACACACACACACACACACACACACACAGGAAGACTTGATCAAAATACGTCTGTGTTTGATCCTAGAGATGCCGGTCATTATGAAAGAGGTCTTGAGATGGACACCTGAGTGCGTGTTTCTATTTCCACACACACACACACACACACACACACACACACACACACACACACACACGAAAGTGAGCACCGTGCGGGCTACGGGGCGGGGGGAACGATGATGAAAATGATTTAAAAAAAAAAAAAACCTCGATTGGGAGTGAAAAAAAGACAGCAGCTGAGCAGAAGCACTTGTCAACCGTCGCGGAGCTGTTCGCGTCTGGTGTGAACCAGCACGAGCCTCGCTCGCGAATTTCGTCGGCGCTCCGCTCATGGCGCTTCCGCCCATTGAAATGAATGGCACAAGCCGCACGCCTGTTCGCGTCTGGTGTGAACTACTACATTGATTAACATGGGCGCCGAATGGAAGCGCCCGGCGCGGCGCTTCCGCGTCCAGTGTGAACCGGGCGTAACACTGCCGTACAGTAGTGGAAAAACAAATTCTGAAATTCTCATCTAATATTTACCATAGGATTTTTTGTGTGTGTGCTTCAAAAGATTCATCTGCGTCAGAGGCACACAAACAAATGGAAATCATTTTGTTGTTAATTAAGACAAAATAAGAAAACTCCCTGAACTAAACTTCCTGTAGTTCTTGCACTGCTGGAACATTCAGTTATGAGCTGGACAGAGCAGTGCGGCCCATGGGTCAATGTCAGCGTCTGCACTGAAACAAACTGCCCTTGGAGACTTCAGACTAAATATTGGTGTCACAGTCACAGTCCATCACAAATGCATGAGGTGTCCAAAACCTCTTCTTTCTTTTTTTTAACCACTGTGTTTGGAACAACCGTAGAACATCAGAATTAGGGATGTTAACAATCGATTATTGATTAATTGTCAATTAAGAATTTAATCGATTAAATTAAATTAGTCGTAATTAATTGACCATTTTTTACACGGGTAGTTCATTATAACAGTGTAGTGGCAGGAAAGGGCAATTCACCTTTAGATACTGTGATGGTCATATTACACCTAGAACAAGTTACTTTTAAACAACTTTTTTTTTTTTTTAACAACAAGTTGAAATGTGACCCATTAGAAGTCAACTTAAAGTCAGAGGATCAATGTTCAGGGTGTTTTTACTGTTCTCTAATGTAAAACTGGGTCACATCGGACCCTCAACATTATTGAAGGGTTAGATTATGTCTTCCTTACACATTTTTCATTGTGAAATTTAGGTTCTCAAGAAAAATTGCCGCTTATCAATTAATCCTTAATGGATCAATAAGGTCAATCAACGGTTAATGAATTCATCGATAATATGCATTCCTGATCAGAATGCATGTAAATGTGAGTTGGACGACATTCATGTTTCCTCAACTCAGACCTGTCTTTTGTCTGCAGCTCTGCCCCACAGCTCCCAGCCGCCGACCAGCACCGCCTTCTCAGCCGCGCCGCCGGCTTCCTACAGCCACGCCCCGCCCCACGTGTCCTCCTCCACCCCCGTTCAGTCGCCTCCTCCCAGCGGCCCAGCGGCCTCTCAGCAATACTACGGTGGCCCGCCTCCTGCCGGCCAGCAGCCGTTCCCCTCCACCCCCGCCCCGCCGCCTCCCACCTCCCAGCACAGCTTCCCCCCCTCCTCTTACTCAGGACCCATGCTTCCACCCGGCCAGGCTCCTCCCGCCAGCCAGCCGCAGCCCCCCTACACCTCGGCACCTCCACCCGTCAGCCAGCCTGCCTTCATGCCCGGCCCCCCTCTTCCCTCCTCCCAGGGCTCCTTCTCCCCCCGCGGGCCTCCACCCTCCTCTCAGCCGGGGTCTTTTCCTCTGCCTTCTGCTCCTCCCACCTCGCTGCCCTCTGGCCAGTACCCCACCTCCATGCCGCCACCCCAGCAGCAGCAGCAGCAGCAGCAGCAGCCACCACCGCCCCAGCCCTCTCCCTACCACTCAGGTCCCCCTCCTCCCACTTCTCAGGTGCCCCCTACGTCCATGGCCCAGAGCAACCACCTGCCTCCAGGACCACCGGGGCCCCCTGGAGGCCTGCACCATCCGCCGCCTCATCCAGGCATGCCGGGAGGATTCCCTCCTCAGCAGAACGGTGAGGAGATATTAGAGATGTAGCAGAGTCACTTTGGACGACGCTGGCTTCACTTTCTATTACTGACCTGATTTCTGATTCTTCTTCTTCTTCCTCCAGGTGCTTTTGGGCAGGTGAGAGGCCCTCAACCTGGATATGCAGGCCCTTATCCCGGCCAACCAAATTATGGAGCCCCTGCCCCGGCACCGGCACCGGCTCCCCACCCGCAGAAAAGACTCGACCCAGACGCTATTCCAAGCCCGGTAATTAAAACCACTCTACAGTAACCCAATAACAAAAAAATTGGTTTGCATCACAGCTATATTTAGAAGAAAGTGGAGATCCTCTGCACATCTGCACAGTTTAATAGGTAGTATTTTAAGAGACTCATAACGCAACTGTCTCTGCATGTGTTCACACACTTCCGGCCAGCGTTGAGTTGACAGAATTTGCACAGCTGGATCTGCTGCTTTTCTACCTACTAGTCTGACGTGAAACCCTCACTTTGCTTTGATCCTCTGAAACTGCTCAGCGTGTGTGTCACTCCGCTGACACACTCGTCTATGGCTGCTTGCTCTCGACTCTCGTGACTCACAAACCTGCTGATTTGTAATCAATGCACAAGTATCACTTTCTGTCTGAATATTAATTGCAATGCCGGCACAATCTCGGCACTCTGAAGGCTGAAGTTTCTCACTCCTCTATTCTTTTTTTTTTTTTTACCCTTTATTTTATTCATGTTGTCCTGTTTTTGCACAAATATGCTGGACAAACTTTTGAATGTAAAGCAAGCGTCTGACATGCCGGCTGTGCAGAAATCAAGACATAGAATAGACCCAGACGCTATCCCCAGCCCAGTAAGTCTCCTGTGTGCCTGCTCCGTCCTCTGCTGCTTCCTGTCCTGTCGGCACGCTGCACCAACTCACCGCTTCATCTTTTCCTTTATTTCTCCTAACCCCTTCAAATCAGGCCTGAATCTTTCTAATGTTTGTCACCATCTTTTGTCAAGACGTACATCATGGAAACTGTTTTTTTTCCCTTGGATATTTATTTTGATTTAACGGGAGTGTTTGTGTCGCCTGCCTTTCTGATTCTGTTCCTCTTCACTGTGTGTGTTTGAGTAACGATTTCATATCGATAATTAGGATCTGAAGTGATGATGATTTTAGGGGTTGAGACACCAGTTGGCCACCTGGTGCTCTCCTCTCTGTGACCTGCATGCTTGACCCCAGTGTTTGACTCACCCCTTCTTTTTGTTTGTTTTTTTCAAGTGGCATGCGTTTCTACAGCTGCGTTTTTTCATTTTCTCCAGGGTGGCATCGTCTCATTTTGATTGTATATCAGTTTACCATATTGATGATCAGTGTCAGCATGAGTTTGTACACGTCCCCCCTGGCTTGCTTCTACAGTTGTTGTGTGTGTACCTCGGTATCTGATGTTCTTCTGGGAGGCTTTGGGGCCTCTGTTTGATATTTCCTGCTGCCTTCATGACGTTGACGACCCCCTCCCTCTCAGATCCAGGTGATCGAGGACGATAAAGCTAAAACCACCGAGCCGTTCAACACAGGGGTCAGAGGTCAGGTCCCACCGCTGGTCACCACCGACTTCCAGGCCCAGGACCAAGGTGGGAAATGTTCCATATTCTGGCTGGCTGCCTGAGAACGACGGTTCTCCTCCGTCAGTGCTGATGTTTGCGTGTGTTTTTTCAGGAAATGCCAGTCCGAGGTTTATCCGCTGCACTGCCTACAACATGCCGTGCACCGCCGACATGGCCAAGCAGTCTCAGGTGCCCCTGGCCGCCGTCATCAAGCCCCTCGCCACGCTGCCACCTGACGAGGTGAGTGACTGACTCTTCGTCCTGGGCTAAAACAAGGTCAGAGGGAGGAGCCAACACCTGGCTGTTGATGTGGTGACTGACCTGGCTGAGGCATTGTTGCCCTTTGTGACATCATCAGGAGGGCTGATTTCACAATCCGGTGGTTCTTGTACGCAGTGTCTGAAGTGTCAAAAACACAATTTCTATAATAATAATAATGGATTGGTTTTATACAGCACTTTTCAAGACACCCAAAGCGCTTTACATTTGAACTATTATTCATTTACACCACATTCACACTGGTGGAGGTGAGCTACATGTAGCCACAGCTGCCCAGGGGCAAACTGACGGAAAGCCTGGCAGCCAATCTGCACCAAACCACCACCCAACATCCACTCACATTCATACGAGGCAATGTGGGTAAAGTGTCTTGCCCAAGGACACAACGACAGACTGGGATGGAGCGGGATTTTAAGCAACAACCTTTGAGTTATTGGACAACCTGCTCTTCCTCCTGAGCCACAGTCGCCCCAAGTTCAGTAAATTTTACAGAATTTGGTTCAAGGTTAAAAGTCAGAGGATTGAACTTGTGTTTCTTACGGGCCCATGGTGCTACAGTAAAGTATGTAGCACAGTATATAGTGCAAAAGTATAAAAAGAAAAGATAAACGAAGCATAGTGCAAAAAGTACAACAGTGCGACACGAGTAAAATACACACACACACAGGTTCATAACAGCTAAAATGTGGCAGTGTAGTCTAACAGCAACTGATCTTGTGGAATCTTTCCATTGAATAAAACAGTAGAAATGGTTTGGAACCTTGTACGAAGCTAAAAAGCTTCTTTTTGAAGGTTGCCTGATAGATTTCTGTTTTATTGCCGGGTACCTGACGTGTCAGCAGGATAATCTGCCTCTAAACCGGGGAGGGAGGGAGGGTAGGGCAGGGGAGGGGGCAGTGGCAGCTGTGTGACCTGGATTCATGCGCTCGCCACATGTTGCAGCCACTGTCCACTCAGGCTGCTTTTAAATGGCTTCACGTTGCCTGGAAATCCTCCCTGGCGCGCCTGGTGGACAGGGTGTAGTTGCTGTTTGTCAGTGTGGGAGCGGCGACACGTCAGGTCCTGCTTGACTCATTTAATCCACACTGGGTGTGATGACGCCCACTGTGACTGGAACCTTCGCAGAGCCCTCCGTACCTGGTGGACCACGGCGAGGAGGGTCCCATCCGCTGCAACCGCTGCAAGGCCTACATGTGTCCCTACATGCAGTTCATCGAGGGGGGGCGCCGCTTCCAGTGCAGCTTCTGCAACTGCGTCACAGAGGGTGAGTTCTGCTTCTGGCCCCGTCTGTGCAGGCGTTGTTTCCTCTGGAACTGGGTTCACTGCACAGCTGCTGATCCCCCCCACCACCACCACCTCCTCCCTCCTCTCCCACAGTGCCTCCACATTACTTCCAGCATCTGGACCACACTGGCAAGAGGGTGGACTGCTACGACAGGCCAGAGCTGTCACTGGGCAGCTACGAGTTCCTGGCCACCAAGGACTACTGCAAGGCAAGAGCCATCCAGCACGTTCCCTCCTGCAGGAACCAAAACGTTGCGCTAATACGTTTTTTATTGCTCTATAGTGTTAATGACTAACTTGCCAATCAAATTTTCCAAAACACGTTGCCTTGTCTGGCATTTATTGCCCGTGTTACTGCATGGAAATGAACTCAGTTACGAACCAGAATGTATTAAAGCACATCTTCTCTCAGCCTGGCAATGCGTCTGAAACATGTTTGTATCTTCCCCCCCAAACAGAACAACAAGCTTCCTCAGCCTCCTGCCTTCATCTTTCTCATCGACGTGTCCTACAACGCTGTCAAGAGCGGGATGGTCAGCATCGTGTGCCAGGAACTCAAGACCCTCCTCGACTGTCTGCCCAGGTACTGAGAGGCCAGGAGGGAAAAGTCAAAGTAAAAACGAGGATGAAAGGCTTGAAGGTGGAGAAGACCAGGCTGAAGCAGGACAGATGGGGTTATAAAAGTCCCATATTCTACTTATTTTGTCTTTATTATCCTGTATTCCAATGAGCCATCGATTTAAAAGTAGACACTCCAAAAAAACAGCATTGGCCCTCTGTTCACAGCCTCCTTCTAAGGGTGAAACTTCCGCATGTTTGGAAGGGCCCCAAAACGAGGCGGCGCCAACACCTGACTGTGGGCGTGGTCACTAAACTGGAAGAGAGACCAGGGAGTTGGCGCTGTGGAAAAAAAGTTTTCCACAGTTTAGATCTTGGAGAGGGAAACGCTGAGGAAGTCATTTTTGCTTAATATTGGACCCTCAGCATGTAGCATGCAGCTGCTAGGGAAAAATGAACAGAATATAAATGGAGGAGTCGTGATGTATGACTTCCTGTGTGACCATTCCCTCTTCTTCCCTCCCCCCTCCCCTCTCTCTGCTCTCCTCCAGGGAGAACCCAGATTCGGACTCCCTGGTGCGGGTTGGCTTCGTCACCTACAACAAAGTGTTGCACTTCTACAACGTCAAGTCCAGTCTGGCGCAGCCACAGATGCTGGTGGTGTCGGACGTGTCGGACATGTTCGTGCCCCTGCTGGACGGCTTCCTGGTCAACGTCAACGAGAGCCGGCAGGTCATCGAGAGGTGGGCACTCGCAGAAACACACACACACACACACACCTGATGGGGTTTAACTAACAAGAAGGCCGATTAGAGTTTCCAACGCCCGTGTGTGTGTTCCTCCAGTTTACTGGACCAGATACCGGAGATGTTTGCTGACACCAGGGAGACGGAGACAGTTTTCGCTCCCGTCATCCAGGCGGGTTTGGAGGCTCTGAAGGTAAAAACGCCTGGAGCAGGAACCGGCGCTCGTTTGTGTGTTTGCGTTTTTAGTTGCGCGTGTAAAAGCTCCTGCGTGGACTTGACTGGCTTCACACCCGGTGGACAGTCGGTGTCTGACCCAGTGTCTCCCCCTGCAGGCTGCAGACTGTGCAGGCAAGTTGTTTGTGTTCCACACTTCGCTGCCCATTGCCGAGGCTCCTGGGAAGCTGAAGAACAGAGAGGACAAGAAGCTGATTGGGACGGACAAAGAAAAGGTAAACTCCATCGATTTACCCCTCAGTTGAAATTTGTTTTTGCTTTTTTATAACATTGTTCTCCTCCTCCTCCTCTTCCTCCTTCAGACTCTGTTTCAGCCTCAAGTGAGTTTTTACAACAGCCTGGCCAAGGACTGCGTGGCCCAGGGCTGCTGCGTCGACCTCTTCCTCTTCCCCAACCAGTATGTGGACCTCGCCACACTAGGCGTGGTTCCCGTCTCCACCGGAGGGTCCGTCTATAAATACACCTACTTCCAGGTGAGGAGAAGACCACCACCCGCTCATACAGATTCACACTGGACATCTTCCGTAGCAGCAGTGTTTCATGTGCCACTGTTCTTTTTCCATCTTTTCTTCTGTAATTGGCTGTCCCAGGCTCAGCTGGACAAGGAGCGCTTCTTGAATGACCTGCGACGAGATGTTCAGAAGCTGGTCGGCTTCGATGCCGTCATGAGGGTTCGGACCAGCACAGGTGAGACTTTGCAGCGGCGGGAGAGTCGGCACAGGTGAGACAGCCCGTCAGTGACCTCCTCCCCCTCCCCTTCCCCTCCAGGCATCCGAGCGACAGACTTCTACGGCTCCTTCTTCATGAGCAACACGACGGACGTGGAACTGGCGGGTCTGGACTGCGACAAAGCCGTCACGGTGGAGTTCAAGCACGACGACAAGCTCAGCGAGGAGACGGGGGCTCTCATGCAGGTGGGCAGGTGAACTCCACTGATAAATCCGCCCGCCGTGAGCTACAAGACTCTGACGGTGTCGCCCCCCCCCCCCTGCAGTGCGCCGTCCTCTACACCAGCTGCAGCGGCCAGAGGCGGCTCCGCGTGCACAACATGTCGGTCAACTGCTGCTCCCAGCTGGCTGACCTTTACCGCAACTGTGAGACCGACACCATCATCAACTTCTTCTCCAAATACGGTGGGTGTGTCTCTGTCATCCCGCCCAGGGCCGTCACTAGATCACCAGCTGCCAGTACAGTAGGATCCATTGGTAAACTGCAGGTTTCCATGGTTCTACTAAGACACATGCTGTCTGATCATGTAGCTTCAAACCTCCAAGAGTGACATCACTGGATCTGAAGGTTCAGATGGGTGCGATTTCAAAAACCAGCAAATCCAAGGCCTTGTATGTACATTATGTATGTATGTTTAAAAAGGTTTATGGGCTTCCGGTTTTAAAAACATTGTGAGACGCATGACCGTACATCCCATTATGGGTGGGAGCAAAAAAAATCAAATCATGTAAGAATTGCGATTCTTATCTTCTACGACTCTATTGATTAATAAACTTAAGTTGATGTAACGTTCAAATGTAAAAAATCACGTTATACAAGCTGTGTTCTGTCTTGATGCCAGAATTTGCCTAATTATTAGCCCACTGTGCAGAGAAATCATGACTTAATCATGCCCTCAAAAATCGGAATCATATTATGAGACTCAAAAGATTTCACATCCCTACGTCCAGAACAGAGCAGCCAGTGGGGAGGCACTAATGTGCGGGACCAACCTCCAGTTAAATGAAGTCTGAAAGGAAAAAAAAGACTGGCTGCTAACCCAGAAATACAGAGCCGAGCAGAATCTGAATGGCCTTTGTGTGTCGGCCGATGTGCTTTTTGTCAGCTTCTCAGGCCAAGAGTGCAGGTTGACTGCACACTGGACGCCTGCTGGAATCTGATTGAAAGGCGGGAGAAATGTTGCACGGTGAAGCAGGTACTTCTCTGCACGTCGCCGTGAGTAAATAGGTTCCTCTTTTTTCACGTGTGTGTTGCAGCGTTCCGTGGCGTCCTCAACAACCCCACCAAGGCGGTGAGAGAGACGCTGGTCAACCAGTGCGCTCAGATCCTGGCCTGCTATAGGAAGAACTGCGCCAGCCCCTCCTCCGCTGGACAGGTATGGAGAAACCCCAGCACCCTGGCTGCTGAGTGGCCACCTCCACCTCTGACCTCTGACCTCTGACCTGTGTGTGTGTGTGTGTGTGTGTGTGTGTGTGTGTGTGTGTGTGTGTGTGTGTGTGCCAGCTGATCCTGCCAGAGTGCATGAAGCTGCTGCCCGTCTACCTGAACTGCGTGCTGAAGAGCGACGTGCTGCTGCCGGGAGCCGACGTCTCGCTGGACGACCGGGCCTACCTGAGGCAACTCATCAGCTGCATGGACGTGGCAGAGACGCACGTCTTCTTCTACCCCCGCCTGCTGCCGCTGGTCAGTGCGCGCACACACACACACACACACACACACACACACACTGTGTCAAGTGTCCTTCTCATCTCTTACTGCAAGCCAGAACAAATCTGTGACTGTCTTCTCTTAGCTGCGTTTCCATTACCTTTAGAATTGCGCAAGACATAAATATCACAATAAAAAAACTGGTATTGGAAACACCTAAATAAGGCTGCAACAATTCTCGAGTCATTTGAGTAACCCAATGACAAAAAATAATCGAGGAATTTCATCTGCCTCGAGGCGTCGTTTAAAGCTCACGTTTTGCACGGACTCTTTTTAGTGTTACACAACGTTCTTCCATCACAGGCCAAGACAGCAGCAGTGTTTTGGCAACAGTGTTTGATCGATTAAATGTAAAAACACTGCATGGTAGCCTTGTTAAGAGGCTCCAGTGTGATTCAGGAAGTCCAGTTGGAATATAAAGATTAAATGGTTTGAACTGCTGACAGCACTTAACCACTCCATGCACTCATTTTGAGCAGGTTTTTATGGCTCTGATAACACGTAGCCTGGCTGTGTAGGTTCGAACCAAAATGAGTGAATCTGAAGGTCTAAATGGATATGATGTCAAAAAAACTAGCAAATCCAAAGCCTTGTCTGTACATTCCTGGGTCCAGTTTTAAGAAGATTGTGATACACATGACAGTACATCCCATCAACATGCACAAGAAGGAAAATTTATGTTTGTTTGCATATTTATTTTACTATTTTATCAGCTTCACCATCCTTACCTTGGGCTTTAAATGTTTATTTTTATACGACAATAAAGGAACCTGAACGTGATGCCGTGGCAATAGAAGCTCTGGCATCAGTGAATGTTTGACAGTCAGAGGCCTGGAGAAAAGCAGAAATAATTCCATTAAAAGCAGCATTGCAGTGTGAGCAGGGGGCGAGTTATTTCTGAATATAACCTCAGGAATATAAAGTTAATGAGACCTAATAAAACTCCACCTGGAGCCTCAGGTTCACGCAGGCAATTATATCACACACAAGACATTCTGTGTTGTTGTCGTACCAAAAGGAGAAAGTGTATAAAATAAAGCACAGTTTTCTGAGAATCAGTTTTCCACCAGCTCTGGGTTTAGTGACCCAGATATGTTTTGGTGTGAATTAAAGGCAAAACTGTACAGCCAAAAACCTACTTTGTACAAGTAAGAACATGCGTGACAGAAAAATTAGACCAGGAAATCACCTCCACAGGAGATTTTTTTGTCTCCACTGCCAGTGAACCACCGTCTTCCCCACACCCACATTTGTACAACACGTTTTACGAGTCCGTTTTCTAAGGTGCAAAGTTCAAACTCTTGTCTCGTTGTCGGCGTCTCCCGAGTGCCTACAGCCAGCGGCACATGACCGCTGAGTGGCAAATCTGACACATTATGATGATTACACACTGTTCTGCAACTTCTTCTCCCATCTGGAGTGAAAGTAGAGGGACCTGAGGTTCGTTTGCAGCACCTCCCTTCATTTCTATCAACACTGTGAAGGTTGAATATTTATTTTTATTTTTTTGCTGCACACCTAAGTGAGTTATTTGACTCAATCAGCTGAAGATGTTAGAAATTACTCTTAAAATGCTGGAAAAAAAGATGCTTACTTACTATTAATATCATTTCTTAAAGTTCGGTGGGCCGGATTGAAAAGCCTAACGGGCTGCATATGGCCCCCGGGCCGCAGTTTGCCCATGCCTGGCCTAGAAGATGCAATACTAAAGGTTCCCTGGGTGAATGTAATGCCCCGTGCGGCCAGCAGATGACACTATAACTCGTGTACGGCAACACTCTCCTCCAGATGAAGCTGGAGAGCGGCTCGTTGCCATTGGCGGTGAGGGACTCGGAGGAGAGGCTGTCCAAGGGCGGAGTCTACCTGCTGGAGACGGGGCTGCAGCTCTTCCTGTGGGTGGGGGCCAGCGTCCAGCAGGAGCTGCTGCTCAACATCTTCGGCACGCCCAGCTTCAGCCAGATCGACGGCAGCATGGTGAGTTGAGCGAGAGGGGTTTTTTTTTTTGGGAGAGAGAAGTCGAGTGTTTGACTGGCCAGTAGTCCCATCATTGTCACCCTCAGATGCACCGGCCGTGTCAATAGATGTGCGAGGATTTTTGCCTCTTTGTAGTTTTACCAGAAAAATGGAAATCAAAAATCAAGTTTTTTTCAGAGAAAAATAAAATCAGGATTTTATTTTTGTCCAAAATCACCCAGCATTAGTTTAACTCTTGAATTTAATCGGTTGATGTGATTGATCAGAAATTGTGTTGCCTAATTGAATATTTAATAACTTTGTTCAATGTTTATAATTTTCTTCCTATTTCTACTTTCAGTTTTGACCAAAATCTTATTATTGTTCATTATTATTAAATTAATTTTATTTCTTGGATTTTTTTTTCTTCTGTCTTTTCATTAATTCCGTGTCCTTGTGTTCCAGACGACCCTGCCGGTGCTGGACAACCCGTTTTCTCAGAGGCTGCGCGAGATGGTCGACTCGTTCAGAGCTCAGCGGTCGCGATACATGAAGGTGATCTGGAAACTTCCTTCCTTTTTGCAGCATCCCCGCCATTACCGGACTTTATCCGCCCCTTTCTCGACTGGAAGAGTTTCTCCCTCTGATTCCGCCCCTCTATCTCTCGCCCCCCCGCAGCTGATGGTGGTGAAGCAGGAGGACAGGAACGAGCTGATCTTCCGCCACTTCCTGATGGAGGACAAGAGCGCCGGCGGCGGAGCGTCGTACGTGGACTTCCTGTGTCACATGCACAAGGAGATCCGCCAGCTTCTCAGCTAGGCGCCGAAGGTCCCTCCCCATCGCCCCCCTTCCCCCTCCAAACCTGTATGACTCCTCCCCCCAGGGCTCCTCCCATTGTTTACCCCTCCCCCACCTTATAAACGGAAGCGCTTTATCCACTTTTTTCTTTTTTTAAAAAACCTAATAAAAGCTCTCCTCGCTGTCTGTCACCAGCTGGCAGATCTTGTTGTGCGAGTGTGTGTGTGTGTGTGTGTGTGTGTGCGTGCGTGCTTGCGCGCGGGTGTGTGTGTGTGTGTCGCTCGGTGAGCTCGTCTCTGCCTCTAACGGAGCTCCGGCACACAGCGGGAGAGTCGTGTACCTGCACAAGTGAAACCATGACGTATGCAACAGACTGAGCGAGTGAGCGAGCGAGCGAGTGGTCATGTGACTGTAGTCGGTTCACTGTCTGTCTGCGCCGAGGCCAGGAAGTGACTCCCCCCTCCCCTCCTCCCCTCCCTTCTCCCCTCCAGGAGAGCAAACACCTTTTCTTTTTTTATAAATATATCTGACTGCATCCCGACAAGAGTGAAGGGCTGTTCTGCACAGCGAGGCTGTTCTTTGTGTCACTGCTCCTTTAATCATGGCCTTAGTACCCCTGTGAGTGTGTGTGTGTCCTCAGATTTTCCTTTACTGGCGTGTCTCCGAGTTTGAGGCCAACATTTAAACGTCGTCGAAGCACCGATCATGACATATGAACTCTGGATTAAAGGGATAGTTCACCCAAAATTGGGATTCAACCCACTGGAGGAGGGCGGCTCTGGGACTTCTTTTTTTTTTTTTTCCAATGAAGGGAAGAATTGCATCCTGTGGAACGGAACACAGAACACGTCTCCAAACTGCTGGTGTGCTTCTGCGTAGCGTCCGGAAGATTGTGGTAATCTTCTGAATGATTCAGGCTTCAAGCGTCGTTTTCACCCGACTCCTTTTCGGACACCGCGGCAGCCGTTTGGAGACATGTTGTGTTTTCTCGCCCAGAAGCCCTTGGTGTAGGGATAAGGTCCTCACCTCTGTCCGTCTCACAGTGTGTCTTCAGAGCCTCCATCCACTCGGTGGTGAGGAATGAACATGTGAAACTTGAGTTATGAGTAAACTATCCCTTTAAAGTGTCCACATCAGGCAAACCTTATAACTGACATGCCTCGGTTTTTTTCAGCTATAGATCTTTTTTTTTTTTTTTTAAATAGATATATATCACTGATGCAGATACACAGCTTGTTTTTTATGGTCTTCAGAATCTGAACCAGATTCTTTTAAGAGGAGAATTTTACATCGAAAGAAATAAAAACGCTTGGTCTCTAATTAAAGTAGATGGGTAGAAAGAAAAGAAACAGTGATGGAAACTGTTTGTGTGCCTGAAGGTGGCGCTCTGTGCTGCAGACTGTGTATCGGTGGGAAAGTTCTGATGTCCAGAATCAAAATAAAACAAGAATCAGTTTGTATGAAGAAGAGGTTGGAGTCAGGGGTGGGGGTGGGCGGAAGGGAGGGGGGACTCGTCTCACCTGGACCACCTTTGGTGTGTAAATAAAATATATAATAATAATAATGTGTACAGAAGAAGAATGAGCATTTTTAAAGAGCAGCGGTGGCTTGTGGTGGTTGGTGTCTGTGTCAGGAGGACGTGTGTGTGTGTGTGTGTGTGTGTGTGTGTGTGTGTGTGTGTGTGTGTGTGTGTGTGTGTGTGTGTGTGTGTGACAGAGAGAGAATGTGGGGTCGGTCCTGGTGAATTTCTCTATGGAACAGAGGGATCAGCCAACACACACACACACACTCTCACTCACTCACACTCTCCTTCAGTCCGTGAGATTCAGTTGGTTCTTCATTTCTGCCTCTCTGTTCCCTTTTTAACGGTGTGACTCCCTCTGTTCCGTCTTTATGTTCACTGACTTGGATTTAGAGCACTCCATCTCTACTGTAATCTTTGATTTCTCTTCCTCTTTTTTCCCCCCTTTCATTTGTTACTTTGATTGCCTCTTGGGACTGCTAATAAAATGATTGTTGAAAGTGAAATCTGAATCATTCTGACTTTTCTACCAGGGAGTTGGGGAGCAGGGTCTGTGGACTCTATTTTGTATTGCAATTCATTGTAGATAAAGAATAAAACCCACAATGGAAAAATTTAAATGATAATACAAGGTTCATGTGGAAGTCGTGGTTTGTATTTAATACTTGAATAGGTTGAACGACAGTATTGAAAGCTACTTAACACTGTTGAGTTGTGAAAATATAATATTATATTTCTGCTGGAGCCTATCCCAGCTGTCTTAGGGCGAGGGCAGGGTGACACCCTGGACAAGTCGCCAGTTCATCGCAGGGCCACATAGAAACAAACAACCATTCACACTCACATGCACACCTACGGACAATTTAGAGTGTTCAATTGGCCTGTCATGCACGTTTTTGCAGTGTGGGAGGAAGCCGGAGAACCCGGAAAGAACCCACACAGACACAGGGAGAGCATGCAAACTCCACACAGAAAGGTCCCTGGCCCGGGCCCCGGAATCAAACCCACGACCTTCTTGGCAATGCAAATTATCTGAACTTCAAATATCAAAAAAAAATGCAAACCTGAGTAAATAGAATAGTTAAGGCCAAATCAAAAGAAAAGAAATTGCCACAATATATAATATAAAACAATTAAATGGTGGAAATAAATATCAGATGAAATAAAAAATGTATAGCTTTTCATACAAGCAATTTATTAGCATTATTATCATTAGGCTATTATTATTATTATTCTTTGACTGTCAGTATGCCTGCCTTCATAGGATGCATCATGGCTTGTTACCTTAGTTAGCTGTGTTAGCCCCTTCAGCAGGACTGGGCAAAGTACGGCCCGCGGGCCACTTCTGGCCCGCTGTGTGTCCCTGTCCGGCCCGCGTGAGGCAGTCATAAATTACACGATCTACCGGTCGTCGATCGCGAAGGTAGTTTGCCTCGATGATCGATCGCATGGAGAGACAGAGTCGCGAAAATACTTCCGCGGGTCCGCGCGACTCCAGCGCTATTTCCCACCATAACTCCTCTTGATGTTGTCTGCACAAGCAGGTTTTGGCAAGTTTGCAAACTGTGACCAAAAGTGTGACGTGACCAGTATCGCTTGTCGCGCGGTACGTGGTCAGGTGCAGGCTGAAGGCAGATGGGGCGGGGTCCTACAAGGGGGGTCTGCTGCTGCGGTGGCATGTCATTGCAAATTGCGCATTGTTGTCGTTGCTGTGGTGTACATTCTGGCAGCCCTAGGGGGCCCCCTTGTGGCCGGGGCCCCAATCAACTGCCTGGCTTGCCTGTCCGCAAGCGCCGCCCCTGTCTGTGTGTTGCAGTTACCCGCCTCTGCGTGTTCGTTGATCGGTTGAATGAGGAGATGAAAAGTCGAGGTCGAATCACAACATTTATTACAAGCTGCAAATGAATTGTTATTCAGAGCTCCGGGCCACACTCTCTCCCTAGTCTGACAGAGAATGGACAACTCTCTCCCTGCCCGGTCATGTTTTATACAATGTGCATTAAAGGATGTGGGTAGGTCCCGTCTGTGCGCCGTCTCCTCCATCTCCTGCCACGGCGGGTCGCTCGAACACCCTGCTCCTGCACGGAAAGCTGGCAAACACGTCTTGCAAAACAATTCCGTTTAATGGCTTGGCGAATGTAGCCCACCTGCAGTTTTTCCGATGTCTGCAACAAGCTATTAATATAATGTGTGCGTGCAGCTGCAAATGTATCTGATGTCATGCTTTCACAGTATCTAATGCTATGCTCCTACATTAATAAAGATATAAATATTACGAAACCATTTTATTGTCTTAGTTTAAGACGTTTTATGGATTATTGACATCGTTGTTGCGTAACATTTTTTTTTTTTTTACTTTACGATGTTTGTCAGCCGGACCGGCGGTCCCGGGTTCACATTACTTGTAGACCTCGTTGTGTAGCGACAGAGGACTTCTTCTTTTCAGTCGTCGTCTTCTTCTTCTTCTCCTTCTTCTTCGTCGTCGTCGTCGTCTTCTTGACAGACTGGACGTAGCTTTGGCGTAAGGCCGCCCCCCACAGACGTAACTGCACTTGAGGGGTGTCCCATTTCTAAGTCACAAGATAGCCCTTACACTTATTTTTGAGGGCCAAAGATTGAGGGTTAAGGGAGGAATTGGAATTGGCCATTAATGCGGCTGCTCGATGCAGCGGGTGGCACTCCTGCCATCGGGGGACAGAGTGAGGCTCTGGTGTGCCGAGTTGGGCTCCAGCGTGAGTGTCTTGTAGTCTGATGGGAAACACAAGCTGTTAAACTCTGTGGATTGCATTGCTTTTTTGCTTGTTATCCAGGTTTAGGGAAGTTGCTCTCACATTTCCTGGGAGGCGCCTGAAGTCTGGATTCATTGCAGTGGTCGACACTAAAACAGAAGACAAATATTTGTAGACGTCTCTATCAGTTTCATCTTTTTCATGCTATTATTGGGCACATACAACTGATAAGATTCACACATTATGGAACACAAGTTTTTCGATAAAATCCCAAAGAAAACACAGCACGTTGTGGTGCCTTAAAACC
Source organism: Thamnaconus septentrionalis (assembly GCA_009823395.1). NCBI lineage: Eukaryota > Metazoa > Chordata > Actinopteri > Tetraodontiformes > Monacanthidae > Thamnaconus > Thamnaconus septentrionalis. Next base: position 17,278,680 of record CM020503.1, on the reverse strand, counting down.
AGTCACCAGCTTTTAAAGGAGACAAGATGCAAAAATCTCTTCATCAACGTTTTCTACCCTCTGTGATGTCACAGAAAGCTTTGAGAACTAGATGTTGGCTCCACCACCTATATTGTTATAAAGATGGGCGGTGTCATTGTGACATCAATCACTGGTTCTTAAGTCTATAGGTTGGTTTCACTGTCAGCGGTGCCACCTGGAGTTTAAGTCGACAATGGTTGGCTACTAAACTTCAGTGATGGCCACAACTTTATGGACATTTTTATTCAAAATTAGACCATATCAGGTGAAATGGACATTAGAACAGATTGGCTGAATTATACTATTCAGATATTACTGCTGATTTAGACCAAAAAAAATCTGAACTAATTTGCAATGGATTTTCGGCCTCCTTTTCAAATTGACAGCAAGTCATTTTTAGTCTTCTTGCCCCTACTGACCAAACGATAGAATGGAGGTTTTGGTACTTCTGCGTTGTGCTCCTCTTTTGAAACTAGAAGCTCTGCCCATCTTTCCATACAATCAATGCTCTGCCCTATGCGCCCACAGCTTGTTCTTGTTCCCTTTCCAAACGTGTGGAAGGATTTTTCTTCAAGTTAATTAGTCACGCAATGCAGGATGAAAAGTTGAGGTCATCCTCGGGTCTGAGACTGAGATACCTGAACTTTTGGAGGGGCAGCATGGCTCCTCCACCAGTGCTGACAGCAGCTCCACGCCACGCTTTGCAGGGGTGGTTGTAGCCCAGGTCAAGCTCTCTTATTACCGATGACCTTAGTGCCGAAGCCAGGAAGGTGCAGCTCTTCTCTGTCAGTCTGCACAGCGACAGACTTGGGGAAACACACGCAGGAAGATTTTCAGTCAGCCGTGACGATGCTGTCAGGATGTGGGACTCATACCCGTGCTGCTCACCTGAGCTTCTCCAGCACAGGTTGGGGACCCTGCAGGCCCCTGCACAACTTCTGGACCCCCAGGTCCTGAACGTCGTTATCCGAGAGGTCCAGGGACTTGAGTGTGCCACAGCCGATAACGGAGGCCAGGACGTCACAACATTCATGGGTCAGGTTGCAGCCCCGCAGGCTGGACACACACAGAAGACGTCAAAATTTGCTACCAACAATGGGATGTGGAAAGGGGATTTCTGTGGTAGACCTCTGACCTGAGTGTGTGTATCTTGCTCCTCTTCAGGCCCCAGCTGAGCCGCTGCACCCTTCGTCTGTCAGGTTGTTGCCGTGCAGGTGGAGCTCGGTGATATGGGACGAGGCCACGGCGCTCCCCAGGATTTCGCAGGACTTCACAGTGAGTTGACACTCAGCTAAACTGCAGCAGAGAGGGGGAGACATTGGAGCTCTGACTCGAGAAACCTTTTGACTCGTATGATGCCGACTGCAAAAGACACTGAAATGTATTTTAATGTAATTCTGTTTAGCTAGGAGAATGCGAACACAATTTCAGCCAATACATTTTGTCATCAGCGCTCCATAATGAGTTCTGGCGTGAAGACCGCCCACCACGCATGATAAACCACTGCTACCAGTCAGACTGCTGCAGTGCTGCAGACAGTCAGTCGTGGTGAATCCACCTAAATCACTTCAGACTGGACCTCGACTGCTTGACATGTGTTTCTGGAAACTGTTGACACTCTTAAATGGTCGGTTTCAGATTCCACACACCTGTGAAGAAAAACACAACACGCAACAACTGTGTCAACACTTAAATGTGTCTGCCTCTCAGGACAACTACACATGATCTTGAGGTCATGGTCTCATCTGGCCACTTTCTGGTCTCAATCTTGTCTTGGTCTCGACTGTAAAGGTCTCAAGTGGATTTTAACATTCGGCAGGTCAACTGTCTAGTTTTTAAAAGATTTTTACTCATTATTAATACCTGTCCTTGAAATGCAGCCAAAACCAAGTATCTATATCAAAAACATAATACAATGTATATGAAAAAGCCTCAGCCGCTGAAAGCTGTCATGTTGATGCAACACACCCAAACACTGCACATAGTTACAGTGAATTGAAATGTTTTGTTTGTTTTTTCTGGTCTTGGTCCTGTTCTTTGTATGCCCTGGCCTGGATCCTCACATGGTCTGTCTTGGTCCTGGACTTGGTCTTGGACTCATTCTTAGTCTTGGTCTCGCTACCCTTTGGTCTTGGTAGTGTCTTGGTCTCAGGTGAGGCGGTCTTGACTACATTACTAACGTGCACTGCAGCTTGCCATGAACCATAAAGACAGTTACTGCTGTAGTTTTCAGGAGACACATTTTGTTTGAAAGAACAAAGTGTTTTTGTCATCAGCTAACTCACTTTGCCACCTGCGCCATTTTCACCACAGGCAGCAGCCTCAGGAGCGCCTCCTCCGACCGACTGTAGTGGCTCAACTGGAACACACTCAGATCTTCCTCTGACGTCAGCAGCGCAAAGACCAGCATGGGCCACTGGGCAGGAGAGCGTCTGACCTGCTGCAGGCTCTCAGACCTAAGGAAGCCCTGGATGTCATCCTTCAGCGAGCAGTCATTGAGCTCGTTGAGGCAGTAGAAAAGGTTGAGACTGGTGTCTGGCGATGGGTTGGCCCTGATCTTCTCCTTTATGTGCTTAATGATCTCCCCTCTGGTCCGCTGTTTGGTCCTGTCACTGGTCATCACGGACTTCAGCAGAACGTGGTTGGACTCCAGAGACAGGCCCAACAGAAAGCGCAGGAAGATGTCCAGGTGTCCGCTCTGGCTCTGCAGAGCCTTTTCCACTGCCGCCTTATAGAGGAGGAGCTCTGAAGAATCCCTAAACGGGAAGCGTCTGGAGGCCGACGACTTTCTGATCAATGCGTTGTAGTTGTTGTTGTGAAACTTAGGAAGACATACAAAGCAGCAAAGAACTCCTGGATGCTGAGGTGCACGAAACAGAACATCTCCTCCCTCCACAGGCATATCTCCTCGCTGAAAATCTGCGTGTAGACCCCTGAGAACACAGAGTTTGAGATCGTCATGCCGCTCTCCACGAGGTCTTTTTCATAGAAGATCCACCGACCTTCCAGCAGCTCCCTGAAGGCCAACTCGCCCAGAGACATTAGGTCCTCCCTCATGCACTCTATTGACTCCCTTTGTCCCGACAATCTCTTTCTGCTGTCATCCACATACATCGACAGGAAGTGGATGTACATCTGTGTCAAGGTCTTTGGCGTGGCATCCCCATCACCCTCTGCAGTCTGGCCCCTCTCCAGAACTTTGGCCGCCATCCAGCAGAAGACGGGTATGTGACACATGATGTAAAGACTCCTACAGGCCTTCACATGTGAGATAACTCTGTCGGCGACACTCTGGTTGGCGATCCTCCGCCTAAAGTACTCATCCTTCTGGTCGTCATTGAACCCTCGTACCTCTGTCACAAGGTCGATGCAGTCCAACGGTATCTGACTGAAAGCCGCCGGCCGAGTGGTTATCCAGACGAGGGCCGAGGGGAGCAACCTCCCTCTGATGAGGTTGGTCAGCAGGACAGCGACGGCATCCTCCTGTGAAATGTCCTTCAGGGTGAGGTCTTTGCTGAAGTCCAGCGGCAGGCGGTTCTCGTCCAGACCATCCAGGATGAATAGCATCTTGTGGGAGCTTGTGAAGATTCCCAGGTCTTCAGTTTCGGGGAAAAAGGTGGTGAGAAGCTTCACCAGGCTGAGTCTTCTCTCCTTCATCAGATTCAGCTCCCGGAAGGATAGCGGGAAGACGAAGTCCAGGTGGCCGTTCTCCCGCCCCTCGGCCCAATCCAGGATGAACTTGCTGACCAAGACGGTTTTGCCAATGCCAGCCACACCCCGCGTGACCACTGTTCGGACGTCAAAGTCCCGGCCCTCATCAGGAACAAACAGTTGACTGCAGTGGAAGCTTTTCTCCGATGTGTGCAACCGGGATGCCTCCTTGATCTGCCTCACTTCGTGTTCCCTGTTGACCCCACCGCTTCCTCCCTGAGTCATGTAGAGCTCAGTGTAGATCCTGTTCAGAGGCGTCCTCCTGGCTTCCGCTGTCATGCCCTCCTGCAAGTGGCAGAACTTTTTCCTGAAGGTCTCTTTTAGTTTCTGCTGATAGTTGGCGACCGGATTGTCTGGAGGGAGAATTAAGAGAATTCAGCTGTTGCTCATCGTTGAAGGTCCCATATCAGAACGACTGTCACAACTAATCATTTCCTACTAAAAGTGCTGCTTTGCTGGACAGAGGGAAGGGGACAAAAACAAGGCGGCCTGAAAACCTGACTTGGGGAGGGGTCAAACACTGAGGGCAAATTTCTTACCCTTCGGGACAAGATCAGTGGACCTTTAACATTTAACTAATCCAACCTTCTCATTTTTGAGGAGACAATCTATGGGCTGAAATATGTGCCACCAGAAACTGAATTTGAATCATTTATATTTGAATTTGAATAGCTAAATACGAATAATTGAATTAAAATTTTGCATTTGAATTTGAAATTGTATTGTTGAATTTGAATCATTGCATTGAAAACTGTATTTGAATAGTAAAATTTGAAATTGAAATTCAATAAAAAAAAAAAAATTGATTGTCACTGAAAATCCAACTGTCTAGACATCTTCACATTCAGTTCTCACAATTCAAGTTCAGTTCTCAAAATTCAAATTCGCTTCTCAAAATTCAGTTTCAATTTACTGTGACAGATATCCGGGTGCTTGGAGGATGAAGGGGAAGAGCAATCGAGCTCAGATACACAGGACTCCTCTTCGGCCAATCAGCACTTACTTTTGTACACTTACGTTGATGGACCGGCATTCTGGTTCAACTCGCTACTATGTTAACTGGCTACCTTTGTTTACTCGCATCTGTGGTCCAAGGGAACACATTCCATGTTGTCATTGTTGTTGTTTGAACGTTTCCTTGTCTGTCTGGTCGGAACGGTGTGAACGAACAGAGTTGGAAGGAGTTGTAATGAATGTTTTTCATGTATTGGTAGGTGACAGATATGTGACTGACAGGTGCATATGGGCATGGCTCGCCTGCTGCCAGCGGTGCGAAGCAGCCTCTCCATATAGCAATGGGAAGACGTGCTTAAAAGTGAACTTCGGCAAGTCACACAAAGTGTTTTACGGGGATTTGGGGTCGGTGCGCTGAATGTGAAGATGTCTAGACAGTTGGATTTTCAGTGACAATCAATTTTTTATTGAATTTCAATTTCAGATTTTACTATTCAAATACAGTTTTCAATGCAATGATTCAAATTTAACTATACAATTTCAAATTATGTGATTCAAATTAAAACATTTAATTCAATTATTCGCATTTAGCTATTCAAATTCAAATATAAATGATTTAAATTCAGTTTCTGGTGGCACATATTTCAGCCCATAACTATGGGCTGACAATCTCTCCAAATGTGCAGGTGCGGTTAAGGACAAACTTTTCACATAATATTAGGGTAACCAACCTGCTCTCAGGAAACAGTGGTGAGGAAAATTAAGCAGAATATTACCAGCCCGAGGGGGGATCAACTCGCTGTCGCCACAATTTGACCCATCTTTTGAAATGAGAGACCCTGAAAAGAAAACACGCCGCTACTTAGTATGTAAACCTGCATGTCGCTTTCCAAATGTGTGTGTGTGTGTGTGTGTGTGTGTGTGTGTGTGTGTACCCGGCAACACGTTGCTGTTTTTGATGTTGATGTCTCCGACATTGGAGCCGTTTATGTGGAGACAGATGGAGGTGCTTCCCTCTTTACTAACTTGACAAACTTGACCACCACTTGTCCGAAGCGACTCTGCAAAAAACCACAAAGCCTTTAATCATATATTACTCATGTTAGTTTTGCAATTACGTTGTTGAAAGAAGTCACAACCCATTTTGGCATCAGTGCCTGTGCTGGGCACACATCTCTCTCTCACACACACACATACACACACACACTCTCTCTCTCTCTTTCACTTTCTCTTTCTCTTTCTTTCTCCTCCGTTCCTGAGCTGATTGGAGCACAGGGTTCTGACTAGTGCAACTCAGAACACCTGTCAGTGTTCTGTGAGATCATAATTCAAGTTTTGGATCATGCAACACACTTGCCGCACACCATCCTCTTACAACACCGCTACACCCCTGGAAAACAATTGCCATCATCTCATTTGTTCTTCTGTTGCATCTTCAGTTCAGTTTTTAATTATTTCAAAAAAAAAAAAAATTTGTAAACTGTGTGCTTCCACCTTTTTTGACAAAGCCACTGGGCCATTTAGGTCATGTCGAATGACACTTGGAACACAAAATGGTGCCCTCACCTTGCTGTGCTGTCCCCGCCATGGCGTCTCATAGGAGCAGCCGACAGGTCTCACACCGACCGTTCGCTGGGAACAGATGCAAACCTCAGATCAAAGTTCTACCAACTTTCAGCAATGAAATGCCATCAAACACAACAGTGAGAAGGACTTGCAATGAACTGAAGAGGACACTCACCTCGACCGCTGATTTTAGAGTTACACGCTGACAACGTCAAACTGCAAGCGGAGCTCCTACTGTTCCGACACACACGAGCAAAAAAAAAACCCGGCTTCCTTCCTCAATGAACAGGAAGTACATCTGTCTAGAACAGGCATGGGCTAGAACTATGGCGTCGTATGCAGGCGTTAAGTCGCGTTAAGCTTTTTAACGGTTGAATGATATTAATAGTAAATAAGTCATAAAATAGATTTATTCCATCCATTTTTTTCAGTGTTTTAAGAGTCTTTTCAATAAAGAGCTAAATACCGTGGGGCTTCAAAGACACATATTTTGTTCTAACTTTGCTTTTGTTTCATTTTCACCTAAATACTCCATCCATCTGCTCCTGCTCCGGGTTCCTGTGTCAAATTTTAGAACCCATTGTGGCCCACCAGTCAAAAAGTTTGCTCACTCCTGGTCTAGAAGTATTTGGTCTGCCTTGCATGAAGGAGTTTTATCTGCAGAAAAAAATGGGCTTGTGGACAAATAAATCTAAGATGTCTGCTCAGGCTCACTGTTAGATTAATCGTTTGATAACACTGGATTTATATTGTCAGCAACAGAGGCATTGCTAGGGTCCCCTTGGGGCTCCAAGCAAGAATTCCCCACCCCACCAGTGCACACAGAAAAATGTTGTTGGTTTTTTCACACATCAATGCACAATTTCCGCAACATTTGAGATAAATACTGAAAAAATAGATTCAGTATTTATACTGAACCTATTTCCACTCAGATCCACTCAGATTCTTTTAAGAGGAGAATTTTCCATCGAGAGAAATAAAAACGCTTGGTCTCTAATTAAAGTAGATGGGTAGAAAGAAAAGAAACAGTGATGGAAACTGTTTGTGTGCCTGAAGGTGGCGCTCTGTGCTGCAGACTGTGTATCGGTGGGAAAGTTCTGATGTCCAGAATCAAAATAAAACAAGAATCAGTTTGTATGAAGAAGAGGTTGGAGTCAGGGGTGGAGGTGGGCAGAAGGGAGGGGGGACTCGTCTCACCTGGACCACCTTTGGTGTGTAAATAAAATATATAATAATAATAATGTGTACAGAGGTCGGTCCTGGTGAATTTCTCTATGGAACAGAGGGATCAGCCAACACACACACACACACACACACACACACTCACTCACTCACACTCTCCTTCAGTCCGTGAGATTCAGTTGGTTCTTCATTTCTGCCTCTCTGTTCCCTTTTTAACGGTGTGACTCCCTCTGTTCTGTCTTTATGTTCACTGACTTAGAGCACTTCATCTCTACTGTAATCTTTGATTTCTCTTCCTCTTTTTCCCCCCTTTCATTTGTTACTTTGATTGCCTCTTGGGACTGCTAATAAAATGATTGTTGAATTTAAAATGATAATAAATTAGTATTGAACTTATCACATTTTCTCTAAATATATTTCTAAGGGTGTCAAACGGGAGAAACGCCTTGTGTCTCCCAGACATTCAGTGTCCCTCGTTTGTGGCCTCTACCAGGTTGGACAGTAGGCGTCAGTAAGACGTTTTGGCAGGAGGTTGTAAACCGGGGCTGTCAAACTCAAATACACAGTGGGCCAAAAAATAAGTTGCAGACAAAGTTGCGGACCAACATTGATACTCAATAAAAAAAATGTTCCTTCTATTATATGACAGTGAACCTTGTTATATGGACCCAAATAAGTTTTTCCTCAACCCGAATATGGAACAAGCAAAGCTTATAATAATAATGTTATTAATAATGTAATAATATTGATGATAATAATAACATAATATTGCAAATTTCAAATTAAAAAAACTTATCAAACTAAATAAAATGTAAATTAAAATGCTTCTTTTTTATTTGTATTGCCTTGTGGTAGAAAATATACTGTAATTACATTGCAGGCCTAAATACTGTATGCTGTTTTCATAGGGATTAGGAGAGATTGTGAGGTTTCAAACCATTTCAAGCTGCTTCACTGAAGTCTGGGACTCACAGCGGTGACTTTGATAGCAATAATAATTGTGGAAAGATCTTAAGCATTCATGAGGGGTCGTCCACAAATTGTCTTTCTACAAATGTAACGGGTGTAAGATGATCGTCTGCTTAGTAGCAACCTGATTAGCTGTTTGTGTTGTTCTCCTCATCTACTGTGGATGTACAGAGAGCTACACGGCAGCAGGGTTGAGTTCACGTGAGGTTTTATTTGTTGAACAGGCAGACTCGTTGGTTTCTGAAATAATCACAGAAATAGCATATCTAAATTAATAAATCCAATCAAATAACCTAATGGCTTCATGTACTTTAAACATAAAGCTTGCAAAGAAAAAATATTTTCTTGTCAAACTGGTTTCAATACACGACATGGATGTGTTTTAAGATTTCAATGTGCCAAAATGGCACCGCTGCAAATTTTTTTCCCAATGGTCACTCGAGACACTGAAGCCAAGATTCATCTACAGCCTAATAACCCCCCCCCCCACCACACACACACAAACAACAAATATAAGGGGCTGAAAAACGCTTTAGCCTGAGACACAGTTCATAATAACTCTTTCCATTGTTTGTATACATCGTATTCGTTGCATGTATTTTTAATCTTTCTTTAAAAAAAAAAGAGAAAAAAAAGTATTGGCTTGTTCTGACTGGCTGGTGCATTCTGATACATCATGGGAGTTACAGAGACATGATGGCGACGATGGGAAGTGACACTAATGCTACGTGCTCTGTGGGCTACAAAATGCAGGTGAGAAATCCCACTGAAATGAATTGGCCATCATATTGGATCCTGGGAGCCTAATAGACATAGAATAAGAACAATGGCTGCCAAGAACATTTAACAGGCTCCAGGGTTCCCTCTTCTGTACAAGGTTCATGTGGAAGTTGTGGTTTGTATTTAATACTTCAATAAGTCGAACGACAGTATTGAAAGCTACATAACACTGTTGAGTTGTAAAAATATAATAAATAATCGCAAATGGCAAAGAGATCAGCAGAGGAAGACGGTGGATTCCACCCAGCCGAGTCTGAACCCGGGAAAGAGCGGCTCGGTGAAGGTGGTGTAGAAGGTGTGGAGGAGGGTCAGCGCATCGCTGGCTACCATATAGAAGGACAGAGTCCCAGCAGGCCAGTCCAGGAAGACAGCCACCCGTTTGGACCTGGGCGCAGTGGGCAGGTCGGAGCCGGCGCCGCCGTGCCAGGCCCGGTAGCCGTTAGAGCAGCAGCTCACGCCCCAGGAGGAGACGTTCTTCCCCAGCCAGCTGGCGTCGCCCTCGCCCTTCCTGCTCATTCCCCTGTAGGCCACGCCCACAAAGACCCGCCCACTCCATTCTGCCTCCCAGTATCGGCGGCCCGTCAGCCCCTCGCTGCACAGCACCTGCGACCAGAACTGGAAGCGGTCTGGGTGGTCCAAACGAGGCTGCTCGATGCAGCGGGTGGCACTCCTGCCATCGGGGGACAGAGTGAGGCTCTGGTGTGCCGAGTTGGGCTCCAGCGTGAGTGTCTTGGTGTCTGATGGGAAACACAAGCTGTTAAACTCTGTGGATTGCGTTGCTTTTTCACTTGCTATCCAGGTTTAGGGAAGTTGCTCTCACATTTCCTGGGAGGCGCCTGAAGTCTGGATTCATTGCAGTGGTCGACACTAAAACAGAAGACAAATATTTGTAGACGTCTCTATCAGTTTCATCTTTTTCATGCTATTATTGGGCACATACAACTGATAAGATTCACACATTGTGTAACACAAAAGGAGACAAGATGCAAAAATCTCTTCATCAATGAAGAGTGATGAGCTTTCTGTGATGTCACAGAAAGCTTTGAGAACTAGATGTTGGCTCCACCACCTATGTTGTTATAAAGATGGGCGGTGTCATTGTGACATCAACCACTGGTTCTTAAGTCTATAGGTTGGTTTCACTGTCAGCGGTGCCACCTGGAGTTTAAGTCGACAATGGTTGGCTACTAAACTTGAGTGATGGCCACAACTTTATGGACATTTTTATTCAAAATTAGACCATATCAGGTGAAATGGACATTAGAACAGATTGGCTGAATTATACTATTCAGATATTACTGCTGATTTAGACCAAACAAAAAATCTGAACTAATTTGCAATGGATTTTCGGCCTCCTTTTCAAATTGACAGCAAGTCATTTTTAGTCTTCTTGCCCCTACTGACCAAACGATAGAATGGAGGTTTTGGTACTTCTGCGTTGTGCTCCTCTTTTGAAACTAGAAGCTCTGCCCATCTTTCCATACAATCAATGCTCTGCCCTATGCGCCCACAGCTTGTTCTTGTTCCCTTTCCAAACGTGTGGAAGGATTTTTCTTCAAGTTAATTAGTCACGCAATGCAGGATGAAAAGTTGAGGTCATCCTCGGGTCTGAGACTGAGATACCTGAACTTTTGGAGGGGGCAGCATGGCTCCTCCACCAGTGCTGACAGCAGCTCCACGCCACGTTTGCAGGGGTGGTTGTAGCCCAGGTCAAGCTCTCTTATTACCGATGACCTTAGTGCGAAGCCAGGAAGGTGCAGCTCTTCTCTGTCAGTCTGCACAGCGACAGACTTGGGGAAACACACGCAGGAAGATTTTCAGTCAGCCGTGACGATGCTGTCAGGATGTGGGACTCATACCGTGCTGCTCACCTGAGCTTCTCCAGCACAGGTTGGGGACCCTGCAGGCCCCTGCACAACTTCTGGACCCCCAGGTCCTGAACGTCGTTATCCGAGAGGTCCAGGGACTTGAGTGTGCCACAGCCGATAACGGAGGCCAGGACGTCACAACATTCATGGGTCAGGTTGCAGCCCCGCAGGCTGGACACACACAGAAGACGTCAAAATTTGCTACCAACAATGGGATGTGGAAAGGGGATTTCTGTGGTTGACCTCTGACCTGAGTGTGTGTATCTTGCTCCTCTTCAGGCCCCAGCTGAGCCGCTGCACCCCTTCGTCTGTCAGGTTGTTGCCGTGCAGGTGGAGCTCGGTGATATGGGACGAGGCCACGGCGCTCCCCAGGATTTCGCAGGACTTCACAGTGAGTTGACACTCAGCTAAACTGCAGCAGAGAGGGGGAGACATTGGAGCTCTGACTCGAGAAACCTGTTGACTCGTATGATGCCGACTGCAAAGACACTGAAATGTATTTTAATGTAATTCTGTTTAGCTAGGAGAATGCGTACACAATTTCAGCCAATACATTTTGTCATCAGCGCCCATAATGAGTTCTGGCGTGAAGACCGACCACCACGCATGATAAACCACTGCTACCAGTCAGACTGCTGCAGTGCTGCAGACAGTCAGTCATAGTGAAACCGCCTAAATCACTTCAGACTGGACCTCGACTGCTTAACATGTGTTTCTGGAAACTGTTGACACTCTTAAATGGTCGATTTCAGTTTCCACACACCTGTGAAGAAAAACACAACACGCAACAACTGTGTCAACACTCGTTAAATGTGTCTGCCTCTCAGGACAACTACACATGATCTTGAGGTCATGGTCTCATCTGGCCACTTTCGATCTCAATCTTGTCTTGGTCTCGACTGTAAACTCACTTTGCCACCTGCGCCACTTTCACCACAGGCAGCAGCCTCAGGAGCGCCTCCTCCGACCGACTGTAGTGGCTCAGCTGGAACACACTCAGATCTTCCTCTGACGTCAGCAGCACAAAGACCAGCGTGGCCCACTGGGCAGGAGAGAGTCTGACCTGCTGCAGGCTCCCAGACCTAAGGAAGCCCTGGATCTCATCCATCAGTGAGCAGTCATTGAGCTCGTTGAGGCAGTAGAAAAGGTTGAGACTGGTGTCTGGCGATGGATTGGCCCTGATCTTCTCCTTTATGTGCTTAATGATCTCCCCTCTGGTCCGCTGTTTGGTCCTGTCACTGGTCATCACGGACTTCAGCAGAACGTGGTTGGACTCCAGAGACAGGCCCAAGAGAAAGCGCAGGAAGATGTCCAGGTGTCCGCTCTGGCTCTGCAAAGCCTTTTCCACTGCCGCCTTATAGAGGAGGAGCTCTGAAGAATCCCTAAACGGGAAGCGTCTGAAGGCCGACGACTTTCTGATCAATGCGTTGTAGTTGTTGTTGTGAAACTTCAGGAAGACATACAAAGCAGCAAAGAACTCCTGGATGCTGAGGTGCACGAAACAGAACATCTTCTCCTGGCACAGGGATTTCTCCTCGCTGAAAATCTGCGTGTAGACCCCTGAGAACACGGAGGCCTGCGAGATCTTCATGCCGCTCTTCGCGAGGTCTTTTTCATAGAAGATCAGCCGACCCTTCAGCAGCTCCCTGAAGGCCAACTTGCCCAGAGACATCAGGTTTTCCCTCAAGCACTCTATTGACTCCTTTCGTCCCGACAATCTCTTTCTGCTGTCATCCACATACATCGACAGGAAGTGGATGTACATCTGTGTCAAGGTCTTTGGCGTGGCATCCCCATCACCCTCTGCAGTCTGGCCCCTCTCCAGAACTTTGGCCGCCATCCAGCAGAAGAGGGGTATGTGGCACATGATGTAAAGACTCCTACAGGCCTTCACATGTGAGATAACTCTGTCGGCGACACTCTGGTCGGCAATCCTCCGCCTAAAGTACTCATCCTTCTGGTCGTCATTGAACCCTCGTACCTCTGTCACAAGGTCGATGCAGTCCAACGGTATCTGACTGAAAGCCGCCGGCCGAGTGGTTATCCAGACGAGGGCCGAGGGAGCAACCTCCTCTGATGAGGTTGGTCAGCAGGACAGCGACGGCATCCTCCTGTGAAATGTCCACCAGGATGTGGTCTTTGCTGAAGTCCAGCGGCAGGCGGTTCTCGTCCAGACCATCCAGGATGAATAGCATCTTGTGGGAGCTTGTGAAGATTCCCAGGTCTTCAGTTTCGGGAAAAGGTGGTGAGAAGCTTCACCAGGCTGAGTCTTCTCTTCTTCATCAGATTCAGCTCCCGGAAGGATAGCGGGAAGACGAAGTCCAGGTGGCCGTTCTCCCGCCTCGGCCCAATCCAGGGTGAACTTGCTGACCAAGACGGTTTTGCCAATGCCAGCCACACCCAGCGTGACCACTGTTTTGACGTCAAAGTCCCGGCCCTCATCAGGAACAAACAGTTGACTGCAGTGGAAGCTTTTCTCCGATGTGTGCAACCGGGATGCCTCCTTGATCTGCCTCACTTCGTGTTCCCTGTTGACCCCACCGCCTCTCCCTGGGTGATGTAGAGCTCAGTGTAGATCCTGTTCAGAGGCGTCCTCCTGACTTCCGCCGTCGTGCCCTCCTGCAAGTGGCTGAACTTTTTCCTGAAGGTCTCTTTTAGTTTCTGCTGACAGTTGGCGACCGGATTGTCTGGAGGGAGAATTAAGAGAATTCAGCTGTTGCTCATCGTTGAAGGTCCCATATCAGAACGACTGTCACAACTAATCATTTCCTACTAAAAGTGCTGCTTTGCTGGACGGACGGAAGGGGACAAAAACAAGGCGGCCTGAAAACCTGACTTGGGGAGGGGTCAAACACTGAGGGCAAATTTCTTACCCTTCGGGACAAGATCAGTGGACTTTTAACCTTTAACTAATCCAACCTTCTCATTTTTGAGGAGACAATCTCTCTAAATGTGCAGGTGCGGTTAAGGACAAACTCTTCACATAATATCAGGGTCACCAACCTGCTCTCAGGAAACAGTGGTGAGGAAAATTAAGCAGAATATTACCAGCCCGAGGGGGGATCAACTCGCTGTCGGCGTCGCCACAATTTGACCCATCTTTTGAAATGAGAGACCCTGAAAAGAAAACACGCCGCTACTTAGTATGTAAACCTGCATGTCGCTTTCCAAATGTGTGTGTGTGTGTGTGTGTGTGTGTGTGTGTGTGTGTGTTTGTGTGTGTGTCTACCCGGCAACACGTTGCTGTTTTTGATGTTGATGTCTCCGACATTGGAGCCGTTTATGTGGAGACAGATGGAGGTGCTTCCCTCTTTACTAACTTGACAAACTTGACCACCACTTGTCCAAAGCGACTCTGCAAAAAAACACAAAGCCTTTAATCATATATTACTCATGTTAGTTTTGCAATTGCGTTGTTGAAAGAAGTCACAACCCCTTTTGGCATCAGTGCCTGTGCTGGGCACACATCATGCAACACACTTGCCGCACACCATCCTCTTACAACACCGCTACACCCCTGGAAAACAATTGCCATCATCTCATTTGTTCTTCTGTTGCATCTTCAGTTCAGTTTTTAATTATTTCAAAAAAAAAAAAAAAAAATTTTTTTTTGTAAACTGTGTGCTTCCACCTTTTTTGACAAAGCCACTGGGCCATTTAGGTCATGTCGAATGACACTTGGAACACAAAATGGTGCCCTCACCTTGCTGTGCTGTCCCCGCCATGGCGTCTCATAGGAGCAGCCGACAGGTCTGACACCGACCGTTCGCTGGGAACAGATGCAAACCTCAGATCAAAGTTCTACCAACTTTCAGCAATGAAATGCCATCAAACACAACAGTGAGAAGGACTTGCAATGAACTAAAGAGGACACTCACCTCGACCGCTGATTTTAGAGTTACACGCTGATAACGTCAAACTGCAAGCGGAGCTCCTACTGTTCCGACACACACGAGCAAAAAAAAAACCCGGCTTCCTTCCTCAATGAACAGGAAGTACATCTGTCTAGAACAGGCATGGGCTAGAACTATGGCGTCGTATGCGGGCGTTAAGTCGCGTTAAGCTTTTTAACGGTTGAATGATATTAATAGTAAATAAGTCATAAAATAGATTTATTCCATCCATTTTTTTCAGTGTTTTAAGAGTCTTTTCAATAAAGAGCTAAATACCGTGGGGCTTCAAAGACACATATTTTGTTCTAACTTTGCTTTTGTTTCATTTTCACCTAAATACTCCATCCATCTGCTCCTGCTCCGGGGTCCTGTGTCAAATTTTTGAACCCATTGTGGCCCACCACTCAAAAAGTTTGCTCACCCCTGGTCTAGAAGTATTTGGTCTGCCTTGCATGAAGGAGTTTTATCTGCAGAAAAAAATGGGCTTGTGGACAAATAAATCTAAGATGTCTGCTCGGGCTCACTGTTAGATTAATCGTTTGATAACACTGGATTTATATTGTCAGCAACAGAGGCATTGCTAGGGTCCCCTTGGGGCTCCAAGCAAGAATTCCCCACCCCACCAGTGCACACAGAAAAATGTTGTTGGTTTTTTCACACATCAATGCACAATTTCCATAACATTTGAGATAAATACTGAAAAATAGATTCAGTATTTATACTGAACCTATTTCCACTCAGATCCACTCAGATTCTTTTAAGAGGAGAATTTTCCATCGAGAGAAATAAAAACGCTTGGTCTCTAATTAAAGTAGATGGGTAGAAAGAAAAGAAACAGTGATGGAAACTGTTTGTGTGCCTGAAGGTGGCGCTCTGTGCTGCAGACTGTGTATCGGTGGGAAAGTTCTGATGTCCAGAATCAAAATAAAACAAGAATCAGTTTGTATGAAGAAGAGGTTGGAGTCAGGGGTGGAGGTGGGCAGAAGGGAGGGGGGACTCGTCTCACCTGGACCACCTTTGGTGTGTAAATAAAATATATAATAATAATAATGTGTACAGAGGTCGGTCCTGGTGAATTTCTCTATGGAACAGAGGGATCAGCCAACACACACACACACACACACACACACTCTCACTCACTCACACACTCTCCTTCAGTCCGTGAGATTCAGTTGGTTCTTCATTTCTGCCTCTCTGTTCTCTTTTTAACGGTGTGACTCCCTCTGTTCTGTCTTTATGTTCACTGACTTAGAGCACTTCATCTCTACTGTAATCTTTGATTTCTCTTCCTCTTTTTCCCCCCTTTCATTTGTTACTTTGATTGCCTCTTGGGACTGCTAATAAAATGATTGTTGAATTTAAAATGATAATAAATTAGTATTGAACTTATCACATTTTCTCTAAATATATTTCTAAGGGTGTCAAACGGGAGAAACGCCTTGTGTCTCCCAGACATTCAGTGTCCCTCGTTTGTGGCCTCTACCAGGTTGGACAGTAGGCGTCAGTAAGACGTTTTGGCAGGAGGTTGTAAACCGGGGCTGTCAAACTCAAATACACAGTGGGCCAAAAAATAAGTTGCAGACAAAGTTGCGGACCAACATTGATACTCAATAAAAAAAATGTTCCTTCTATTATATGACAGTGAACCTTGTTATATGGACCCAAATAAGTTTTTCCTCAACCCGAATATGGAACAAGCAAAGCTTATAATAATAATGTTATTAATAATGTAATAATATTGATGATAATAATAACATAATATTGCAAATTTCAAATTAAAAAAACTTATCAAACTAAATAAAATGTAAATTAAAATGCTTCTTTTTTATTTGTATTGCCTTGTGGTAGAAAATATACTGTAATTACATTGCAGGCCTAAATACTGTATGCTGTTTTCATAGGGATTAGGAGAGATTGTGAGGTTTCAAACCATTTCAAGCTGCTTCACTGAAGTCTGGGACTCACAGCGGTGACTTTGATAGCAATAATAATTGTGGAAAGATCTTAAGCATTCATGAGGGTCGTCCACAAATTGTCTTTCTACAAATGTAACGGGTGTAAGATGATCGTCTGCTTAGTAGCAACCTGATTAGCTGTTTGTGTTGTTCTCCTCATCTACTGTGGATGTACAGAGAGCTACACGGCAGCAGGGTTGAGTTCACGTGAGGTTTTATTTGTTGAACAGGCAGACTCGTTGGTTTCTGAAATAATCACAGAAATAGCATATCTAAATTAATAAATCCAATCAAATAACCTAATGGCTTCATGTACTTTAAACATAAAGCTTGCAAAGAAAAAATATTTTCTTGTCAAACTGGTTTCAATACACGACATGGATGTGTTTTAAGATTTCAATGTGCCAAAATGGCACCGCTGCAAATTTTTTTCCCAATGGTCACTCGAGACACTGAAGCCAAGATTCATCTACAGCCTAATAACCCCCCCTCACCACCACACACACAAACAACAAATATAAGGGGCTGAAAAACGCTTTTAGCCTGAGACACAGTTCATAATAACTCTTTCCATTGTTTGTATACATCGTATTCGTTGCATGTATTTTTAATCTTTCTTTAAAAAAAAAAGAGAAAAAAAAGTATTGGCTTGTTCTGACTGGCTGGTGCATTCTGATACATCATGGGAGTTACAGAGACATGATGGCGACGATGGGAAGTGACACTAATGCTACGTGCTCTGTGGGCTACAAAATGCAGGTGAGAAATCCCACTGAAATGAATTGGCCATCATATTGGATCCTGGGAGCCTAATAGACATAGAATAAGAACAATGGCTGCCAAGAACATTTAACAGGCTCCAGGGTTCCCTCTTCTGTACAAGGTTCATGTGGAAGTTGTGGTTTGTATTTAATACTTCAATAAGTCGAACGACAGTATTGAAAGCTACATAACACTGTTGAGTCGTAAAAATATAATAAATAATCGCAAATGGCAAAGAGATCAGCAGAGGAAGACGGTGGATTCCACCCAGCCGAGTCTGAACCCGGGAAAGAGCGGCTCGGTGAAGGTGGTGTAGAAGGTGTGGAGGAGGGTCAGCGCATCGCTGGCTACCATATAGAAGGACAGAGTCCCAGCAGGCCAGTCCAGGAAGACAGCCACCCGTTTGGACCTGGGCGCAGTGGGCAGGTCGGAGCCGGCGCCGCCGTGCCAGGCCCGGTAGCCGTTAGAGCAGCAGCTCACGCCCCAGGAGGAGACGTTCTTCCCCAGCCAGCTGGCGTCGCCCTCGCCCTTCCTGCTCATTCCCCTGTAGGCCACGCCCACAAAGACCCGCCCACTCCATTCTGCCTCCCAGTATCGGCGGCCCGTCAGCCCCTCGCTGCACAGCACCTGCGACCAGAACTGGAAGCGGTCTGGGTGGTCCAAACGAGGCTGCTCGATGCAGCGGGTGGCACTCCTGCCATCGGGGGACAGAGTGAGGCTCTGGTGTGCCGAGTTGGGCTCCAGCGTGAGTGTCTTGGTGTCTGATGGGAAACACAAGCTGTTAAACTCTGTGGATTGCGTTGCTTTTTCACTTGCTATCCAGGTTTAGGGAAGTTGCTCTCACATTTCCTGGGAGGCGCCTGAAGTCTGGATTCATTGCAGTGGTCGACACTAAAACAGAAGACAAATATTTGTAGACGTCTCTATCAGTTTCATCTTTTTCATGCTATTATTGGGCACATACAACTGATAAGATTCACACATTGTGTAACACAAAAGGAGACAAGATGCAAAAATCTCTTCATCAATGAAGAGTGATGAGCTTTCTGTGATGTCACAGAAAGCTTTGAGAACTAGATGTTGGCTCCACCACCTATGTTGTTATAAAGATGGGCGGTGTCATTGTGACATCAACCACTGGTTCTTAAGTCTATAGGTTGGTTTCACTGTCAGCGGTGCCACCTGGAGTTTAAGTCGACAATGGTTGGCTACTAAACTTGAGTGATGGCCACAACTTTATGGACATTTTTATTCAAAATTAGACCATATCAGGTGAAATGGACATTAGAACAGATTGGCTGAATTATACTATTCGGATATTACTGCTGATTTAGACCAAACAAAAAATCTGAACTAATTTGCAATGGATTTTCGGCCTCCTTTTCAAATTGACAGCAAGTCATTTTTAGTCTTCTTGCCCCTACTGACCAAACGATAGAATGGAGGTTTTGGTACTTCTGCGTTGTGCTCCTCTTTTGAAACTAGAAGCTCTGCCCATCTTTCCATACAATCAATGCTCTGCCCTATGAGCCCACAGCTTGTTCTTGTTCCCTTTCCAAACGTGTGGAAGGATTTTTCTTCAAGTTAATTAGTCACGCAATGCAGGATGAAAAGTTGAGGTCATCCTCGGGTCTGAGACTGAGATACCTGAACTTTTGGAGGGGGCAGCATGGCTCCTCCACCAGTGCTGACAGCAGCTCCACGCCACGTTTGCAGGGGTGGTTGTAGCCCAGGTCAAGCTCTCTTATTACCGATGACCTTAGTGCCGAAGCCAGGAAGGTGCAGCTCTTCTCTGTCAGTCTGCACAGCGACAGACTTGGGGAAACACACGCAGGAAGATTTTCAGTCAGCCGTGACGATGCTGTCAGGATGTGGGACTCATACCCGTGCTGCTCACCTGAGCTTCTCCAGCACAGGTTGGGGACCCTGCAGGCCCCTGCACAACTTCTGGACCCCCAGGTCCTGAACGTCGTTATCCGAGAGGTCCAGGGACTTGAGTGTGCCACAGCCGATAACGGAGGCCAGGACGTCACAACATTCATGGGTCAGGTTGCAGCCCCGCAGGCTGGACACACACAGAAGACGTCAAAATTTGCTACCAACAATGGGATGTGGAAAGGGGATTTCTGTGGTTGACCTCTGACCTGAGTGTGTGTATCTTGCTCCTCTTCAGGCCCCAGCTGAGCCGCTGCACCCCTTCGTCTGTCAGGTTGTTGCCGTGCAGGTGGAGCTCGGTGATATGGGACGAGGCCACGGCGCTCCCCAGGATTTCGCAGGACTTCACAGTGAGTTGACACTCAGCTAAACTGCAGCAGAGAGGGGGAGACATTGGAGCTCTGACTCGAGAAACCTTTTGACTCGTATGATGCCGACTGCAAAAGACACTGAAATGTATTTTAATGTAATTCTGTTTAGCTAGGAGAATGCGTACACAATTTCAGCCAATACATTTTGTCATCAGCGCTCCATAATGAGTTCTGGCGTGAAGACCGACCACCACGCATGATAAACCACTGCTACCAGTCAGACTGCTGCAGTGCTGCAGACAGTCAGTCATAGTGAAACCGCCTAAATCACTTCAGACTGGACCTCGACTGCTTAACATGTGTTTCTGGAAACTGTTGACACTCTTAAATGGTCGATTTCAGTTTCCACACACCTGTGAAGAAAAACACAACACGCAACAACTGTGTCAACACTCGTTAAATGTGTCTGCCTCTCAGGACAACTACACATGATCTTGAGGTCATGGTCTCATCTGGCCACTTTCTGGTCTCAATCTTGTCTTGGTCTCGACTGTAAACTCACTTTGCCACCTGCGCCACTTTCACCACAGGCAGCAGCCTCAGGAGCGCCTCCTCCGACCGACTGTAGTGGCTCAGCTGGAACACACTCAGATCTTCCTCTGACGTCAGCAGCACAAAGACCAGCGTGGCCCACTGGGCAGGAGAGAGTCTGACCTGCTGCAGGCTCCCAGACCTAAGGAAGCCCTGGATCTCATCCATCAGTGAGCAGTCATTGAGCTCGTTGAGGCAGTAGAAAAGGTTGAGACTGGTGTCTGGCGATGGATTGGCCCTGATCTTCTCCTTTATGTGCTTAATGATCTCCCCTCTGGTCCGCTGTTTGGTCCTGTCACTGGTCATCACGGACTTCAGCAGAACGTGGTTGGACTCCAGAGACAGGCCCAAGAGAAAGCGCAGGAAGATGTCCAGGTGTCCGCTCTGGCTCTGCAGAGCCTTTTCCACTGCCGCCTTATAGAGGAGGAGCTCTGAAGAATCCCTAAACGGGAAGCGTCTGGAGGCCGACGACTTTCTGATCAATGCGTTGTAGTTGTTGTTGTGAAACTTCAGGAAGACATACAAAGCAGCAAAGAACTCCTGGATGCTGAGGTGCACGAAACAGAACATCTTCTCCTGGCACAGGGATTTCTCCTCGCTGAAAATCTGCGTGTAGACCCCTGAGAACACGGAGGCCTGCGAGATCTTCATGCCGCTCTTCGCGAGGTCTTTTTCATAGAAGATCAGCCGACCCTTCAGCAGCTCCCTGAAGGCCAACTCGCCCAGAGACATCAGGTTTTCCCTCAAGCACTCTATTGACTCCTTTCGTCCCGACAATCTCTTTCTGCTGTCATCCACATACATCGACAGGAAGTGGATGTACATCTGTGTCAAGGTCTTTGGCGTGGCATCCCCATCACCCTCTGCAGTCTGGCCCCTCTCCAGAACTTTGGCCGCCATCCAGCAGAAGAGGGGTATGTGGCACATGATGTAAAGACTCCTACAGGCCTTCACATGTGAGATAACTCTGTCGGCAACACTCCGGTCGGCAATCCTCCGCCTAAAGTACTCATCCTTCTGGTCGTCATTGAACCCTCGTACCTCTGTCACAAGGTCGATGCAGTCCAACGGTATCTGACTGAAAGCCGCCGGCCGAGTGGTTATCCAGACGAGGGCCGAGGGGAGCAACCTCCCTCTGATGAGGTTGGTCAGCAGGACAGCGACGGCATCCTCCTGTGAAATGTCCACCAGGATGTGGTCTTTGCTGAAGTCCAGCGGCAGGCGGTTCTCGTCCAGACCATCCAGGATGAATAGCATCTTGTGGGAGCTTGTGAAGATTCCCAGGTCTTCAGTTTCGGGGAAAAAGGTGGTGAGAAGCTTCACCAGGCTGAGTCTTCTCTTCTTCATCAGATTCAGCTCCCGGAAGGATAGCGGGAAGACGAAGTCCAGGTGGCCGTTCTCCCGCCCCTCGGCCCAATCCAGGGTGAACTTGCTGACCAAGACGGTTTTGCCAATGCCAGCCACACCCCGCGTGACCACTGTTTTGACGTCAAAGTCCCGGCCCTCATCAGGAACAAACAGTTGACTGCAGTGGAAGCTTTTCTCCGATGTGTGCAACCGGGATGCCTCCTTGATCTGCCTCACTTCGTGTTCCCTGTTGACCCCACCGCTTCCTCCCTGGGTGATGTAGAGCTCAGTGTAGATCCTGTTCAGAGGCGTCCTCCTGACTTCCGCCGTCGTGCCCTCCTGCAAGTGGCTGAACTTTTTCCTGAAGGTCTCTTTTAGTTTCTGCTGACAGTTGGCGACCGGATTGTCTGGAGGGAGAATTAAGAGAATTCAGCTGTTGCTCATCGTTGAAGGTCCCATATCAGAACGACTGTCACAACTAATCATTTCCTACTAAAAGTGCTGCTTTGCTGGACGGACGGAAGGGACAAAAACAAGGCGGCCTGAAAACCTGACTTGGGAGGGTCAAACACTGAGGGCAAATTTCTTACCCTTCGGGACAAGATCAGTGGACTTTTAACCTTTAACTAATCCAACCTTCTCATTTTTGAGGAGACAATCTCTCTAAATGTGCAGGTGCGGTTAAGGACAAACTCTTCACATAATATCAGGGTCACCAACCTGCTCTCAGGAAACAGTGGTGAGGAAAATTAAGCAGAATATTACCAGCCCGAGGGGGGATCAACTCGCTGTCGGCGTCGCCACAATTTGACCCATCTTTTGAAATGAGAGACCCTGAAAAGAAAACACGCCGCTACTTAGTATGTAAACCTGCATGTCGCTTTCCAAATTTGTGTGTGTGTGTGTGTGTGTGTGTGTGTGTGTCTACCCGGCAACACGTTGCTGTTTTTGATGTTGATGTCTCCGACATTGGAGCCGTTTATGTGGAGACAGATGGAGGTGCTTCCCTCTTTACTAACTTGACAAACTTGACCACCACTTGTCCGAAGCGACTCTGCAAAAAACCACAAAGCCTTTAATCATATATTACTCATGTTAGTTTTGCAATTACGTTGTTGAAAGAGGTCACAACCCATTTTGGCATCAGTGCCTGTGCTGGGCACACATCTCTCTCTCACACACACACATACACACACACACTCTCTCTCTCTTTCACTTTCTCTTTCTCTTTCTTTCTCCTCCGTTCCTGAGCTGATTGGAGCACAGGGTTCTGACTAGTGCAACTCAGAACACCTGTCAGTGTTCTGTGAGATCATAATTCAAGTTTTGGATCATGCAACACACTTGCCGCACACCATCCTCTTACAACACCGCTACACCCCTGGAAAACAATTGCCATCATCTCATTTGTTCTTCTGTTGCATCTTCAGTTCAGTTTTTAATTATTTCAAAAAAAAAAAAAAAATTGTAAACTGTGTGCTTCCACCTTTTTTGACAAAGCCACTGGGCCATTTAGGTCATGTCGAATGACACTTGGAACACAAAATGGTGCCCTCACCTTGCTGTGCTGTCCCCGCCATGGCGTCTCATAGGAGCAGCCGACAGGTCTCACACCGACCGTTCGCTGGGAACAGATGCAAACCTCAGATCAAAGTTCTACCAACTTTCAGCAATGAAATGCCATCAAACACAACAGTGAGAAGGACTTGCAATGAACTGAAGAGGACACTCACCTCGACCGCTGATTTTAGAGTTACACGCTGACAACGTCAAACTGCAAGCGGAGCTCCTACTGTTCCGACACACACGCAAAAAAAAACCGGCTTCCTTCCTCAATGAACAGGAAGTACATCTGTCTAGAACAGGCATGGGCTAGAACTATGGCGTCGTATGCGGGCGTTAAGTCGCGTTAAGCTTTTTAACGGTTGAATGATATTAATAGTAAATAAGTCATTAAATAGATTTATTCCATCCATTTTTTTCAGTGTTTTAAGAGTCTTTTCAATAAAGAGCTAAATACCGTGGGGCTTCAAAGACACATATTTTGTTCTAACTTTGCTTTTGTTTCATTTTCAACTGAAATTAAAGCACATGTTTTTTCATACCCCATGATATGCATTTTTCCTCCAATGAGGTGGGTCACCTAAATACTCCATCCATCTGCTCCTGCTCCGGGGTCCTGTGTCAAATTTTTGAACCCATTGTGGCCCACCACTCAAAAAGTTTGCTCACCCCTGGTCTAGAAGTATTTGGTCTGCCTTGCATGAAGGAGTTTTATCTGCAGAAAAAAATGGGCTTGTGGACAAAAAAATCTAAGATGTCTGCTCGGGCTCACTGTTAGATTAATCGTTTGATAACACTGGATTTATATTGTCAGCAACAGAGGCATTGCTAGGGTCCCCTTGGGGCTCCAAGCAAGAATTCCCCACCCCACCAGTGCACGCAGAAAAATGTTGTTGTTTTTTCACACATCAATGCACAATTTCTGCCACATTTGAGATAAATACTGAAAAAATAGATTAGTGGTTCTCAAAGTGAGGTCAAGGGACAAACAGAGGCCCCTGAAAGCCCAGGCCTATTGATAATCATTGTTGAAAATAACAACGTGAGTTTATAGCAGTTAAATAAAAAGTGAGTTACATGTTATTTACAGAAAAGTAAATATGTGTCCTAATCCTACATTATACAGAAAA
Source organism: Thamnaconus septentrionalis (assembly GCA_009823395.1). Lineage (NCBI taxonomy): Eukaryota > Metazoa > Chordata > Actinopteri > Tetraodontiformes > Monacanthidae > Thamnaconus > Thamnaconus septentrionalis. The sequence goes on along the minus strand of CM020503.1, from coordinate 17,254,142 downwards.
CTAATTCCATCATTAGGATCCAGGCACCAGGATCCCCTGCAATAAATCTTGGCTCAGCAATGCCAAAGTTGAAAGTTAAAAACTCACCTTTTTAATCAGATTATTTGCACCACGTCCAAATTGAAAAGATAAGTCACAGCCTCTGTAGGATACATTACAACAAAGCCATGAAAACACAAAACTAAAAAAAACATCCTTAAAAAATGAGCAGCAGAGCAACAGAGGCAGCGGTTACAGGCTCAAAGGCCCAAAGAAATTATTTTTTTCTCTTTATACTATCACACACACACAAACACACACACACTAGTATGTGCGTGTGTGTGTTTGCGTGTGAGAGAGAGAAGGAGAGAGAGAGAGAGAGCTGCAGTCTCCCTGGTGAACAGATGGAGGAAGCAGAGTCCAAGTTGTGTCGTTTCACGACGTCCTGCTTCCAGATTCAAAAAGCTCAATAAAAAATAAAACCCAAAATAAAAACTCTGCTTCGATGTAATAAAAAAGAATAAAAAGCATAAATGTACGTGTTGCTGCTGGCGTTTCCTGTTCACATTCTTCTGCTGATTTATTAGCTTATTTGTCAGTTAAGAGTGGTTCGTTCGCGCTTTTCTTTCTGCTGCCATTTGCTGCCCTCAGGTGGAGAAAGCCGCGCACTGCACTGTAAATTCACCCCTCACCCCTCACAAAGGTCACCGTCACTTGCCCCATGTCAGTGACCACTGACCACTCCCCTCTCTGAGACCTCCATGTTTTTTGGTCCTATCCCAAAATTGAGGGACGTCCAACCAGGGACTGGTTTTAGCAGGAGGCTGTAAACAGAGGGCTAAAAATGCTGTTCTGTGCATAATTTATCACCGGACGGCATCAATGGAGTGTCAGTCCTCAGCATCGTCACCAAGGCTGATGGAGTTCTGGGAAGAAATGAGTCTCCCTGATAGGATATTAACAACGGACCAACTCCAGAAGCTGAGTCACTTTGTGTCACCTCTGCCCTCAGTTGTGAGTGATGGGTTTACTTTTGCTTCAGTGATGCGGACATCGCTGGTGTTCCACCAGCAAACACACCTTGTTTCCTCCTGGAGCTCCAGCCTCGTCTGGCAGTGGCGGCGGTGGCAGCAGTGACTGGGGTCGCAGGAGGAGGGCGGGGGAGGGGAGAGGCAAGGGTAGAGTCAGTCAGTCCGGAGCAGCGGAGGAGCAGGAGAGTCATGACTCAGCTCCCGGCCCCGGTCTCCTCCCTGTGCCTCGGCCGCGATGATGTAACAGGCGACACACTCAGCCTCTTTAGTCACAACAAAAGGGAGGAAAAGCGTGTTGCGGCGAACTGCACCGCAGCAGCTGCTGCCGGCGCCGTGTTTGCTCAGATCGTCTTTTGTGAGAGGCAAACAGAGCATCGGCGAGCGGAGAGGCGAGGAGGCGGGGAGGCGGGGAGGTCGGCCACACTGACGCTGCGGCTCTGCAGAGGTGCCGGCTGAGGCTGCACGTGTCTGCAGGCTTCCACTGGCCCCAATCCAGGGAGGAGGGAGGGAAAGAAGAGGATGCGTTAAAGACGGGGGAGCTTTGTTGGCCGTGTTGACAACAGAAGGTGACATTTTGTAGGCTGCATTTGACCCAATCGGACAGCGCAGAATGAAATGCATTTATTTTCATCCTGAGAGGAAAACGCTTGTACTGTGATTGGAGGAATTGTCTGTCAATCACACTTCAAGTTGACCAATCAAAAAAGAATTGGGGGATGGGGAGGGTGTGGGTGCAAATAGCAAGAGTTTGGTGCTTACTGTTGCCCAGTTTAGCCAAACTCTTTCTGAAACCAGTTACAAGTACAAAAAACATCTTATTGAACCAAGAAAAACAAGGCCCAATGTTCGAGAAGCACACAGATTAAAGAAAATACCCAAATGCATATTTTTTGCTCAATGAAATAACTGTAACTTGAAAATAAAAATTGGTATTTACATAAGTTGGTCCACTAGCATCCACTACATCTCGACATCACTTATATTAATTAAGAGTTCTATTGCAGACATTGAAAACCCAGAATGAGCATCTCAATAGCATTATATTCATATGACTTGAATGGCAAATCTCACATGCTGGATCTTTAAATGGGAAAGAAACATGTTCAAACAATGCTGTGCACGAAGGCACCAAGTACCACGATTCACGCTGGTCTGTCACCTTGGCTCCTTTATTCTTTGAGCATCATCACTGACACACAGAAAACACATTCAAATCCCAAAATGAGGCCACACCGATAGCAGTTGCAAGTGTTAACTTGGGTTGCAAGGTGCAAGATCACGCTGTATCTTGCGGGTCTTTTTCAAAAACAGCTCTATTTTGACCACACAACTGTCGGTGGCATTTTGGAGCTCCTCTCCACAGAAGGTGGGGGTGAATTAATAACCTCCTGCATCATGCGTCCTGCGGGATGTCCGTCACGTAGTGTGGCGGATGGCGATGCTGCACCTCTCCCTCGCTCTCTTTCTCCCTCTCTCTCTCTCTCTCTCACTATCTTCCCATCTTTTGTCCTCGCACGGCGCCAGCTTCTGCCAATACCATCCCACTTTCTGCTCTTCTCTCGGCCTGCTGTGCTCTCTCACTCCTCCTCCTCCTCCTTCTCCCTCCTCTGCTCCGCTGTCTCTCATCGAGCGGTCCAAGGCATACTGCCTCAGTGTGTGTGTGTGTGTGTGTGTGTGTGTGTGAGATAACAAAGGCTGAGGAGTTCACCATTATGTAACTTGTGTGGAGGTTGAGGAGGTGGAGGAAGAGGAAGAGGAGGAAGGGCTGCAGGGTGAGCAGCACGTAGGAAAAGCAGGGCAGGAGAGGGCTGCTAGCCTACGTTTGCGGTGGCTCATTTGTCTTCACACACACACACACACACACACACACACACACACACACACACACACACACACACTGGCCTCCTTCTCCTGCTCTCTCCATCACGGTTGCCGGCTGCTCCTGCAGATATGGTCTCATAATATTTGAACTTTCTCTAGTGCTCTCAGCTCGGTGTTCCCACGCCGCGAGAGACCACACTGCCAGTGAAATCACGGTGGTTTCTCACCCCCCCACCCCCCGCCAACCTGCCCCCTCCCACTCCCCCACCCCCCCAACCCAACCCATCCTGCCCCAGAGCGCTGAGCGTGCATTGGGTGCACAGCCCCTTCCAGCCTCGCCCGCCTTTCCTCTGACGGCTCCCACTCATGCCACATTAAACATTTAGCGATGCACTCTGGGTCTGTGTGACACCATCTTTTAGCGCCGCCGCAGCTAGCGGCCCTCACACTGTGGAAAAAAAAAAAAAAAACAACATGGGTGCATGCACGTCGGCGGAAACCTGATACACACTCGCAGTATTCGCTCGGCCCCCCCATCCATGCCTCTCGCATGCATGCGCATGACATGCATACATACATGCGAGTGCACTCTGAAGGAAAGAAAAAAAGAAAAAAATGCATTCAGTGCAAGAGGCAAAATCAGTGGCTCGGGGGGAAAATGGGCCCCCCTTCAGTGTTGACAGCAAGACCTGCATTAATCAGTATTGATTGCTAGAGTGTGTGTGTGTGTGTGTGTGTGTGTCTGTGTGTCTGCATGTGTGCGTGCTTATGTAATGCAAGAGTGTGGGTCACAGTGTGCCTGTGTGCCGCAGAGAGGTTTGACCAGGGGTTGTGGGTCCCTGCCATTGATGTCTGTACTGTGTGTGTGTGTGTGTGTGTGTGTGTGTGTGTGTGTAGACAACAGGCATAGAGATAGGTTATTTGGCCTTATATCTTTATTTACTTTTGATGTGCATTTACAGACGTGGACACAATTGCTGACACCCTTTTGGTAACAGAGAGAAAACCCAACAACGGTCACTGGTATAACCTGAAACTGATAAAAGTAGTAATAAAGAAAACGTTCAAAAAAAATCAGAAATTGCTTTTGAATTGTGGTTCAACAGAATGATTAAAATAAATGGTCTGAACAAAAATGATGGTACCCCTAGAAAAGATTGAAAATAATTTGACCAGAGGGACAGGTTACACTAAGAAGTCAGATCTTGTAATTAGCAGCACAGGTGTCTTCAAACCTTTAATAACCCTTTAACCTTTAATCAGTTTAAAGGGTGAAAAGAAGAAGTTTCACAGGACTGTAGCCAACCTCCCTGGATGTAGCTGCAAGAAGAACATTGATGACAAATTGAAGAGATGGATATTACGAATGGTAACCAAAGAGCCCAGAACAACAAAGAGAATAGAGGTGAACATCAAGGACAAGGTACTTTAGTATCAGATCACACCATCCGTCGCCGTTTGCACCAAAGTGGACGTAATGGAGGACGACCGAGGAGGACATATCACTGTTGAAGCAAGTCACAAAAAAAGGGAGACAGGAATTTGCCAAAATGCATGTTGACCAGCCACAAAGCTTCTGGGAGAGTGTCATTTGGATAGATGGGACAAAACTGGAGCTTTTTGGCAAGTCACATCAGCTCTATGTTCACAGATGCAAAAATGAAGCATACAAAGAAAAGAACACTAGTGTGAAACGTGGAGGGGGAGCAAGTCTTTTCTGGGGCTGCTTTGTCACATCTGGCACAGGGAGCCTTGAATCTGTGCATGGCACAATGAAATCTCAAGACTGTCAGTGCATTCTGGGGCGAAATGTGCAGGCCAGAGTCAGACAGCTGGGTCTCAGTCGCAGGCCACGGGTCCTCCAACAGGATAATGACCCAAAACACAGAGCTGGGAACAACCAAGAACAAATCAATTCTGACGTGGCCTTTTATGAGCTACATCCTATTGGACCTTTGTGGAAGGAGCTGAAAATAATGCAGTCTGGAGAAGACACCCTTCAAACCTGACACAGCTGGAGCAGTTTGCTCACTAGCAGTGGGCCAAAATACCTGTGGACCGCTGCAGAAGTCTCACTGTACAATCTGATCATTTGTCACAAAGACTGTCATGACTAACATATTTAACCCGGTGACATATCAGCACACAAGACCTTCTTCGGTCCATTTTCTTTTTGTGGTATTTCTCAAACTTATCGTTACCCATAATAATATTTTATCTTCCATCCATTCAATTTCAATACCCACTTCTTCCTGCACTCAGGGTCTCGGGGGTCTGCTGAGGCCTCCCCCAGCTGTCCCCTGACACCCAGGACAAGTCGCCAGTTCATTGCAGAGCCACATAGAGACAACAAAGACAAACAACCATTCACACTCACACCTACACTCAATTTGGAGTTCCCGATTCATCTCACATGCTTGTTTTTGGACTGTGGGAGGAAGCCGGCGAACCTGGAGAGAACTCACGCACACACAGGGAGAACATACAAACCCCACACAGATTATTCATTATGAGAAAATCTTAACATAAACTCAAAACAAAAACAAACAAATATCCTTTATTCCATGACATACTAGTCGATCCCTTGAGTTCCGCACTGAGCCTCTGAGTTCGAAAGTGTTCTAAAGTGTTGGTTCCTTCATCGCCCTGCCGCCGCTGCACTTTTATAAAGTTTCACAAATACACTACCAGTCAAAAGTTTGGACACACCTGTTTATTTTTTTTATCTTTACTACTTTCTACACTGTAGATACATACTGAAGACGTCAAATATATGGCCAAGATATGTGGATTAATGTGGCAAATGTTAAATACACAAATATTTTATGTTGTGGCTATTCTAGATCATCTAAAATATAAAACTTGTTTGAGTTATTTCACACTTTTTTTTTATTAATTCATATTCCATATGTGTTCATTCATAGTGCTTGATTTGATGTCTTGAGTGACAACCTACAATGTCAATAGTTGCGACTGTGAAAGAAAATCCATTAAATCAGAAAAATGTGTCCAAACTTTTGACTGGTAGCGTGCACGCTGCGCGTTTTGTATTCTCGCGAGGGCTCCACCACTTTACTACAACCTCGCGCGTGCAGGAAGAGCGAGAGAGAGAGAGAGAGAGAGAGAGAGGCGCGCGCGCACCGACCTCATCACCGCCGCCACCACCATCACTCCTCCTCTTCTGCGTGCGCGGCCCCTCCCTCCCTTTCCGTCGCGGCTCGCCTCCTCTCTCCTCCCCAGCCCTGCCTGCCTGCCTGCCTGCTCGCCCGCCCGCCTGTCAGAGGAGACTGTACTACTCCAGCTATCGGAGGCTACAAGGCGGCCACCCTCCTCCCCGGATCTCTTCCCCCCCCTCCGCACGAGAGTCAGCCACCGTCGCACCAACCACCCCAACGGGCTGCCGCTGAAGCTGAACACCCCTACTGCACTCCACGGCTCCAGCCATGGCAACCACCGCGACCTCCACCAGGTTCACCGACGAGTACCAGCTGTACGAGGAGCTCGGGAAGTAAGCGGCACCCTTCGTTACGTGTTGTTTTTTTTTAGTCTGGTGTATCGTGTTTGCCTGCTGCCGCCGTCCGTCCACCGCCCCCGCCTCGTCATTATGTCGACTGACGGACGAGGCTGGCCGTGACAGCCAGCCAGCCAGCCAGGCAGGCAGGCAGCCTCGCCGTGCGGGCCGGCTGCGTGCCGATGAGCGTGTCGTCGGCCGTCGTGGTGCAGTGAGCTGCTTGCTAATGGGCTAGCCTAGCAGCTCCCGCAGTGACGGAGGGCAGCCGCTCCGCTCGCTAGCCAACGAGCTACCGCTACCGATATTGATGAGCTGGCCTCCGCACTGGCGCCGCGGCGTTCCAAAAGCCCTACCAGTTTTAGCGCCGTGTTTCGCCTTCGCTAGTCACCGCGTTACCACCAGCAGGTTCTGCCGCGGTGGTTGGAGTCAGCCGTCAGCAGGGGCCCCGAGCGCCGCCCAGAGACGTAGCCGCGGTGACATTTCCACGGCCCCCGCGGCGGCTTGACAGCTCGGCGGACCCGAGGCTGTGGTCGCCGGCTAACTAGGCCGGCGCGGCGGCCACTCACTCGCCTTTTCCTCCGTCCTCCACCTCCACCTCCTCCTCCTCCTCCTCCTCCTCCTTCTTCTCTTGCCTTTCGAGCAGCTGCAGATGATTTGTGTCAGCCGCCCGGGCTTGAGTAACGTTTACGTGCCGCCTCCACTCGCTCAATGAGGAAGTCAGTCCGGGTCTGCGGCGGTTCGGGGGCCGCTCGCACAGTGACAGTTCCGCAGCTGTAGTCATCCTCATCTTATCAATAAAAGCATGCTGCGAGCGTGTGTACGTATGTATGTATGTATGTCCGTTTGTGTGTGTGTGCGTGCGTGCCCGCGCGCGCGTGCCTGTGTGTCGTCCTGGCGAGCTCTAGCTGCAATTTGGCTCTCTCTCTTTTTTTGCCTGCTTCGTAAGAGGCGATGACGTGTTTTCTCGGTATTTTGATGACGGTGAGGAGTCCGGGCCTCTACCTCATCTGTGTCATCCCCGCCATGATCAGCTGCAGCATCTGTTGTTCTTGGCCAATGAATCTTGTCCCCCCCCCGCCCCCACCACCACCACCACTGTTGCAGCTGCAGCAGCAGGGCCACACTTGGCTGCAGTGAGATGTAGCCTGCTTCATTTCCAGCTGCCGGCAATATTTGTCAGCCATTGATTGCACTGGTCGCACCTCCAGTTGCTCCAGACACACACGCACACTGAATCACCTTTGCAACCTGCACTGTGATCAACCCGCCGCTGCCTCTGATCCTGATCCTGCTGCATGCCGAACCCTCACCTTGTCATCTCTCTCTCAGACACACACACACACACACACACACACACAGAGCAGCTTGTTAATGCATTTCTTCTTCTTCTCTTTTTTGCTCCATCGCAGCACATTAACGTCAAGGCCCCCTGACTTCCACTGCTGTCACCTGTCACCTCTCGTTTACCGTTAAATAATTGAATCTCAGGAGTCGTGTGGGAAAAAAGACCAGAGTGCAGCAGAAAGTACAGCAGCCCGTCTGTATGTTCAGCATGCAGCCGGCGCAGATGCTGCAGGGCCGGCCGCACCGTCTCACACAGACACTACGAACATTTTGTACAGCGACTGTGGCGAGGCTGAAGTGATGTTGTGAAGGTGTTGGTGGCGATTTGTGTGCTTTTTTTGTCTCTTTGGCGCACTAGCGGCTTATAACCAAGCGGGATTACTGTTGAATTTTCATTTGTTTCATTATTTTATTATTGAATACTGCACATTGCTGCGTGAGCTGCAGCCCCCTTCCTTTTGTGCTCGCTGTGGCTAATTGAATTTACTGTGAGGCGATAGGTTTTTCACTCTATTGTGTTATTGTGTTCCTATCAGAGATGGGCGCCTTTATTCATGTTTTGAGCAGCTTTTAGTCACTCAAGTGTGTGTGTGTGTGTGTGTGTGTGTGTGTGTGTGTGTGTGTGTGTGTGTGTGTGTGTGCGTGTGTGTGTGTGTGTGTGTGTGTGTGTGCGTGTGTGTGCATGTCCACAGCACAGTGCACACACAACAACACAATAAACTAGCCACTGCCCGCGCATGTTGCTGCTCCTTCAGATGTGACACGCGTGTGTGCGTGCGTGCGTGTGTGTGAAGGAGATCATGGAAGTGATTTTCTCTCCCTGATCATCCTCTGTTGTGTTTCTCTTCCCAGGGGAGCTTTTTCAGTGGTGCGTAGGTGTGTGAAGAAGTCATCAGGACAGGAGTATGCTGCGAAAATCATCAACACTAAGAAGCTGTCTGCAAGAGGTACGCTACTGCAGCATCTGCCCGTTCAACACGCGCACACGCACACACACACACACACACACGGAAAAATGCCAAAAAAGTGGGGGGTAGAAATGTCAGCCATTGCGTTGATAAACCAGCCTGGTTTTTCAGTCGGCATCGGTGGTGTTGGTAAGTCAAAGTCGCACGGCTGTAAGAAAAACACAGAAGAAATCGAGGTGACAGCGTCGTCGGCCTGAAACGTTGTCAACCACAGGTGGCGGTCGATCAACACTTACTGACACAAATCATCAGGACAAAACAGCTGTTTTAGACCTGACCCGAGTGGTTTACGATAAAATGAAGACAGTAATTACTGTAAATTCACATTATCGTCACGGCAGCGCTGGCCGTTGAAAGATGCAGATCGAGCTCGGCTTTTCAAACGTCCCAGGTGCTCGTGTTTTGGGGGAGGGGCTTGTTCCACAATGTGGGCGCGGCAACAGTAAAAGCCTGATCACCACAACATTGAAATAGATGTTTGTGGTCATTTTCATTATATATCTCCTGTAATGGATCGGACTGAGGAGTGTTTCTGGTTTCCTCGTCAGTCAACACGTTTCAGCGCCGCTGTCGTTTGTGTTGTTGCAACCACGATCGACAAACGTTTCCGCCTTCAAGTTTGCGCATTCGCTCAGTGAGATCGCATCGGTTAAAAAAGAAATCGTAGAAAGTTTCATTGCAAATTGGCTGTAGTTTTTCCCAAACGGTGCAGATATTTGGGATCATTTCCACTCGTCCTGCCCAGATGGAGTGAAAACAAAGGCGGATGGAAAAAAAACGACAACCAGTTTTCCACTTTAATGAGCCTCCTTTCTTTTATAGACGACGCATTGACGCGTCGGCCGCTCCTCTGCTGCATCATTCGGACCGCGGCTTTACAAGCCATTGATCCCCAAACTCTGCGGACGCGGCGGCGACTCGGGGCCCCAAGTGAACCCTTGGTGGAGCCGGCGCCCAGTTTGTAATATGTCGGCAACAGATGTAGTCGCAGTTGCGTCGAGGTGGCGTGTCTGTGTGTCTCTGCTGCGCGGGTCCACACCTGCGAGCACGAGCCTGTCGTGGCGTGTCGACCTGTCGGCGTGTCAGAACCTCCCTTGGCCCGACGCTCTCGCACTTAATAGCTTTTTATTTGTGCATGAGACAAATTAGGTGTGCTTGCACTTCCTCTCTCTCACTCTCTCTCTTTCACACACACACACACACACACACACACACACACACACACACACAGACACCTGCTCCTCCTCCTCCTTCTCCCCCTCCTCCTCTTCTGCAGCAGCAGCCGCTCTCTCAGCCCTACACACTCCTTCCCCTCACTGGTCTCGCTGCGGAGTGGGATTGCTTTGTATTTAGGCTAATCCACTTATGCTAAATGTATCTCATCAACCACTAAGACCCCACGGATTCCATAGGCGCCTCCCTGTTCGCCCTGTTGTTGTCGTTTTGCGCCTGATGGTATTTTGTGCCTCTCTCTAAAAGGCGGGAGTAGCAATAATAGAGCGCGTGTCTCTGTTGTAAGGCATTCTGTGAGTGCGCTGTAATACTGTTATTGTTCTACCCCGGCCATCAAGTGTCCGCACAGGGGCAGCTCCCAGATATTAATGCGCCTCTGAAGGGAAAAGCAAGTGATCAGCAGAAAACGCTGCTGGCGCTCGGCGGACGCAGGCAGGCAGGCAGGCAGGCAGCAGTCGGGCAGCACGGTGTAGGTCTGTGGATGCACGTGTGTGTGTTCCACGGTGAGGAGGAGGAGGAGGAGGAGGGAGTGCAGAACAGTAGCTGAAGTTGTTTTGCAGAAAGGCTTCAGAAGAGGATGAAGGAAAAGTGGAAATCTGGTGGTTTTTGTGTCGTCACACAATCTCAAACGAAGACGCAATAAAGGAGTAAAAGAAAACAACAACACACAATTGACGTTGCTAATGCATGACAACACCGCCACACACGTTCCTGCACGTCCCCAAAACAAAAGAATGTCGAAGTCGACCAAAGAATCTACAGAACTTGACCCCAAACGGAGCCGAGGTGTTTCCAGACGGGCGCTACACTTCCAGCAGTGTGATGGAATGCAAACTGTTGAGGGGAAAGTCAGCAGGGAGTGTGTGGATGCAAACAAAGACCGTTTGATAGCTGAAACACAAGTTAATAACGAGAAAAGGTGGGAAAAAGAGGTCATAAATTCCATTTGTCTCTCAGTTTTCCTTCAAATTTTTAAATTTGCGCATTTCGGGCAAGTATTTTTTTTTTTTTAATACAAATCTTCAGCTGGTTGGTTTCACTTGAAGATGCGACAACGTGACATGCGGTACTCGGCCTGCGCAGCGAACTTCAGTAGATTTGTAGCAGCGACCGAACATTGCTAATCTGGAATCGTTTGATACTGAATTCCAATATATTCAAGAAAGTAAATGATAATCAGGTGGCATCAAGATCTAAAGTGGCTGCTGATTGGCTTTCACATTGTAGAGGTGGGAAATAAGGACAGTGGCATTGTGAAAATTAGCATCATGCTAAAGATTGTAAAGTGGCTCCACTTAGTTAAGGTGGATCAGAATGAGACAAAATGCAACATTTGTGCCGAGGACGTTGCAGAAAAGGACGGAAACACAAAAAAGGAAAACAATGATTTGAATAGGCAGTAAAATAGAACATTTTGGCGTTGTAATGGCAACAATGTATTAGCAATGTATTTTTCTTCATGTTCAAATTGGTTTTAATACATCTCGAATAAGAAAAAGTAGCGATCTGGAACCGGTGTTGAAAGCAAGGTATTGAAATTGGTATCACACCAAAACACTTGGAGTGGAACCCAGCCCTAGGTGGCAGTGAGGGAGAATTCGCTGCCTGGAGGAACTGCGGGAGGCCGCGGCGGCGTTCCCATGCGTCCACACGCAGGCGGCAGGCGGCTCGAGTGTGAGGGAGTGAGTGAGGGAGTGAAGGAGTGAGGGAGGGAGCAGGCAGCTTGCCTGCTAGGATTTGGGTGGTTTTTTTAGCCTGATGGGGCGTGTGTGACCTCACGCGTAGCCTAGTGGGTAAGTCTCTCAAAGCTCCGGTAAACACTGCAGTAATCTGAGGAGGGGCTAGGGGGGAGGGGCTTAGAGGGGTCGGAGAGGAAGGAAGGAAGGATGGATGGAAGGATGCAGGAGGAGGAAGTGTGGAGGAGGTGTCAGGATGGATGGATGGATGGATGGATGGATGGCAGTGGGATGTGAGTGGGCAGAGGCACAAAATGCGCACTCGCTTTAAAAAAAGATTTATTTTTCTGGGAAAAAAAAAAGTTGTGCTGCATTCTGTTGCTCAGTTTTTGAAAAGTGCATCCAAAGATCTGCTGGACGGAGCGCCAAGAATCTCACAAAATGCCTTGGAAAAAAAGAACTCGTGGAGGTGGTGGAAGGAAGTTTGGAGGGTGAAACTCCTTCTGGGTAGAAAGTTGGAGGAGGCAGCTGATGGATTCGTTGCCTCCACCAATCAGAGTGTCCGACTGATGCAGCCGCTGCAGACGTCCTGCAGTGCTCCTCCAGTGCTCCTCCTGCAGACTGATGTCCTCATGTTGGACGTCTGGATGGAGTGCATTTTTTTTTGTTTTTTGGTTGTTGTTTTTTTTTCAATATGAAACGTTACTAAACACAACACTCTCTAGTTTCAGTTTTTTACTAAATAAAAGAGATATTTCTAAAATTTCGACAAAGTAAAATTGTGAATTATAGGTGTTTCCATTACCAGTGTTTTATTGCGATATTTAGGTTTTGTGCAATTCTGGGGCTCATAGAATTTGAAACACCAGCTGCTGTAAACTAGCATCGTCTACAAGCATCACTCGATCTGCGAGGGGTGGCCTCTTCTGATTGGTTCAGAGGAAACTAGTGTCAGTTGTTTCACTGTTGCCATTATTATTCATTATAATCAGTGTGTAATCCCAAATTGTGGTTTTGGTCCAGTGTTTTGTATCTGCCCCTGTCCATATTAATTCTGAAGGTCCACCTGCTTGACGGCTTCGTTCCTGCTCATTCAGGAACTCCCCGCAAGAAATGGGTTGACAGCAGCACCATTACTGAAAGAAACATTGCTGTTGTTGTAGTTAGATAACATTGTATTTATTGATTTTAGTTTTTATCTAAATTTATTTCAAGCTATATTGTGCTTCAAAGCCAAACAAATAAGGTGAAATAGAATAAATAGTAGATGAGATATGTTGAAAACCTTATTATTATTATTATTATTATTATTATTATTATTATTATTATTATTATCATGTAGCCAGACCCTCAACAAACAAATAAACCCCTAATGATGTCAAATATCCCTGCATGTGCTCGCCTGGGCGGACCAGCAGAGCGGTCGCACCTGCCAGACTGTGTTCCGTGGAACCGGTTGGATTCTGAAGCCTGTTTTGAATGTCAGCTGCCACCAAGTATAAATAGCAGAACGGCGTCCACACACTCTGCAGCAGCAGCGGCAGCTGCTATTGTTAGCAGGCCGTTCAGATGCCGGTGAGAAAAAAAAAAAAAGCCCAGCCGTGTCGCACATTAACGATATTCCTTTGAGCCGGTTCGCTATCGAAGGTGCTTTTAGCAGCTGTCGCAGCTCCTCCGTCCCCTCGTCCTCTCACTGCAACTGGGGGGAGGGCTTTGAAAATTAAAAAAAAGTCTGAAATCTTGAGCTGTAACTGTAAATTGGCAAGAGTTTGTATTTTTGAAGAAAGACCTCGTGTAGTGGCACATTATAGTAAGAATCAGGAGGAGCGATTATTGGATGTTTTGAATTGATTTGAACCATTAAAGTGCCGTGACATTGAACTTGATTAGAAACCATGAACTTTATCGTCACGTTGGAAGCGGGAAAATGTCCTGATTAACAACTACAACAACAACAACAACAACAATAACAACAAGGAGCAGAAGTCGTGTTTGGGTTTGTGATTCTGTCCACATCAGCTGCTGCTGCTGCTGCAGCGCAGCGTCACGCCGGCTGGACCTCGTCGACCTCACGACCGCCGCCAGTCACAAGTCTGAAATAGATCCCCAGTCACTGGCACAGAGAGAGGGGGGTGTGTGTGTATGCTGCATGCTCAGCTGATCTAAGGTCTGCTGTGGGCCCGCCCCACAGCGAGGCAGATGGCCAATTAGAGAGCAGCAGGAAGTGCCAGTCATTAGCCTGCGGCCCTCTTTCCTCCTCCTCCTCCCCCTCCTTCGACACACTTGCACCAACAACTAAGAAGATTGAATGAATTAGTGAGTGCTGCAGTGACACTGCACCAGGGTGGACACACACACACACACACACACACAGGGGAGCCGTGCTTCTCCTCCAGCTAATGGAAGTTGTGTGTAATCCTCCTTGTCTGTGTAGTTGTGCGCTGCTACTTCAGCCTCTCTCTCTTTTCTTCAGCCACTTTCTCTCCGGTCGGGAGGTTCGACACCTGTGTGGCAACAGAGAATTGGTCGAGTCATTGCAGTGAGATGCATCACAAGATGTGACTAGTGCTGTGTAGCGAAAATTCTATACATTTGGATCGAATATCGAAAAATGGAATCATCTTTTGATGCCAAATAACTGCAACTGTACTCAGTTCTTACAGTTTACAGTTATTTAAACTGTAACTCCTGTATAGTTCATTTTATTGTTTTTTTTAGTGCTGCAGCAGTGTAGTTTCGCCATTTGTGATCTGTCTGTCTGTCTGTCTCAAAGGAGTAAATGTTAGCATCGGCCTGCCAATCATCATTTGGCATCAAGATCTGTGTTGGCTGCTGATTGGCTTTCACTTTATAGAGGCATGACTAAGGACACTGGCAAACTTTTGATGACATTAGAGTGAAAATTAGCCGTCATGCCAAAGATTCCAAAGTGTAATTCTAAATGCAACATTTGTGCCGAGGACGCAGCGACAAAGGACAGGAACGCAACAAAGTGGATTTGGACAAAGTCTTGATTTGAAGACGTTCTGGTTCCAAAGTGTTGTTCCATTTGTATATATATTTAGATTGTAATATTTTTTAAAATCATTTTTTTCCTTGTCCTCCCAGGCTTGGTGCGGTATTGAAGGTTTGAACATTCCAAGCCAGAATTAAACTCACAGATTTCGTCGTAAGAAACGTTCAGCGGCTGATCAGCCTGTGTGTTGGTGTGAGCTTGGTGAGGTTTGCTTTTCGTTCTGTTGTACCAGCCCTGCCCCCAGTGCTGTCATGCCATGACTTTGGAGAGGTCGGGGGGAGGGAGAGGGGGAGGTGGTGGCTCAGTCAGCCTCCATCCCATCATCACTGTGGGACTGCATCAGCGTGAACACGCACTCAGATCTACTGAATCACACTGCTGGGCTTCAGTGCAGTTTGCCCGGTGACCTTTGACCCGACCCCTGTGTCTTGCAGAAGCAGCGGTTGAAATGTTGTCGCGGCGTTGTGTTGACACACCAGTGTCACGAGCGCGAGAACATGCGCGCACGCACGCACGCACAAGAACAAACAGGACTACAGGATTCGATAAAATCCTCAAACAAGGATGTTGGTGTGGACATGAGGTGTGTGGGAGGGCGAGTGGGCGGGATCTCAGCGGCATCGCCGCGCAGCCAAAAGAGTGCAAACACACTACAGCGCTATAACTGGGCTTCACACTAACCTCTTTACACTCACACACACACACACACACACACACACACATGCACAGTCTCATGAACTTCTTTTTATCCCTAAATCAAACTGATTAATGTTGAATGTGTGTGTGTCTCTTTGTCTAAATGCCTGACTGAAATGTCTGAATAATTTTAATTAGCTGGTAATAGAAAGTAACAATACAATAATTATTAATTATTGAAAAATATTTGACTTCCTACACAGAAAGGAACGGCCTTTATTTCCCTTCCTCTTCGTACAATAAACCTTGATACCATCGAATGGTAATCAGTTGGTAACAGTTGTATTGTAATCCAGTAGTAATCAGTTGGTAGTGATATTAATCTAATAGTAATTAAATGGTAATAATAGTCATTAATTAGTAATTATATGGTAATAATCAGCAATCAGCACCTATGCATGGTCAGTCAACTCCATCCTTTACTTCTTCTGTTTGCTCCACTTTGCAAAGCGTGTGTATCTGTAACAGCCCCCTTGTGATGTCATATGGGGCTCCAGTACACCTCCGCCTTGCTTTTGTCCCCATCTTCAGTTCCTTCTAGCTGATGGCTGGAAACTCAAACGATTGCAACACCTTCAAGCAGCGAAGGCTGTAGTGGTGTCTGTTGTCTGATGTCCCCCGACCATGTGACCAGTCTGCACAGTCGCTGCTGTTCGCACCATCCTCCTAACCTCCACTCTCTTCCTGTCCTCCTCAGACCACCAGAAGCTGGAGCGCGAGGCTCGTATCTGCCGTCTCCTCAAGCACCCCAACATCGGTGAGTTTCTCTCTGCGTGTGGTTTCTGCACCGCCGAAGCTGCAGCTTTCCTTTTTTTCCTTCCACCAGTAAAGAGTCACCGGAGTTAGCCGTCCATCACCAGATCATTTGCCAAATTACAGCGAGCTGAGTGGCTATTGTATTTCTTAAATGCAGGTACAGGTCAGCCAGACCTGCAGGTGGCAGTGCAGGCTGTGTAGATGTAGTTGACGTGGCTCCAGTGGCTGGAAAACGCAGCGTGAGCGAGCCAGACGGTTGCTGTGAGCGCTGACAGAAGGTTATCTCACTCTTGGTGACAGTGTGACAGCAGCTCGGCGCTCCGGCCCATCAGATGGGACAGACGTCTGGCCGACGGACGCGTCGGTGCAAAATAAACATGGGCGGCTTGGTGTCGTCTCCGCTCTCTGGGTTTCATCGCTGCTGTTCTTTTGTGTTGTGCCGAGTGGAGCCGTTTGGTTGTAGCGTCCTGGAGAATGAGTGAATGAATGAATGAATGAAGAACTACACCGTCTTTGACCAAGGGTGGCCATTGGAATTCTGAGATCCTTATCCAATATCAAAAAATGAATAATTTCTCGGTGCTAAATTCCAATATATTCAAGGAAGTAAATCTTGTCGCTGCGAGTCAAAAGTCTAAAGTAGCTGCTGATTGGCTTTAACACTATAGAAACGATGAACTAAAGATACTGGCAAACTTTAGTTGATGTCGGAATGAAAATTAGCATCATGTTTCATGAAGGCGGATCAGAATAAAGCAGAATGTAGCTTTTCTGCTGAGTGCGTAGTAACAAAGGACAGAAACACAACAAGGTGGATTTGGAGAAAATGTCATTTGAATCAGCAGTAAAATAGAAAATAAACGTTTTGTGCTATTGCGGTATTGAAATCAAGGTGTCGAAACTGGCATGTCATCAAAACATTCTGAATGGTACCCAGCCCTGTCTTTGAACTTCCTCTAACATGAATGTGCCGCCTGGAGCTGATAAAAAGTGACGATGCTGCGGCAGCATCTAAGCCAGCAGGCGCTTCCTCTTCCTCAAACTCTACCTCTTCTTCTTCTGCGGTGGTGAAAAGGTGGCTTGCAGCCGTCGCTCCCTGCCACCACTAAAATGAATAAGATCAGTGGTGGGGAACTATTTGTGTTTTTCCCATTGTCATTTGAGGTCTGAATTTCTGACTTCCCGGACAGCAAAATCATCACCATCATCATATCATCATTATCGCCTGATTCCCAAAGTCAGGATTCAAATGTAAAAATCGAAGGAAGAAACTTGCAGTTCAACACGACAGCTCTGTTTACCCGAATTTAGTGAAGGTTGTGCATTATTTATTTCTCTGCCATATTTTAGCGTCATTAGCCCGCCCAGTGTTGATCAGATGTCTTTTTCAGACTTCTGGAGTGAATCAAAGACGATCAGTCGGCATCGTAAAAGTGACACAGAAAAAACACTCTGAGTTGACCGGAGCTCGCAGATGGAAGTGGCAGATATCAGGCTGGTGCCGTCAGTTCAGGGTATCGACCTTCCCAGTGACACCCGGTCGACCCCTCACCCTCCTCCACCCTCCTCAGCGTTGATTTCCTCCCCCTACTCCCACTTCCTCCTCACTTCCACACATTTTGCACCATCCGTGTTTCGTTGTTGGACAAAAGAGGCCGCGCGCACACATACACGCACTCACACACACACGCGCGCGCGCGCACGCACAAAAAGACAGATGGAGAGACGAAACCAGGAGGAGTAGGAGACAGATGGAGGAAGAGTGAGAAGATGGAAGGAGGAGGAGGAGGTGGAGGAGGAAGAGCAGCAGTCACTCTTGTTTCTGGCTGCAGGGTGATCCCACTTCCGTTCATTATACAACCGCTCGCTGCTTTTACATAATGACAAAACCCGACGCTGAACCCGAAGCTGCGTCTCTGCCCTGCTGCGTCCTCTGCTGCCAGGCTGCTGCTCCTCATCCTGCTGCTGGCTGGCTGGCTGGCTGGCTGGCTGGCTGGCTGGCTGGCTGGCTGGCTGGTGTTGACAGAAGGGCTGCAGCAGCATTACCACAGCATGCTGCCAGATTGACCCTGCTGCTGTATGTGATCACCGCCCGCGTCATGACATCACGCTCACCCGCCCGCCCGCCCGCCAATCCCCACCAGTCGCCAGCAGGAAGCTGCTCCTGGTTGGACCACCGGAAGGTCGTGCCGAGCGCTGAACCTCTGTGCTGATTAGTCACCGTGGGGGGGGGGGATCGATTCACCGCGATTCTTTTTCTCTACGATTCTGGATCGATTTACAAACTTGAGAGAGAAAAAAAAGATCAACGTCTTCTCCTTCTCTCCGCGCGCCCTCACAGGCTTCCGTAGACAGCGCGCCATGTTGTCCAGCCAGTCTAAGTTGCTGCGAACGGCTCTGGCTGAGGGCACTGTGGAGGAGGGAGAACTTCAGCCGCTAGCGTTCTCCTCTCCTCTCCTCTCCTCTCCTCCACGCTGCCAGTGACGTCTTCAGCTCCCGGGTCATCGTGCGAGGCGGTGGGTCTGAGTGAACCTGCCCCTCCCCCACCCACCGCACTGTCAGAGCTGCCTCACTTCCTCCCTGTTAGCTTCAGCTAGCCTCAACTAGCCTAATCTTATGAAGGCATTTTCATTTATTATAAGTCTTGAACGTGTTCTCGTAGTCACTGAGAATTGGGACGTACTTAAAAGTCACACAAAACAATGATTTGTGTTATTTGTGGACAGATTCATTTTTGTGACTGTCTGGGTGAAAAGTAGCACTGAACCTAAGGTTTTAGTTTGTGTAATTTTAAATAATAAACACTACCAGTCAGAAGTTTGGACACACCTTCTCATCCATATCAGCAATATATATGAAAATATGTAGCAAAGAAAATATTGTTAAATATCTCTAAATGTTTTATATTAATGGTAGCTATTTTGAAGAAATTAGAATATGAAATGTTTTTTTGTTTACTACATGATACCATATATCTTTCATCCATTCATTTGTTTTGGTCCCCTAAGTGAGAATCGATGTAAATGGATAATATCAAAATGAAAGAAAAATGATAAATGAGAATGTGTACCCAAACTTTTGACTGGTAGTGTAACTAAAAACTGTATTCTGATGTGATGCCGTAATTTGCCTAATTATCAACACCCCCTGCAGTGTATCACTCTTGAATCAAGAATCGACTTTGAATGAAGACGGCCAAAGATTCACATCCCTGCCCATTAGCAGTCATTCCCTTCAGTCCTGCACAAATCACGTTTGAGCTGAACGAAGAATTTGACGAGACGACAGCAGACGGCCGAAAAACAAAAACAAAGACTGTCTTCACTCCCTGTTGCTGCAACTAGCGCTTTGTGTACCCAGAAGTGGGAGGAGTCTGCCTGCGCAGAGCCGCTCACCGTCTGACCCATCAGCCGACCTGCAGTCTAGCCCAGAAGTCATGTGACTCCATCACGGCTGCTGCTGCTGCTGCTGCTGATTAGAGGCTCTTGTGGACGTTTGAAATAGTTCTCTGCTCCCGTCGTCTGTCCCTGATTCACCTTCCTCCACCGCCACACGACATTAGAAGGCTGACAAAGTCAATACAAGCAGCTGAATTAAAAAAAAAAAAAATTGCTGACAGCGACTCAACGACAGGAAGGTCAAACCTGCAGAGTGCTTCAAAACGCCCCCGCCCCAACACATTTTACAATCTGTGGATTTTCACACAAACTGCTGCGGCTAATGAATAGTCGTCTGCTGGAGGCGAGACGCCTGGCCGCTGTTCAAGTCAGTGATTGGTTCGTGAGATAGAAGAAGTTGATTCGCTGACTTGCAGCTGCCTGTATTGATCAAAACAAGATCAGGATGTGTTTTAAAGCTGCAGAATCGACTATGATGATGATGATGGTGGTGGTGATGATGATGATGATGATGATGATGATGATGATGATGATGATGTTCAAGAAACCAGTTTGAGATGACTGGATTATTCTCCTGCTGGAGGTGGCCATCAGGAGAAGCTCCACTGAAAGGATGGACCTGCAGTCCGGGAGGCGGTGGAGGCTGCATGGTGATCAGATGGTTCTGAGGAGCCCAAACTGATCTGAACTGAGCAATCGAGACCAGGCAGTGTTTTTTTGTTTGTTTTTAAGCTTCTATCATCTAGATTTGGCGAGTGTGTGTGAACTGGAGCCTCAGTTTGGTGTTCTGAGCTGACAGGAGTGACGCGGCACAGCGTGCTGGTGTGTTTGTAAATCCTCGTCCATCAGCAGCTTCTGAAATGACCCGTCACTCGGTCGCCCGTCTTCTTCTCTGTCTTCATGCTGTGGTTGAACTTCAGCAGGTCGTCTTGGCCACACCCACAGCCCGGGTGTACTGAGCTGCTGCCGTGTGATTGGCCGATTAGAGGAGTCGTGTATTGATGTTGTTGGTGAATGTATTTTGCTGTATGGAGAAGATTTAAACTGAAGTCTGACTCCTGGCTTTTATTCACGTCTCTCCTAATGTTATTGTTTTCTGTGTGTGTGTGTGTGTGTGTGTGTGTGTGTGTGTGTGTGTGTGTGTGTGTGTGTGTGTGTGTGTGTGTGTGTGTGTGTGTGTGTGTGTGTGTGTGTGTGTGTGTGTGTGTGCGTGCGCGCAATGTCTTTGCAGTGCGACTCCATGACAGCATTTCAGAGGAAGGCTTCCATTACCTCGTCTTTGACCTGTGAGTGTCTCTCTCTTCTCATCACACACACACACACACACACACACACACAGTGACATTTCATCCACAGCCGCAGTGTGTTTGTCTTTGCTATCGACTAACGCCCCCCCCTGCCCCGCCTCCCCCCAGGGTGACAGGAGGCGAGCTCTTTGAAGACATCGTGGCCCGGGAGTACTACAGCGAGGCTGACGCCAGGTACGAGCCGCTGCCACGAACTCACAACCTCAATCCCATTTATAACACTCGGATCCTCTGGCTGGTGGAACGAGCACAAGGGGGTGCGGGGGGCCACGATTGGCTGGTTGGTATTCCTGTCAGTGAGCAGAGCGTGTATCGCTACATCTGTGTAAACGTCTCTGTCTTTTGTGCGTCCGTCTGCGCATTATGGACACGCAAGGACGCGACAGTGGTTTCAGACAACGCGAAAATATCACCCGTCCATCTCGAGTGAGTCCGAGACACAGTTTAGATAAAAGGCAGACGCGGTTTCGTATTTTGGTGACTAAAAAAAATCTCAAATGTGAAGAGTTGAGTTTTTTTTTGTTTTTTTTTGATATTTGGGCTGTGTTGAACACCTCTGGCCACAAGCAGCCTTTTTTCTCTTTCTTTTTGCCACGACCTGCCTCGTGTGCGACTGCACTGAGGAACTGTGACATTTAAGCTGGTCGTCTTCTTCTCTCTGTCTCTCCGTGTCGCTGCTCCTTCCACACACACACATACACACACACACCCCATCCCCGTGGCTACGTGCGGCGCAGCTAATGAAGTCTGTCGTACAATTGGATTAGGGGGGTCTTTGTCTGTTCACACACACAGCAAAGGATGGGGCTTTGGGAAGACACACACACACACACACACACACACACACACACACACACGGAGAGGCAGAGCGAGGCACGTGGACTGAACCTTCAGAGTGGCTGTCAGTCTCTCGGCTCCGACCTTTGACCTGGTAACCTTTGCAGCTGAATACGAGCCTGCAGCAGCAGCAGCAGGATGACGGCGGCCGACACTCTGCTGCTGCGGCTGCTCACCCAAGATTCTGGCTGGTGCGATGTAACCATGATTTATGAATCACGGCTGAACTGGCCCGTGCCCCGCCCCCTCCATCGTTAAGTTTGCCGATGTGATTTATCGACTGTGGTGAAAGACGTCCCGCCCGAAGTATTGATTTGTCTAAAACGGCCGCGCCTGTAAATTAGGGTGCTGAGAAATGATGACAGGTGGAAAGTGAAAGGTTTCCTCCCTTAGCCTGGAGAGAAACGAGGAGGAAGAGGAGGATGTTACACTGCTGCAGGAGTGTAGCGATGCTGCAGGAGTGTAGTGACACCAAACTCGCCTTTGCTAACAAAAACACTGGGAAATTATGTTTTGCTGAAATGCAGATGCCTGTTTTTTTTAAGGGAAAATGACATAGCCCTGCCATGCTAGCTAACGCTAATCCCCCAGGATCCAAGATGGCCGCCAATTCATTTCAATGAAGTTGCTCACCCAGCGCATACGGTTAAAAAAAAAAATTTGACTTCCGCATGAATGAGCCCATAGAGCATGCGCAGTAGTGTCACTTCCCATCATGCCTCTGTAACTCACGTGATCTGTTTGGCCAATCAGAACGAGCTGAGACACAGCAGCACGTACAACGGCTTGACGTCACGCTGGGAATGTTTTAAGAAAGATTAAAAATATTCAATCGAAAGATTTATTACAAACTACATTTCAGGTCAGAGGCGTCCTGCCAACTGTTTCACAGAGGTTTATGTTTTCATTGCGGTCTGTCGGAAACGCTTTTTGGACTGCAGACTGGTCCAGGTTTTGACTCCCAGTTGTTTTAGCTTCTTTAGCTCTTCAGAGTTCAGGATGTTTTTATGACAGGTCAGTCCATGATGATCTTTGGATGAAGCGCTTTTCATTCTCCCGAACTCTATATATGATGTTGTGGATATATATCACCACATGTATTATCACAAAGAAATGAAAGTGTGATTGGCAGAAAGTTCACTGGACTTCAATATGTTTCAACAGCCCATCGAAATGCATAACTTCTTATCTTCATTGAATCATAACATTTTCCAGCATTTAGCAAAATTTCTTGTTATTTGAAATGTGAGCTTCGGCGGCTTTCTTTGCCCTGCTGGAGTTGTGCTTTTGTGTGTACATGTGTGATGAAGAGCAGTGAGTGACACGTCCTCCTCTCCCCCCACCCCACTTTGCTCCTCCCTCCACAGCCACTGCATTAGTCAGATCTTGGAGAGCGTCAATCATATCCACCAGCATGATATTGTGCACAGAGACCTCAAGGTGAGTGGCTGCCCGTCGCCCTGACAACTCTACACACACACACACGCACGCACACGCACACACCTCTGCTCGTGGCCATGGCAACACACAGATGGCTCTCGGTTCCTCCATCTCTCTCTCCCTCCCTCTCTCTCTCTCTCTCTCTCTCTCTCTCTCTCTCTCTCTCTCTCTCTCTCTCCATCCCTCTATTTTCTGCTTTTATCCCCCCCCCTCCCTCCCGAGCCTCTCCATCCATGTCCGGCGGTCCATCCCTCCGTGCGCTTTGTGTGTTCGTCGTGTGTAGCGATGGTGTAGACGGTGATGTCACCGTCACGTGGCGGCCGCTGCTCCGTCACCTGTGGCGAGCAGAGAAGGAGACGACAACAGCGCCGCCACCACCACCGACGCACCTTCGGAGCTGCCGGGACGATCGCTGTGACATCACACCCCCGACCGGCCGAGCGGCGGTGGGAGGGGCCTGTCCTTGCTGATTGGCGGAGGGGCGGCGGCGGGGCCGGCAGTTTTCTGTTCAGTCGTGAAAAAATTATTGTAATTAATTCATGTTGTTTTCTTCAACAACGTTGATCTATAATTGAATGGTTTAAAACTCACTATTTTAAGTTGTCACTTGTAAGCTGGCACTCGGATGGTAAAATTAGCCAGGAAGGTGTGAAAAAAACACAGGAATTATGGAGTTTATATTGAATAACAGGTTCTCATTGGGCCCTGCATTGCATTTTCTGTACTAATTAGAAAAAAAAATCTTTGTACATTTTTATTATTATTTGGAACAGATTTTACCTGATTTCCAACGTATAGAAACACAACCTGGTAAAGGTGGTGTCTCGTCTGGAAGGACAGTGGTAGTTTAGTGGTAGTTGTGTAATCGTACGTTTGGTCAAAGCGACAACAGGTGACGGACGCAGGACTTCCTGTTTGCAATGTTGTCACCGTTAGCTCCGCCGCTACCGTGCGGTTTGTTGGCTTGGCCTTTTTTTTTCTTTTTTTCTTTTAAATTCCAAGCACCGATTTTCACTGCAGCTCCAAACAACGGCCACACACACACATACACACACACACACACACACACACACAGCTTCTCCTCGCCAAGCACTCTCTTCGTTTAGCATGCAGTCTGCAGCGCTGCCTAAATGACTCCTGACTGGTTTCCATGGCGACCAACCCATGTCCATATAAGGTGACGTGGAGCTTCTCTTCCCCCCCCCAACCTCTCCTGCTCACTACATCCTCCGTCTTTCTGCCGCTCTCGCTCGCTCGCTCTCCCTCCCACCTTTACCCCGCCCCCGCAGCAGCCGCACCGCATCACACGGGGGGATTTGTTGGGGCAGGAGGGGGTGGAGTCTGTCAATGTCTCCCTCTCACCGTCTCTCCGTCTTCCTGTCCCAACCTCCCGCAGCCGGAGAACCTGTTGCTGGCCAGTAAGATGAAGGGCGCTGCCGTCAAGCTGGCCGACTTCGGCCTGGCCATCGAGGTGCAGGGAGACCAGCAGGCTTGGTTCGGTAAGAAACACACCGAGCTGCGATTCTCACGCAGATGCACAGAAACGTCCCCCTGCTCGCCGTGTAGTGCCCCAGTGGTGAACCATGAGCACTACAGCTGGGCCTTCACCTCAGCCATCACCCCCAAGCAAATGACGTCATCACGGAGAGGGGGAAAAAAGCAGTAGTGTACGCTGAATGGCAAGTCATCCAATTAATGATGACAAGCACGTTAACAACAGGCTAAAACATTCATGACATTCTGATGTCACATGAACTTCACCAAAACTGCTGACACGGACACCAAGGCTCATTTCATCACCACGGTCAGCGCTATGAAATCACAGCGCATTAAAAATCACACACACTCTGACTCAAATACATTCATGTGCATCAAAGTAAAATCCTTTTTTTTTTTTTTTTTTTTTGTCCTGCCTACCTAACATCAAGCTGTGATTGGTCAATTCACATCTCACTCTGAAACTCAGACATACAGCTCGGCCTCCTGGACTCATCAAGTCCAAACCACTGAATGAACCAGCGAACCAGCGGTGACAGATTCTGAAGTTTCTGATTGGATAATATGTTCTCAGGACAGTGACCCCTGCGTTTCTTATGTGCAATTGACTGTGTAGGCTCATGTCATAAGAGAAAATGTACTAAGCTTAGTAAATGAAATGAAATCGATTTTTTTTTTTGTAAGATTAAGAATAACGTCTAATTTAAAATTCCTATTCTGTTGCGGTGTCCGAATCAAGAGTCCACATTGGTATTCACGACATAGTCGGACTAAATGTATCCCACAATGCACCGCTAAAAATAGTTTAAAGGTTGAAAAGGCGAGAAGATGTTACTTTTTTATGAGGGGAAGACGCTTATTATGATTAAGTCACAGGTCACAAAATGTATATACATATGTGTCTGTGTGTATATACATACATACAGACACATACAGAAATATATATTTATGTATAGCATTGATACACACGTATAGCATATATTTATTGATACATATAATATAAATGATATGTGTTTTTATTTGTTATTTTATTATCACCTGCTGACGATACGTTTTAAAAATGCAGACGCAGTGAAGTTGCATAATAACAGACGAATGAATGCATGAACGGTGCCAAGAGTGGCGTTCTGTCTGGTTTTTTTAATGTGTCTAATGAGTGCACTAACTGGTGAGCTACACTGAACTCCCGACGCCGGGTGGAGGGAAGGAACGGGCGATGTCGGACTCACCGCAGTGTTTCTGTGTTTGCCTACATGTTGTTGCAGCAGAAGCTCTCAGACGCTCACAAGTTCACGCCGGGGCCACTGTTGTCTTGGCTGAGGGCCGAGCGAGCGGCTGCCTCTCTCTCTCTCCCCGGCAGGGGCCAGATGATTAACGGGGTTATGTGGGGGCATGTGACTCTGTCACGACGTCATAATCTGGCTGGCTGCGGCCCTTGTGGAGGCGTTTGCAGTCGTCTTCAACCCCCCTCGTCGCGGTCTTTTCAAAAATTGCCCCATGGCCTCATGTGATCGATGTTTTCTGTCTTTTGGTGTCGTCGTCTGTCAGGCTTTGCCGGCACCCCCGGCTATCTGTCCCCCGAGGTGCTGAGGAAGGATCCCTACGGCAAGCCGGTGGACATCTGGGCCTGTGGTGAGTCTTCAGCCGCTGCACCACCACCTGATGGAGCCGACGCTGCTGTGTAGCGGTGGCGACAAATTTATAGGTTTACTATGAAATTCTGTCAAAGGCCCCATTTCTTGATGAATTCCCTTCAGCAATGTTTTCTCTACCGGTTATCAGTGTCCCTGTTCCCCCAGAAATGACAAAAGCCCTTTGTGATGTCACAAAGAGCACTGATACCGCTCCCAGGTTGCAGTGAGCACACCCCCAGCCACCTGTTGGCTCCGCCCTCTGAGACGTCATGCACTTTTTATATGTGGATAATTGATTATTAGATAATTATTTATCAGTGCAACGCTGTTCCACTGGAGTCCATGTGGAGAAATAAAGACTTAAACCTGGGCGGAATCAATGTGGCACCTTCAAGGGGAAAACTTTTTGTGATCTGTTTTGTAATAATTGCAACAAAAAAGCGTCATCCTGGGAAGACATTGAGCCATCTGTGTGTTTCAGGTGTGATTCTCTACATCCTGTTGGTGGGTTACCCTCCATTCTGGGATGAAGATCAGCACAAACTCTATCAGCAGATCAAAGCTGGAGCATATGATGTAAGTGCGTGTGCGTGTGCGTGTGCGTGTGTGTGTGTGTGTGTGTGTGTGTGGTATAGTGTCTTTGTACCGAGGTGCAGTGCAGGGCGATTGCTAAGCAGTTTCTGAAAGTTTAATAGTTTCCATTTGATTTGTCCAGCGATCCTGTTTGGAGCTCCTTCGATCCTGTTTGTGTGTGTGTGTGTGTGTGTGTGTGTGTGTGTGTGTGTGTGTGTGTGTGTGTGTGTGTGTGTGTGTGTGTGTGTGTGTGTGTGTGTGTGTGTGTGTGTGTGTGTGTGTGTGTGTGTGTGTGTGTGTGTGTGTGTGTGTGTGTGAAAGAGAGAGACGGAGAACCATGGGGGTTTTCCTTGTTCCTCCCTTGTATTATAAAGCAAAGTGTCCATCTCCTCAGAATGAGTGGGGTGGGGGTTCACTCCTGATGAGAAAATAGTGAACAGTTGAATATTTTTCTTTTATGTCCGAAGAGAAAAAATATCCAACTTGAACTTAACGTGATTGCCAAGTGGACAGATGAGCCGTAAACTGGGTGTACAGATGGTTTCAGCCGGCCGGCCCATCAAACTGCTTCTGCCTGGTTTCTCTTCCGTACCACCGACCGGTTTTCTTCGTCTCTCTCTCCCCGTCTCAGTTCCCGTCACCAGAGTGGGACACTGTGACTCCAGAGGCCAAGAACCTGATCAACCAGATGTTGACCATCAACCCGGCCAAGAGGATCACGGCTGAACAGGCCCTCAAGCACCCCTGGGTCTGCGTAAGTGTTTCCACCAAAACACGACGAGCAAGTGACTGAAAATCTCGTGCAGTCGCATTGTGTGATATTGTTGCGTTGTCGTTGTTTTTTTTGTCTTGCAGCACCGCTCCACCGTGGCGTCCATGATGCACAGGCAGGAAACTGTCGAGTGTCTCCGCAAGTTCAACGCTCGCCGAAAACTCAAGGTGCTGAATTCCACTCTGCTTTTTCTGTATCTAGGACTAAATCCTGGTTACCGTCTTCTAGTGTGCTGACTAGTGCATCCATTATATTTTAAAAAAAAAACAACGAAAAAAACACACACACACATGGAAACAAGACAATTTGTGGGGAAATTCTCCAAATTGTCTGAGGCAAATAGATTTTGTTTGCAATCTTTCAGGTGCGTTTTCAAGGCCTCATGCCTGTCAGCCTACTTCCTCTACATTTTTACCACAGCTGCAATATACTATATTCCCTGTTGCCTTTAGCGCCATCTCTTGGCAAAACTAAACTGGTACGGTTGTTACACCTAATTGGTAAACGGCCAAAAATGAGTTGAGGTTGGCACTCAAACCCTCCTCTTTCAGAAACATCAAGACCAAAGAATCATTTGTTTCCGCCTCTTTTTTGACGAGGAGGGAGGAACCTTTAGTGCTGCTGCTCGTGGTGCCTTGCTCACCGCTCTCTCCTTGCCCTCCTTCCCCAGGGAGCCATCCTCACCACCATGCTGGTGTCCAGAAACTTCTCAGGTGGGTTTGCTCTTCGCCCTCAGCCTCCCACTGGCCGAGGGAGGCCCGGATAGAGTGGAGCGAGAGTGAGAGAGAGAGAATCGCTCTGTTAACCCTCTACCAGCAGCAACACACACACCACTCACCCACTCGTCCTTAAAAATAACTGTGTGTGAGTGTTTGTGTGCGCAAGTACATGACTGTGTGTGTGTGTGTGCGCGTGTGTGCGTGCGTGTGCAGGAGTTGATTCGCTGACAAAGATGCACAACTCATTTTTCAAACCTGATGCTGCAAGTGAAAGTGCCGCGTGAGCCGCACTGAAGTCTGAATTGTGTTGTTGTTGTCGTCATGTTCCAGGTTGTGTGTGTGGGCGTCAGTCACGTCCGTGTCCATGCTAATGTGTCTCTTCTTTTGTGTTTGTACCCGAGTGTGTGTGTGTGTTTATCTCTGTTTTTGTTTGTCTATGTCTCTGTTTTTTTCTGCTGCCAATGGAGGTTTTGCTTTAAAAAAAAAAAAAAAAAAAAAAAAAAAAAAAATGGAAGGCTGAAAAAAAATTTCACCTTCGTTTTAAATTTTTTCTGATGGGAGGGGCGGTGGGTAACAGGTATGATGGTGTTCTTCATAACAGGTGTTACAGGTGTGTTTTAAGATTGTTTTGTGTATGACATGGTTTGGTTGTGAGTGAGTGGTGATTGGACGGCTGCTGATCTCCACACTGGGCCCAGGGAGCTGCAGGGTTCTGCACCTATTAGCAGCAGCCGCCGCCGTGGCCGCCGCCGAGCCCTGCTGCTCTCTGGGCCCTGCGATTGGACCGACCGGCCTCATTTGCACAGCCCCGTCCAAACTGTAAGCGTTTTGTGTTCAATAGTGGGCCGGCAGCATACCAACTCTGCTGCTGCCGCCTCCTCCACCGCCTCACTGGCTCAGGAAGGTACGTCCCAGAGACACGCCCATCCTCTCAGACACCTCACAGAGCGGGGGGTGGGGGGCGCCCATCCATCACCCCTCCAATTACTGCATGAAGCCCACCGCAGCATCTTCAACCGCATCCACACACACACACACACTAGGGTTTTTTTTTCGTTTTTAAAGGTATTTTGGGGTTTTTTTCTTCTTCCGCTGTGGTGCAGATGACCATCCAGGGCCCAACAAGTCCCTTTTTTTTTTTTGTAAATTCCATTTTTCCTGTTAGAATTCATTCAACTTCAGTTTTTCTTTTATCTTCCAAGCTAATTTTGCTTAATTTTCTTAATATTAGTGCAGCATTTTAGTGTGTTTTCTTTCCTGGCTTTTCCAGGATGATTTTCCAGTCAGAATCAAATTGACAGAATTTGCCAAACTCCAGAGAGACGCTGACCAGAGCTCTGTGTTTCATCGCTAGGTGAAGAGTTTAGTTTAGTAGGATATGGGGACTTTTCTACTTCTTCTCAGGCGTGCCTTGCAGTAGCAAACCCATGGGAATGTTTCCCACGGATAAACAGTCCTCCTTCTCACAGGAGCAGAAAGTCAGTCAAATTCCAAAATAACAAGGAATTCCATTTTCCCGCCTATTTCCATCTGCCAGTCTGCTGTGGTGGAAATCACGTTTTCCAACATCAGCTCCACTCAGTCCAACCGTCACTCCCCAGTGCCCAAACCTTTAGAGTTTATTTCTATATTTTCACATCAGTACCTCACCTCACAGCCGCCATCTCATTGCCCATGTTAGTTTTGTCCCATCCTGACTTGCGCTCCGGCTCAGGGATGAGGAGGGGCCTGTATCCTCAGGGCGGGAACTGACACTGCAGGGGGCCGGCAAGAGCTGGGTTGGCGTGCTGCCATCGTCCGACCTCGGTCTGGTGGGAGGGGGAGGGGCTGGGGAGTAGGGGAGGGAGCCTGGCGGACGGCGAGGAGCTGGACGGGGAGGTCCGGGACCCAGACGGACGGGAGGAGCTGCCTCTGGTGGAACCATCATCATCATTGTGCAGCTCCTTCGATGAGTCCCAGGAGCTTGGGGACCTCCCACGTCTGACTCCGCCTCCCCACGTCTGTTTTAGTACTTTATCCAAGTGGCGCCGCACCACTGTTGTGTTTTGAAAAAGTACTAGAACCAGGCCGGCCTCTCGTCCCGCCGGGCTTCAGGGCTTCAGGAGGTCCAGGTCGGCGATTCCGATGGTGGCTCCTTGGATGATGTGCTTGAGTAGAAACGCTGTAGAGTCGACGGGATTTTCCGCCTCCAGCATTTTCCGGAGGATCCCGTCGGCGCTACAGTGTGTGTGCGTGTGTGCGCGCGTGTGTATGTGTGTGTGCGCGTGTGTGTATGTGTGTGCGCGTGCAGGGCTAAGGTGCGGCGCTGTTCCTGAGTACCGGACTGTGTCGCCTGGTTGCAAAGGAATAATTCACCCAAAATGTCAATTGCTCCCAACACGCGTGGCTGGAGGCTGAGGTTCAGGAATTCCACTTGGGAGGGAGGAAGAGCGCCACCCAGTGGCGCGACACTAGAAGCCTTTGGTGTTGTCCACGTGTCCGGAAGAGTTTGGCAGCCGACTTCAACTCCAAAACAACGTTTGGATACAAACTTCAGCTGCCCGGACAGGAGCTAATGTCACGCAAATTGTTGCTAGCGCGACAGTAGCGGTCAATGCTAACGTAAAAGGGCAGTAGAGAAGGTTGTTTTGGCGAAATACACAAACGTTAACGTCACTGTTGTGTAAGAAAGACTACACTTCCGGTCACTTGGACACTTGGACATCACTTTTGAAGGATTTCTTCCCTTCCGTGAAACTCCAGAACTGTCTCGTGTCCGTCTGAATGTGGTGAAATTCCAGTTTTAGGTGAACTGCCTTTAGATCCTGTGACATCACTGCAGCTGTGATTCTTCCTCCACCTGATGATGATGATGATGATGATGATGATGATGATGATGCCACTCATCACTGTCGGCACTCCGGGCACTTTGGTGTTTTGTTTTCTCTTCAGCTTGCTTCTCTCTCCAGGCTGATTGGCTGAGGCTTTACGGGTTTGCACACAATGCCTTCCATTCGCAATAATACAAAAGAGAAAGAAAAAGAGAGTCCGGTTAAAGCTGAAATTGATATTGAGGTGTTTGCCTGCTGCCCTCCGCATGCTGGCGCCCGGTGGCGGCGGTGGTGGTTGCGTCCTGCACAAAGCTGCCAGAAGATGCGTTGGGTTCAGATGTTCTCCACTCATCCATCCTCTCCGGCTCCTCATGGGTTCCTCGTGGAAGGAGGTGTTGGAGAGCAGCTGAGCCTGCTGGCTGCTGAAGAAGAGAGTTTATAACATTTTTTTATTGATTTTTTTTTTCCCCCACCTGGTTTGGGAATGAGAATGTCCTTGTCGTGGTGTGTTTGCTTGCCTCTCTGGATGCTGCATGGCCGGGTGGAGGCAGGAGCTGCGTTTGGACCACATCAAGCAGCATGTGTGTCACTGGTTTGCTGCATTCAACTTTTTTGAAGAAAAAAAAAACAAAAAAAATCCCTCCCGATTTCCCAATGTCCTGTTGTTGAAATACTAAGCCCTGTCTTCCCACCCTCCCCTCTCTCCCTCTCCTCCCTCCTCTTTCTTTCATTTTGTTTTGTCAAAGGTAAGAAACACAAAAAACCAAAGACGACGTGTTTTTTGAGAAGCCGTGTGTGTGTGAGTGTGAGAGTGTCAGTAGCAGAGAGCCGCGAGGCGACACTCCGAGTGTCTCCGAGAGTCAAAGTGACTGGAGCCCTTTCAGGGGGATCGATGGATGAGTTGCATTATGGGCCGTCACGGCCGGCGGACCAGCACTCCCACTCCGACCTGCTGGGGTCTCCCAGACAGGAAATGGATGGAGGAAGTTTACTTTGCTCTCAGGTTTCTCTCTCATCCCCCCTGATGGCGATGAATGGATTATGATGCCGAAAGGCTTGTGTGTGTGTGTGTGTGTTGGGTGGGGGGTCGCTGGGGGAGGGGAGGGGCACCCTAGGAATCCATTAGCATGCATGTTGTCTTTTTGTCCGTTGTCTTTCCATAAAGGCTTTTGGGGTTGTTTTTTTCTGGACATTTTAGTCGAAGTGGCTTGAAAGTTGTAAAAACTTGTTTCTTTCTTTCTCTTTCTGTCTTCCTCCATCCTCCTTTCTTTCCTCTTCTTCTTCACAGCGTGCAAAAGTTTACTGAACAAGAAGTCGGATTCTGCCAAGGTAAGTGTGCCGCCTCACCCCGGCGCCCTCTCTCTCTCTCTCTTCTCAGCACTTTCTGTTCTGTTCTGTTCTGCACTCCTACGTCTCTCCCAGGCCTTCCTCCTCCCCAGCCGGCGGCTATTTCAAGAACTGTTTTTTTTTTTTTTTTATCCCTATTATGAAACGTACAGTTTTTTTGCGTCTAATTTTAATTCCGATTTATGCAATTCACTCCCTTAACCTGAAATTAAGTTGTCGCGCTCTTCTCTCGTGCACACGTGCCGTGTCGGCGAGTGTTTTATTGCACCTTTGTTTGTGACTTCGGGCCAAACAACCAAATACTCTGCTTTGTCTGTTTACATGTATACAGGAAACAGCGTGTTTTTCTGTTTTTTCCTCCAGTATGCAACATTGGTGTGTAAAAAAATTTTGTGTCATGAAGCCGTTAAATGTGTCACAGAACCAATTTGTTCTAGTTGAAACCTTTTCTGAAACCTTTTCTGCAAGACTTTCCAGCCCAGTCCTGATAAAACATCCAGACAGGTGTCATATGACCATTTCTTCCCCGTGTTTCATTCAGAAACTCAATTTCACTAGCTGCGTTTCCATTACAGTTTTTCACAAAATAAAAGCAATATTTAAAAAATTTGGACAAAGTACAATTGCGATTTGCAAGTGTTTCCATTGAATGGTGTGAAGCGTGTAAGCCGTAAAATCTCGTCCAGCGCGAATTACGAGAATTATGTTTGCTTTAGTTTGTTTACGTTTGTTTGCTGTCAAAAGTGGTTGTTATATATTTTTGTTTTCTTTGATTGCTTGTAAAAAGTATTCTGTCTCCTCCTCCATCCAAACATGACGGACCATTTTCACTTCAAGTGAACTGGTCACGTGACCCCGTCGTGTCAGTGCAACAAAAGTGTTTCCATGACACTTTTGCGATATACCTCTATATGGATACGTCTGAAAAACCACCTCATCAGAGCATGAAAACCTTTTAGCCATATTTGAGAGGTTTTTCGTAGTTTAGGTGTTTCCATCACCAGTTTTTATTGCGATATTTAGGTTTTGCACAATTCTAGGGGTCATGGAAACGCAGTTAGTGTCAGTGTTTCAGTTCTTTCTCTGGCTTCTGATTGTCCCACATGACTGACTGACTGACGCTGCATTGGCTGCATTCGCAGCGAATAGAGCAACTTTCCAATGTCCAGCGCCCCCTATGGTTCAGCAGTGCAGTGGCCCCCCCTGTGGTGTTACTGTTACAGCTGCCAACCCAGAACTGTCTTGTCCCGTCTGAGGCCATGGGAAACGTCGTGAACAGCACAACTCTGGGCCGCAGTTGTATATCGCCACCAATTGGTTTGCTTTGTGTTTTGTTTTGTTTTTTCAATTGAATAAGTCGCAGAAAACAACGTGCTGTTCAAAATCCCTGCATACATGAGGATGACTGGTCACTTTCCACCGCCTCTTGCTCAGCGGCTTCCCGTCACTCCTCTCCTCTCTGCTGCCATTAGACGTCCTCCCCACCCTCACCCCCACCTTACCTCTCCCTCGGCCCTGGGGGGTCTGTCTCTGCCTCTCTCGGTCTCAGTCTCTCTCTGCGCAGCTAAGTGGCGGAGGCATGGAGAGTTAGTGAGGCAGTAAAAAGGATCATCGGAGGGCCATTCTGTGGCACTCAGCCGCTCATTTAGCCCGTTAGCCTCTCGACTGCACACAAACCTCGTCCACCATTAGCCCCCACCCACCCCATCATCCCCCTGAAGGCGTGTAATTCTAATGTGTGTGTGTGTGTGTGTGTGTGTGTGTGTGTGTGTGTGTGTGCCCTCCACCACCAACAACAGTAAGAACAGTATAGTGAGTGCCATCAATGCCCTGAAAGACAGCAACATGGCCACCAACGCCCAGATGGTACAGTAGGCCGCCGCTGTTGTTGTGGTTCCCACTGCACCGAACACCTCCCCCTCCCCCACCTCCATCACCCCCTCCCCCACCTCGTAGCCGCATCCTCCCCGTCGTCATGGTCACTGCTTGTTGTCCTCCATCCAGCCTCCGGGGGGCGCAGTGTCGCAGCGTTCAGGCCATTAAAGTTCCCATATTTAGCCCTGTGTTTGCAGCCTCCCGCTAAAGGCAATGCTTTGTTGGATCTTCCACGTGTTCTGAGCCAACACCTGCCTGAGGGTGCGGTCACTAACCTGGGAGCGGTACCAGCGCCCTTTGTGACATCACAGAGGACTGATTTGTGAAACCGTGTCTTATTACTGACACTGAAAACGTTCTATGAAGTCTGTTAATGCTGACAGGCCTCAAAATAATATCGACTCCATCAGCCCCTGGTGTTAAGGCTGAAAACACAAGAGGTGTGGGTGCCCTATGTGACATCACAGAGGGATGATTACCAGACCTGATCACCTTCTTTGTCTGCAGATTGGACAAAGCAGACAAAGTAAAATTGGTTTCTGCTTTTTAATGACTTTTTCTCATTTTTTTGGCAGGTTCACAGAGAGAATGATGCTGAAGGGTGTTTTCCAGTTATTGAATTCACCTTTATTAACCAGATTTAAAAAAAGCCCATTGAGGTCGAGACCTCTTTCGCGAGGGTGACCTGGCCAAGGACGGCAGCAGCAGTTGATTATATGGGACCTTTAATCCTCCCGTCTACATGTTTAGCACGTGTCCCTCAAGCAAAGCAGGAACCAGAGTCTGTTTCCAAAAAAAGCTCCTAGTTAATGTGAATGTCACCTCATTAGATTCCTCAGCAGCATGTTGAGAGTTGTCGAGTGTCTGCATCCGTCTGCCTCAGTCCATCGACTTATAATTCATTAGAATTTATTCTCTCATGGCTTCCGTCTCATCTCCTGCTCTTTTCCTTCACCTTTCATTAAAAGTCTCCGCCACTGCTTTTCATCTATCCTCATTTCATCCTGCTCATCCTGACTCCACCAGCGTCTTCTAACCTCCCAGCTCTCATCCAGAATTAGCATGTTGTGATGTGTTTTCTATTTCAACAAGAGTGCATTTCTCAATGGAAATGTGACTGCATCAGCAGCGCCACCTGCTGAGGGGACCTGGAGCCTCTCAACCTGTGCTGCAGGACCCCAGTAAAGGCTGCAGGATTAACCTGAAGCTTCTTAACAGCTGTGATCTGTGTCAAATTAAACTATTACTATTTAAATTTGATATTACTGTTAATTTAAATGTTCTTTTATTGATGACCGTCAGTATTTGTATCTGTCTACACTAATCTGCCAGTTGGAATGACTTTGTCAGATTTTTGGCAATTCCAGTGAGTATCTGGAACTTTGAGGCTGTTGTTGTTAAGACAGAACTAAACTAGTCAGGAATAAGGATCCTAGTGATTCCACGCTGCAAAAACTAAACACTGGGGTCCCATCAGAGGCTGTTGAGGGGCGCCATTGTGGCAGGACGCTCCTGGATCTGGACTAAATTCTCTGTTTTCCTCCCAGGAGTCTCAGAGCACAGTGGTGCACAATCCTCCCGATGGAGTCAAGGTGAGATCCCACAGTCCGAGCGGCCCCCTTCCCTCTGCTCCCCTCCCGCCTCTCTCTGGAGGTATAACTCGGGTGTCCTTTTTTTTTTTTTTTGCACTCAACAGGGGTCGACGGAGAGCAACGCCACCAACGATGAGGAGGAGATGAAAGGTATGAAAGGTATCGAGACTCGTCTCCTTCCCCTCCGTCCCTCCGCTCTCTTTCTCTCCACCTCTTGACCTTTCTGGCCGAGCGTGCGTGTGTTCCCTATGTTGGCCACCAGGTGTGCCGAGACACACCTGGTCTGTGTGTGTGCGAACGTGTTGACTGCGCGTGTGTGTGTGTGTGTGTGTTTTAGCGGACAGCTCGATGCTGAGTCAGAGCAGCGCCACGGAGGAGATGCCTCCACTGCTGCCCTCCAATCACGGCTCACCTGCCAGTAAGTGTAACCATGGCAACCAGAAGCTCTGTGGTGGCCACTGGCGAGGTCCTAACCCCCCCGACAACCCATTCACCTACCTGACCCCCCCTCCCCATCCCCCACCCACCCTCCTGCTTCCTTCACTCACCCAGCTTCACACACTGGTTCCATGCAGGACCTTCACCCAGTTTGAGTCATTGAACCAGTTTTGTTCCCCTGGTTTAGTCGACCCCGAAAAATCAGTCAACTAAACCACATCCAAAGGCGTCTCGAAACGCTTTGCACACTCAGAAAGGAAACCACCTGATTCCTCCAGAGCAGCAAGTAGCGACCAGGCAGCCAGGATCCAACATGGCCGCCAGGATCCAACATGGCCGCCAGGATCCAACATGGCCGCCCATACATTTCCCTGGAGTCGCTGTCCCGGTGCATACGCTGAAAAGTTATTGGCTATTCTGGTTTACTTCCGCATTATGCGGCCCATAGAGCATGTAGCAGTAGTGTCACTTCCCATAATGCCTCTGTAACTCACATGATGCATCAGGACGTAGCAGCCAATCAGAATGAGCGGAGACACAGTAGCACGTACAACGCGTGACGCCACGCTGGGAATATTCAACTTTTTCTGGAGATTTTCTGGCCTTTAAAACTCTTTTGGAAAGATAAAGACAATTACCTAAAATCTACAGTTGAAAGATGAAAGGTTTTTGGGCCGCATGGAATTTTTGGCTGCCGTACCACAAGTGGCCACTGCGTAAAAAAATAGCTGCGTCGCTCTTATTGGAAATCTTGTGTACAGTTCAGTTAATATATCCATTGGTGCAACACTTGCCAGGAATAACTCCCCATTAGGAAGAAACCTTGAGCAGACCCGCCTGGCAGAGTCATCTGCTTTAGCCGGTTGGGGTGATGAGGAAATACAAAAAAATAAAGAGATGCAGGTATAGAGATGGCAGACAGGCCAGAGTGAGTTGCAGTGAGAACAGCCAAACATTTACAAAGCTCTGATTATATAGATATAAATAGAAATATGTGTATAAATAAATCATTGAAATATAGAACATATATGAAACTTGACAGCTTCTGATAAAGTTTAACTCGCAGAGTTTTGGGTTCCGAGATGGGTGAGTCACTAAAAAAACCAAAAAAAACAACAATAAAACACACACCTCAGATGGGAAGGGAACAGAGTGAGTCAGAGGAGCTTTTTAAAACAAACCTGTATTGTTGAAGAGCCAGCGGCTGCAGTCTGGACTTCCTGCCAGTTTGAACTGGTCTGAGCAGACGGAGGTGCAGCTCTTCCTCCTCTTTGGCGTCGCCGTCATTGGCCACTCAATTCAGGCTTGTTGAGGCGCTGAGAGGTTCAGACCGTTAACAGGAAGCGGCTGATCGAGATAGATATTGTTCCTTTAGTGTTTGGCATTATGGACAAGTGAACACCAAGAAAGGGCTTCTTGTCATGGCTGAATTCAGATCATTCACAATCTTTATTCACTGACACAAAGTTGCGTCCGTCCAGCACGAGTCACTGCGGCTGCAGGCGTCAGTGTTTCAGAGAATATTAATATTAATATCAATATTGATGGACGTATTTAACGCGAGTGCCAGGTGGTAATAAACATGAATATTAATTACCAAACACTCGTCCATTAGCAGGCCACTCAGCAGCGACCACTTCCTGCTTGCTGTGTTGGTGCGTGGCGCTGCGGCGAGGCTTCAGTGCTGCAGCAGCGTCAAAACTGTAACTGAACTCCTTTGTCTGCAGAGAAAAAAACTTCACTAAATCCAGTTGGGAGCAAAAAAATGAAACAACAACAAGCAATATTGTTTATTTTTAGGGCCACTGTGGGAATCTTGAGATCTCTGCCTGTTCGCATGTGTGTGTGTGTGTGTGTGTGTGTGTGTGTGTGTGTGTGTGTGTGTGTGTGTGTGTGTGTGTGTGTGTGTGTGTGTGTGTGTGTGTGTGTGTGTGTGTGTGTGTGTGTGTGTGTGTGCGTGCGTGCGCCTCGGTGATCCTTGACGATCACTGCAATTATCCCCTTTTTCCTGATAGTGTGCAGCTGTACAGGTGAGCCTGCGGTTCAGTACACACGTCAGTTCTTGCAGAAACATTTTGGACATTCAGAATCATGAAGTTTGTGGATCTAAAAAATTCTGAATTTGTACAGAAAAAGCTGTTCCGCTTTGAGCAGAAAGACATAAAGTCGATATTTGACGTTTAAAAGTGTTTCTGTTTGCTACACGTGTTAAAGGCCCACTGGGTAACATTTAGCAGCATCAAGTGGTCAGAAAGCAAACTGCACACTTTAGCTGCCAAACCTTCTGGGCCACCGTAGAAACGTGGCCCCGACCGCTGACCAGTGGAGCTGCTTTTTATGCTTGATATCAGCACAATGAAAACAAAAACTGTGATTTATTGGAACTGATAGCATTTTCTATTTTCTATTCTGCTCTGCCAGTAACACCGGCCCGTCGCTCACTGGGCCTTTAAACACGTTTTGATCTCACCTGTTTTCCTTCCTTCATGGCTGTCGGTCGAGATTGCTGTCGCCAGACTGTTGAAGATGGGGAGAGACGGACGCATCGATATCAGCGGCTGAAATTAAAATTTTAAATGATTACATTTTAAATACAACAGTGTAGAAATACGTACACACACACACACACCTTCTCAGCTTAGTTCCCGGACTGCTGCCTGTCAATGTGTGGTGTGTGGTGGTGGCGGTTGGAGGTGTGGCCTCCAGCTGACTTCCTGTCCCAGTGTCTCGACCCCACAAACCGCCGGCTTGTTGTTTTTCCACTAATTTTACCAGCACTTCATCGGCTGCCTGCCTCATTTTTACGTTGTTTATCTGTTTGGTTTTTTGTGCGTCCATCTTCTTTGTCGCCCATCCAAGTTTTTTCTTTCTATCTTTCTGGTTGTCTTCTTTTCTTTCTGTCTTCCTCTCTTTCCTCCTTCCTTCCTTTCTTTCTTTGACCACCCGTTGTGTTGTTTCAGTTCCGCCGCATGACGTAAAGCGCATGGCATGGAACAGCACAGGCAACAACTCTGAGCAGTCGCAGTCCTCCGGGCCTGCCGCTCCACTAGGGGGCAGTGCTGCCGCGGCTGTAAACAACAACGCTAAGCAGAGTAAGAACACAGCTCGTCCTCCTCCCCCCTCCTGCCGCCCAACACGGAAACCTCAGGCGGCCTGATGGTCCGAGTGTCGCTCGCCGCTCGCTGTCTTTCCTCCTTGTGTGTGTCTGTGCCTCACACTGCAGTTTACTATAATGGTCTATCTTCAAAAATAACATTTTCAGCAGACTTTTATCAGCATAAAGACAAAAAGTATTTTGATGACAATATTAAAGTTGCTGTATATTAGCATTCTATTCCATCTTTTTTTTTTTATTAATTTTGTCTTGCGATGTCTTTGCCTTCTGCTGAACAAACGACTCTCCGATTCTTCATTCATCAAGTCGTGTTTGGAACGCTGCAGAATTTTAGGGATTTTCAAACTTGCTTGTTCGCAGCACTTTGCAATGCACTGGTTGGACTGCAGCCAGCGCACTTGTCTTTTTAAAGGGATAGTTCACCTCAAAATATATGTCACCGGTCTCCTCACCTGTGGAACCATTCTGGAGGTGCACCATGCTCCACCTGGTGGACAGTGTGCCGTCCGTCTACCCTGGGCTGCTGGCCACAGCCTCTGCTGTCCAGTCATAATGACTTTTCCTCTTACTTCTGACACTTGACACAGATCTCTGTAAACTGAATGTGGAACCTTAGAGGAAACAGTGAATTCAGACTGATGTGTTGCATCTCATTTTGGGTGAACTAACCCTTTAATGTCTCTGGCTGCTCAGCTCTGGTGGAGAGAAATGACATAACGTGTCTTCAGGAATCCTGCATCAGGCTGAGTGTGTTCAGGGGGTGTAGCCCTGTGTGTGTGAGAGACTTTGAGCCCCCTGGTGGCCGACCGCTGTCTCGGCCTTCAGACCGACTCCTCGACTCACCTCACCCACCGTCCGTGTCTCCTGTCGTCCCTGCAGCTCGCAAGCAGGAGATCATCAAAATCACAGAGCAGCTGATCGAAGCCATCAACAACGGAGACTTTGAAGCTTACACGTGAGTCAGTCAGTGAGTCAGCGAGGACGAGTCAGTCGAACGGAGCCGCTGAAGATTGTTTCTGCTCGTCTAATCATGCTGCTGCTGTTGCTGCTGCTCCCCAGGAGGATTTGTGATCCTGGACTCACCTCCTTCGAACCCGAGGCTCTGGGGAACTTGGTGGAAGGGATGGACTTCCACAAGTTCTACTTTGAAAACTGTGAGTATCCAAACCTGCCAGCTTCATCTCCGACTGACTGAGGTTGCTTCAGAACGGGACTATTTGATTTAGCCTGTTTCACATCGTCTCGTCTGAGTTAGTGTCTCCAGGGGGCGCTGTACCCAATCGACATCACCAGGATAATCACTGCTCATCCAGGTTGGCAGCAGAAGTTGAATCAGACTGTGTTAAAATCTGCCCCTCCCCCTCCTTCAGTGTTGAGCAAGAACAGCAAGCCGGTGCACACCACCCTCCTCAACCCCCACGTGCACCTGATCGGCGAGGACGCGGCGTGCATCGCCTACATCCGGCTCACGCAGTTCGTGGACGCCACGGGCCGCCCGCGCTCCAGCCAGTCGGAGGAGACCCGCGTGTGGCACCGTCGCGACAGCAAGTGGCTCAACGTGCACTTCCACTGCTCAGGAGCTCCGGCCGCGCCGCTCCAGTGATCAGGTGGGCGGGGCCGTCCAAGTGGGCAGGGGTGCGTTCCGGTTTGCTTGGAGTCGGCAGGTGTCGGTAGCGCCGTCTGTCGAAAAATGAATTATCTTCCAGTGCCGGATTCCGATATATCCAAGTAAATTGCAACGGCTGAGAGTCGCTAATCATTCGGCACCAAGATCTGAAGTGGCTGCTGATTGGCTTTCACATTGTAGAGGCGGTGACTAAAGAGATTGGCAAACTTTAATTGACGTTCGCATCATGCCAAAGATTCTAAAGTGGCTCCACTTCATGAAGGTGAATCAGTTGCTAATTTAGGTCCTGCCTATTTCTGATTTCTGGAGAAAAAAAAATACATTATAGTTATAATTATAATTTAATTTATAATTATATAAAAACATATTTTTGATAAATGTTAATCAGATAAAACAACATCCAGCAACAATTTTACCTATAATGATGATGATGATGATGATGATGATGATGACGGTGACAATGATATGATGATGATGATGATGATGATATTGATGATAATGATGATGATGACAATATTGAGAATGATATTGATGACCATGACGATGATGATGATAATGGT
Source organism: Thamnaconus septentrionalis (assembly GCA_009823395.1). Classification (NCBI taxonomy): domain Eukaryota; kingdom Metazoa; phylum Chordata; class Actinopteri; order Tetraodontiformes; family Monacanthidae; genus Thamnaconus; species Thamnaconus septentrionalis. Next base: position 17,212,570 of record CM020503.1, on the reverse strand, counting down.
GGTGATGCTATTGATGATGATGACGATGATCATGACGATGATGGTGACGCTGATGAGGACGATGACGATG
>CM020503.1:17007500-17207500 GCA_009823395.1 Thamnaconus septentrionalis | reverse complement strand
ACAATACCCTGTGCCTCTGCTCCCCACATAGAGTTCATCCTTTTTGAGCTGGGTTACACTAGGGTAAATGCTAGTTAGGGCTGGGGTAAGGGTTGGGGTTGGAATTAGGGTTGTGGTTAAATTAAAATGAAAGATCTGAAATCAGATGGCCTCACATCTTTAGCCTCACACCTTTCACTGAGATGTGAGGCTGAAACCCCCTCAGTATCTGCCCTGTGTGTGTGTGTGTGTGTGTGTGTGTCCATGTGCATATTTTGCCCAGGGTTTGGACACCAGCTGGCTTTATTTTTGCCCTCCACACTCATCAGTCATCACATGAAGTCAGATTTAAGCCCCGCGGGCCCATTAACGTGCACGTCAGGCTTAAATAATATGTAATGTCCATTTGCAGATCGTGAATCATCTCGTCTCAGCGCCGCAGTCTTCATGGCTCTTATTTCAGCTGCGTGGACGGCCGAGCGCTGTTAGGTAACACCTCAGCCTCGTTTATAAAAAAAGAGCTGTGGTGTTATTTATGATGGTTATTTTAGGGATTGTGTGTGTGTGTGTGTGTGTGTGTGTCCGTGCGTGCGTGTGTGCGTCTCCCTGGGATGTAGGACAGCTCCCACTGGTTTCCTCTGCTTTCTGTGTGATTAATGAGTGGAGCTCTGCACTCGGCTGAAGTTCTACACTTTCTCAGAGATGCTCTCTGAGGTGAGGCAGCAAGGCTTCGCCGTTCCTTCGATCTCCGTGACCTCTGGCTCTCTGTGGCCAAATGGGGGAGGGGGGTGGCAGGAGGAGCGAGCCGCCTCCTGAATCTAAATGACTGATTTTGACTTTGCCAAGTGTGAGAAGTCACTTCCCATGATTTCCTTGATGAGAGTCGCTGTCTTGCTCCACTGGGAGTTTTGCTCCTAGGTTGTTCTTCACCGGGAGTGAGCTCAAAAATGCTCACATGAAAATACATTTCAAAGCTTTTCAATGAAATCCCTTTTCTGTATCTGGTTTGTTACAGAGGATGCAGTGCATTTATATATAACTCACAAACCTTCTGTAGTTCAAAGGTCAGTAAATTAATAACTGACTCGTATGTAGGTGCATTGATAAATGCTGAAAAATATTTTCTTATCCAGATTGCTTTCCTGAGGACAAGAAAAGAAAAAGATTACACGGTTCAATTATTCTAATATATTCCCACAAGTTGCCTGATTTGGGCTCATTATAAATCAATTTGTTCTCGGAGAAACCCAGCGGCGAGGACATCTTTTGATCCGTTTGTTCGCCCAAAGACAATGGAGGAGATTAGCTGGACTCAGCAGTGACTGAGGCTCTGCAGCAGCTGAACTCAGGCCGCTTTGTTTCCCATCCGGACTCAGAGGCTACAGACAAACATTAGTGTTATTTTCCCGAATTCTTGACCATTCGCTTCAGGCTTCCTTGAGGGCAACACGTTGAATAAATTAATGAGGAGATGACTAGAGTGACCACCTGATCAGGTAAATGATTTTAATACTCAACCATGATTCAGCACATTACAATGAGGAACACCAGAGGGCGCTCAGCCAAAGACCCTGGGCTCTTCACGCTGCTCCCTCTCCGATCGTCCAGGGACGAACGTATGGCACAACAACCTACAGCAGTAATAAAAACATCAACTCTCATAGAGGTGAGGGAGGAAGAGGAGGAGGAGGAGGAAGGCGTAGCCGGAGCCCACATCAAGGATTTAAAGGAGTATTGGGGTGGGTGGTTGGGGGTCACAGGTCACAGGATGCTTTCACGGCACAATGGTTCACAGCACATCAAAGCAAGAGTCCAAAAACACGTAGAGCGACGGTATTATAAAAACAGGAACCACGGGGAGGGAGGGGGGCGGGGTGTTAGGGCCATCTCGTCCCAGTACAGTGGGCCCCTGAGAATTTCAGGCAATGTCGCCATCTAGTGGCGGGGATCGCACACGGAGGGAACGAACGATATGAAGTTTTCTGTCTATCTAGGATGAACTGAGCACACACACACACACCATCTAAAGCCAGAGCTATCTATCAGCCACTATCTATCTAGAGCTAGAACCAGTACAAACCAGTACAAAAAGGTAGTCGACACCAATCAGCTTGTCCTGTTATAGAAAGTTCCAGTCAGGGTCCAGCAGGCTGTGGACACAGCGCCAGGGTCCTGTTGGTGTATTTCATGCTTTCATGTATTTTTTGCTCTTCCACTTTTCCACCGACAGTTCCCACGCAAAGTTCCACCACTTTGGAACAAACCAATCAATCTCAGGACTCATGAAATCCATTGATTATCATCTGAGTGTCTGCTAGGCCAAGCTGCTGCATTGATGTGGAGAGGATGCATTCTGTTACTGCAGCAGGAAAAAGTGCAGATGAAGATAAGTAAGTTGCTTATTTAGCGTTTCTTGTCGGCTTTTTTACGTTAGTTTCTGCCAGATTTAAGAGTCCGCTGGTTGCTTTTAACCTGGGAAATAACGCTGACGTGCGGGAAGACGACAAACGGATGCAACGAAAAGGTCCAGCGCGTGAGATTTATCGGTACTAGCCTGCGGGAATCGAACCAGTCCTCAGCCAAACTTCCCTCTCATCAGTGGAGTCAATGAAGTGAGCAAATATCACAAGTTGCTTTTTAAAATATGTGTCGGGAATGAAACGAAAATCACTCTGTACTGCAAGAATGTGACAAAAAGTACGTCGAAGAGAAACAATCTTCATCTGATCTGTGACGCGGCAGTTTGTCCCTTCTGGGCTTCCGCAGAAACATGACAAGACTTCCTGATTTGAAGGAAACAAAAACACAACTATGACAACATAGAGGTGATTACACACCATGACAGAACTGCGTGTGCAGCCTTTTATCAATGTGTGTAATCAAAAGTCTTTCACACTGGACCTCGGTTCACTTCCCTGTTTGGATCTTCTAGGCGGTTTTTACTTGGACGTGTTTGAACGCCAACGGTTCACAGATTTACATGTTTTCACAATGCAGGAAAGCAGAGGTTGGATTCAGGGTTGATTGAAACCTTTTGCACTTTGACTCTGAGTCAACGACAGCTGGCTGCTTCTCTAATGAATGAAAAACCGGAATCCAGAATAAAGAAGAAATATGATGACTCCAGTGACAATTATGATGTTTCCTAATTTACCTGGAAACTATTCATGTTAGTGTGACCATCCCAGGGATGTTTCCCACACTGCTGCTCTCCAACACACACACACACACACACACACACACACACGGTCATCCAGACCGAAAGCATCTGGTTGCATGGTTTCTCTCCGTCCTCTGGTCACATGGCACTGGTGGTCAGCCAATGGCAGGGCCCGGATCAGACCTCAGTCTGTGCGTCCTGGTGGCGATGCACGGCCCGTGCGTGCGTGCCCACGTGCCGTTTGGCGTGCGAGCGGCGTGCATCGCTAAAATCGATGATGTCATTAGTCTCGGCGTGCTCGGGCTGGGGTCCATCCTTCCCGTCGCCGCGCTGCTCGCTTCGCCGCGCTCGCCGCCGCCCGTCCCAGCCTCGACTCGACCGTCTGCCCCGCCTCAGCGAGCCTGCCGGGCCCCCGCCGACGACCTCGTTGATCCAGGCCCGGAAGCGGCCGACCCGGTGTAGAGGGTGGCGGAGGAGGGGTCGCCGCAGCCGTGACCTCCGCCAGAACCCCGGCCAGGACCCAGCGGCCCGCCTCCTCCGGGCACAGCAGCCCCGCCCCCGTGGTGCCCTGGCAGCTGTCGCCCCCAGGGGCCGCGCCGTCCGGGGCGCTGCCGGCACACAGGGTGCCGTGACTGGAGAAACTGTCTCCGAACCGCTTCTTACACTGCCAGGAGGACATCAGAGGGACCCAGGAGGACAGAACCGAGTCTGGGGGAGGAGACGGAGGAGAGGAGCCATCACTGGATCAACATCAACATGTTCGTTTGATTCAAAATACAGATTAAAATTCAGGAAAAAAATAGTCAGTTCATCCTGAGCGCCACAAATGTGTGCCTGTCAAGAATTTTTAAAAATCCTTTAATAATAATGGCACTTATAATATGATATAATATTTACATATTCTATCATAACATTTATATATTCTAATATATTACAATAATTACAATAAATGACAGTATATTGATATTAGGCTCCAGCAGACCCCCGGTGACACACACACACACACACACACACACACACACACACACACACCTGGTCCGGTCCAGCCGGCGCTGACCACCACCACGCAGGACGCCGGGCTGCTGCTGCCGGAGACGGTGTCAGCGGGCGGCAGGCAGGCTGCGTTGGCGTCGGCCTGGAAGCTCACACACTGGCCCTTGGTGCTGGGCAGCTTCAGCAGAGCCAGGTCGTGACCCCCGCTCTGACCTTTGAACTTGCGGTGAACCACCACACGCTCCGGCGTCAGCGTCTGCTCCGAGGCCGCGACTCGCACCGCGTACCTGGACGGGTCGGCGCCGAACCTGCAGGGTGGAGGCGGAGCTACAGGTGAGGATCACGTGACCAACCTCCACTGGCCAAAGGTTCTCCTGGTTGTGTCTCACCTGCTGAGGCAGGAGGCCGAGGTCAGGGCCCAGCAGGGGCTGATCAGGGTGCCGCTGCACAGAGGGCCACCACTGCTGCCACCACCTGCACCGGCCTGGGACTGCAGCCACACCGACACCTGCCAGGGCCACGAGGTCCTGCTGGAGAACAGGTGACACCTCAGGTGAGACACTTCCTGTTTTCTGTTCTAACGAGGGAAACTTCTGATGCTTTGAGTGCAAGTTAAGGATCACAAGCGAATGCTTGTGATGTTCAGTTTGCTGCTCCTGTTCCGTGTTCTTTAGAGTTATTTTATTAAAATAAATCTATATATACTATAAATCAATATATATATTTACAATAAAATAAACAATAGATGTAGATCATCGGCCGCCCTACTGCTACTACTACTCCCCGGTTGCTGGAACCTGGAGCTTGACTTTTTTTTTTAACCTGTAAACATAAAATGAGACCTTCTATCTATCTCATTATTTTTTTGTTTCAGTAGTATGTTTGTTTGTATGGATGTGAAGCTGAGAAGATCATCTCCAGTGTCATTGTATCTTTAACACTATAAGAAAAAAAGGCATCTTCACCTTAATCTTAGTATTCATCTTAATATTAATGAGATTGTAGTTGCATCCTCTTCACAGTTCACTTCATTTCACATCTACTTCTCCCTCTTTCAGGATTGTTATGATCATTCTGTATCATTTTCTATCAAACGTAATACGCCCACAACAGGATATTGTTATCGCGTCTGTCTGCCAATGAAAAAAATCAACATCCGTCTCACGCAAAAATGCAGTTTCAAGAACAAAAGTTCAAATCTCACTAATCTGTTTTTACAAGATCCACTCCAAAGTATTTTTCCCTCTGCTCTTTAGTGACCTATCAGCTCCCTCTGTGTCTTTGTTTCTGCTGGCTGCTCTAGGAACACACCTGAGCTGCGAAAGCCGGCCTACCTGAGCAGGCTCGCCTCCCCCTGGCTCCGCCTCCTCTTGCCGTCTCTCTCCACCAGCTTCCTCAGGCCGCAGCTCCTCCCCCGAGGCTCCGCCCTCACGGCCAATTCCCTCGGCGGCAGCGTGATGTCACACCTGACCCCGGCATCCTGGCGCTGCCTGCAGCCCTGGACGCTGAGGCCCAGGGACGGACACTCGCCCAGGAACTCCTCCTTTCCGGTGCACCTCACCTGGTCCAGGTGGACGGGCCCTTTGCCCTGACCGAAGCTTCCGACTGCCAGCGCTGCGCCGCTGCGGGGAGGAAGGAGACCAACTTGGCAGGACTTTAAAGGAGAAGTGACGTGTGTATTGAATTGAATTGAAAATTGAAATTGACTTGAAATTGAAATTGAAATTGAAATTGAAATTGACTTGAAATTGAAATTGAAATTGAAATTGAAAGTGAATTAAATTGAAATTGAAAGTCTGTATTGTCATTGTGTTTCCAGAACAATGACATTCCGTTTTCAACTCCTTGGGTACAAAATTAAAATAAATTAAATTAAATTAAATTAAATTAAATTTAGTAAAATAGAATCATTACAACTGCAACTGTATAACATGCAGGATTTAAAGTGCGGCATATAAAGGTGCTCACGTGCAGGGGGGGTGGCAGGTTCGCCTTTATCTAATGTAGTTCTGGCATGTGGGCAAAAAGGTTCTGGATTTGATGGACCTACAGCGCCTCCACCAGTTCAAAGAGAGAAAGTCCCAACTCCTCACTGACCTGTGTCCCAGCTGTCTGCACACCACAGCTGCGTTCAGGTCGTTCCAGCCCGAGTCGCAGATGCTTCCCCAGTCTCCGTGCAGGTAGACCTCCACCCGCCCCTCCTTCCTGCTGCCACCACCCACCAGGCGCACCAGGGGGCCTGACGGGGGAGGGGAAAAAACATGAGTAGAATGATGATTCTTATTCAAGCCAGGAGCATCTAGAAACGTCCACCGGACTCCTGTCGCCACCTTCACTGTGTTCACATTCTAATCAGCGGCATGTTGACAGGAGGACCAGGACCCAGCGGAGAGCCGGGAGACCAGACAACCTCTTCATTCTGTCTGCTGTCAACATGTGACATGTAGGCTGAGGGCACGGACGGCAGCGGCAGAGGTGGTGAGTAACGTAAAGTACAAATACTTTGTTTGATTCTTCAGGTGTTCTTACTTCACTTCCTTTTCATTTTTCAAGTTTATTCAGTACTTTTACTACTTATTACTTTTATACAAGTATCCGTACTTCAACTTCAGTACTGAATGTGAGCGGCGGTGCAGCGCCACAGTGAAGCTTCAGTCTGGCTGTGGAGGAGCAGCTCTCTGCAGAACAACTCAGCTTGTCCACAGAAAATGAATCACAGTCCCAGTAAAACAGCTGCACTGCAGCACAACCGCACGCCATCTACCTGCCAGCTGCTGCTGCTGCAGTTTTCCAGTTTTTCCAGTTCTAAGACATCAAATTTAGATACTAAACAAATGTCATCAGTCAATGTCTTCATCCTGTCAGTGGCAGAGACGCGTCTCTTCATCTGCCTGCTCCACTTTCCTTCCTTATTTCTGGACATCTCCAGAGGTTTTTTTCAATAATTAATTATGAGCTGGGACTGCTCCACTTCCAGTTCAGGATAAAAATAAAGGTGTGAAAAATGGAACAATATGGTACAGAAATGCAAGAGGAAAACACTTCAGTGGCAAAAACAAATTTTGTGTAACAAAATAATAACAGAAAATAGTGATTTAGCTTTTAGCAGAACCTTCTAGGACTCTATTATTTTTTTTCTGAAAAAAAATATAATAATCAATGAAAAGTAAAAGTGTTTGGCCTCCTTCTTGTATTTTGAATTCAGTGTTAGCTGAAGTACATTGTGTATTTTTTTATTCAAATTAATAATAAATGGGTGGAGTTCTAATAAAATAGATCAGAGTGGCATCTTCATTCATTGTTTGGACAATATATCTGTTTTTTACAACTCTATCACAAGTTTTTCTCACTTCAGCTCTTTTTGTCTTTTAGGCGGCATGCAGGCCTCATGTCCAACCTGTAGACGGCGCTATAACCGGCACGTCGTTGGTCTCCTGCCTGGATTGGCCCCTGCAGCGAACGCCCACGTCCTCGCCATGAGAGCAGTCGGTCCGCCCCCAGATCCCGTGTTCACAGTCCAGCAGGGAGGTCTCGGAGCCCTCGCAGCGCACGTCGTCCAATAGAATCAGGCCGACGCCCTCGCCAAAGGTCCCGTCCAGGACGACCTCGGCTTGACCCCTGAGGGCAGCGAGTGCACAGCAAGAATTCAGCCGCAAGAATTCAGCTTGAATAAATCTGCGACTCGGCTACTGATGAAAACTCGATTCCTCTTGGATCATTTAAAAAAAAAATGCATCCTTCTGCTCAAGGTTAAAATATATATACATACATACATACATACATACCTGAGTGTTCCTGTGTGTACCTGAGTGTACCTGTGCGTACCTGTAGCCCAGCTGCCTGCAGACCACCTGTGCGTGCTGCTGGGACCAGTGGTCATCGCACACTGTCCCCCAGTCTCCGTTGTGGAAGACCTCCACCCTGCCCTCCCAGGGACTGTCTCCGCCCACCAGACGCACCACCCCGTCTGAAAGAGAGGGGGCACCAGGTCGTTTATCGCACAAAACTCTGCTAGTATTTGTCTTCAACATTGTCACTGTCCAGCTTCCTGTTTCTGCTGGACACAAACAGGAATTTGCAGCTTCTTCTCATCATGGTTTGTGGGTATTTGAGGGACATAAACAGCAGTTTGGGGTAAACCTGTGTGTGTGTGTGTGTGTGTGTGTGTGTGTGTGTGTGTGTGCACCTGTATAAGGGCTGCAGGAGACCCCGGCGTCCTCCATGTGGTCACAGTTGTGCTGCTCCCACTGGCCGTGGGGACACTGATCCAGGGACAGTTCGTTTCCTGAGCACCTCACAGCATCCAGCAGGATCGGACCGGAACCTTGACCAAAGTGGGCCCAGGACCAGGCTTTGGCCACGCCCCTGCAGCACACACGCATACACACACATACACACAAAACCCGTCAGTTTATCTTCTACCATTAAGACATTTACCTTCTAAACTGATGGAGCCAGTTACATGAGTTTGTCCAATCAGATGTCGTTTGTAGCTGCAGCCGACTCAGACGTCACATAGCATTTCACATTTGAGTGGCAGGCACACGAGGCAGGAAAATAAAATACGACAACCGTGTTTGACACCTTTTTGGAAGATGAAGAAAGACAAAGACGGCACCGCTGGGAGGGATCCTGCAGCGCTTCACGGCTTCTCTACGCCTGTGAGCGAACATGTGCGTCTAATATTTACAGACACAGACACAGACAGCGGGACGTCAGTAGAAGCCTCGTGTGGGAGATGGAGGCACTTTCGTCTTCACACACGCGAAAAAGACACCGCCGCTGTTTGTCACTCAAAGTTGTCGTCAATGTCGCAGCTCGTCAGTAGGGGAACCAAAAGAGGGGAACCAAGGAGGGGAACCAAGGAGGCGAACCTAACGGGGAGGAGCCTAATGGGGAGGAACCCTGGCACAGTTCACACGTCAGATGCAGGAAACTTTGCTGCTTTCCAAAAAACAAAGTTCAGCTACGTGGCAAAAACTGCATCAGCTGCTGAAAGTTTTCCACTTTGTCGCTTATTTTACTTTATCTCCTAATAGCGAAACTGGTGGTCACCATGGTAACCCATATATTTCAAGTTCACAGACAGTGGGACAGAGGATTGTATTGTAGCTAGCTACTATTGCCAGATAATGAAAACACTGTGAGCTTGTATCTACAGGGTGTGTGTGCACTTCACATTTTGAATTGTAAGTTTGGAAAATACACACACAACACACACACACACACACACACACACACACACAGGGACAAAACTCCTCATACCCGAAGCCCAGCTGCCGGCACACCACCTCAGCATCCCTGTCGTCCCATTGGTCGTCGCAGACGGATCCCCACCTTCCTGCGTGAAACACTTCCACGCGGCCCTCAAAGTCTTCCTCGCCGCCGACCAATCGCAGCGGAGGGCCGCTGCCTGAGACACGGAGGAGGAAACACACCTGATGTCAGACTCCTGACCACAGAGTGCGTAAAAAGATTACCAGAACTTCTGGTTTCAAAAAGAGACCAACGCCGAAGTACAAAAAACATGCACAACTGTCATTTGGCCAGCAGGGGCCACCAGAGTTGGTTGTAAAAATACTAAAAACACCTGGCTGTCAATAAGGGGAGGAGCACAAAATTAACCTTTACAAAATGGTAACAAAAGTTCTATTGGTTGTAATCATTAGTACAAAACAATGTCCATTTGGTCTTTTTTTGGTCGAATTTTGATTGAAAACAACAGTTGTGGGCTAGCCAACACTAGCCAACAGTAGTCGGCTGACCGCCTGGTGGTCAGTGTTGGGGGGTTACACGCTGCCCTCACGCTCCAATCATTGCTCATCTCTGGTACCGCCCATACAACCAAATATGGAATCTTCTGTTTTCAACACAGAGCAGAAGCTCCAGACGGTGCTTCACTGTTGGTGGAAACCAACCTCTAGGCGTCAGAATTAGCATTTGCTCAGTAGCGGATGATGTCACAGTGACTCTGCCCATCTTTATATGCAGTATCGTCAGTGCTCCTGACAGATGGACAAGATGGCCTCCAACCCGTACGGGCCTACAGTAGATTGTTGCTATATTTAGCTAGTATTCAAAACCACTAGCGACTTTTTTTCTGAAAAGAAAAGAAAAGTAGTGACAAATCTTGCAACTTTTCCTGTGATGCTCTTGGAGACTTTTGGCAACTCGGACGTGAAACCACGTATGGATCTTCTGACCTGCTGCCAGCAAAAAAAAATACTAAAAAAATGTTAATGTAGATTGTATTTATTCTGGTTAAAATGGTTCTTATTTGCTATGGTTCTGTTAGCTCATATGGTACTTTTACTTGTCACTTGTCGGCACCTACGTGGACCATAAAGTCATAAAGATTAAAAACCAAAATCTGAAAAAAAAGTAGTCTTTCCTGTATCTCTGAAGTTAAGTTGTAGTTCTAAGCATATTAAACATATTTATTTGTCTCTCACCACGTTATTCAGCCCCACAGAGTCCATCACAAGGACATGAACACGAGCAATTATGCAAATGACGTCACTCCTGGCGACTTTTAGACAACACTGCGCGCCAGTCCAGGTTGTGCTAAAGTCACACTGACCTTCGGGCGGGGCGCACACCACCGCCGCCTCGTTGCCATGGCTACAGTCTCCGGTGACGAACGTCCTGCTCCGGCACTCCCTCAGACTGTCCTCGTCGCCACGGCAACCCAGCCGCTCGTAGTGGAAGATGCCGGAGCCGGAGCCGAACTGCGAGTGGCGCAGAGCCGTTCCGATTTCACTGCGGCAAAGACACACACAGGCGGGTGAGAGCGAGCCGTGAGACGGGTTCCGTCATCTGGTTCTGTCGGTCTGTCCGCTCCTACCTCAGGCCCAGCTGCCTGCAGATCACACTGGCATCCCGGTCGGTCCAGTGAGAGTCGCACACCGCCCCCCACTGGCCGTTCAGGTACACCTCTACGCGTCCGCTGCCAGCGGAGGAGCTGCCCACCAGGCGAGCAGCACCTTAAAACACCAGCAGAGGGAGACAGAGAAACATGTTTATGCGTCACCAAATTAATTGGAGCAGCAGAAAAGTATCTCTACGAGCTAAATACATATTTTCACGTTTTTGATATTGTAGAATTCAGCATTTAGTTTTCTCTCTAACCCACAACATCTAATTGCGAATTCTGAGTTTTGGAGGAGGTGCAGGAGTAATTTTCTCTGGCTATTTCAGGCTTTAATTAGTCCATTTCAAAATATCAATGCCCTCTGTGATGTCACAATAGGCATAGGTGCCTCAGGCTGGTGTTGGCTCCACCTGCTGAGACCTCCTTGTTTTCCAAACATGTGGAAGGTTCAATAAAGTATCGGTTTCAGCAGGCGGCTGCCAACAGGGGACAAAATATGCCGTTTTCTTGTTTTGTGGAAAGTTCTACTGAAGTCCAGGATTGAAGAAAACAGATGTTAAAATGTTTCTAATAGCAGTTGTGAGCAGTGGTCCTGGGTGGAGCCACTTCCTGGTGCCTGTTACCCTGGTGACAGTCGCAGTAGGCCCAGCCGATGGCCCCGGAGCTCTGCCGGAAGAAGCACCAGGGGTTGGACTCGCGGTCCGGGTTCCTGCAGTAGCTGTGGTCACCGAGCCCTCGGCCCGGGTACTGCATCACATAGTCCGGAAACTCGGTCCATTTCAGACAGGGGGCGCCAGAGTCCGTCTGGGACACGGTGCCGTTGTAGTATCCCAACTCTGTGAAGCCCTCAGAGCAGGAGAGAGGCACTGCAGAGAGAAAGAGAGGAGAAGGAGGAGGGGATGAGGAGGAGAGTGGATCAGTGCTGAGGATGGTTGCAGAGTGAGATGTGTGGGCTTAGAGCAGGAGGAGAGTGAGAGCGAGTGACATGTCAAGGAGGAAGGAGGGAGTAGAGAAGCTTCATCTCCATTTTCCCCCATGTCTGTATTTCCTCCGAACACAGAAGGAGCTCAGAGTTGCTCAGCAGGAAGCTGCTGCTGCCTTTTCCCTCCCAGCAGATCCACGTCAGAGCGGCTGAAAAGGTCCAGCCGTCAGAGGACATCCAGATAATCTTCTCACAAAGAGCGGCCGACAGAAGAACTGCAGGCTTCAAAGTGTGGCTGAATACGGAGCAGGTCACATTAAAAGCCTCCGATTATAAGCTGAGATCACGTCTTTGAGAAAATGAAAAGGCAGCAAGTTCGAAGGGAAGGTGACAGAAAAATAGGGACAGTAAAAAGAAAAAAAGTGACTTTTTATGGGAATTAATTTTTCTTTTTACATGACTAATTTGGACTTGTATTTTAAAAATTGCATTTTAAATTCATTTATTTCACAATTTTATTGGTTGTCTTCGGATTTTCTTTTTCAATTTTAGCCACATGTCTCTATTCCAAATGCATTTTAGAAAATTTCAGTTTTCTTAAAAATATAAAATATCAAAATCAGTCTATTCTATATTTAAAATAAATATTTTTTTTAATCAAAGTTAAGGGCAGATCATGAATATATTTTATTTTTATTCTATTATATTTACTGTCCATGTATCTGTTGTAATTGCATTAAAAATACAAACAATTTAGATATTGTTTTTGGTGTATTTTTACAGCAGCCATGTTGTTACATTTGCAAGAACCTGATAGTGTTAAACACTTCACCGGCAGCACTTTAATCTCTGACACACACACACACACACACACACACACACACAGAGTGAGAGAGAGAGAGAGAGAGAGAGAGAGAGATAGGAGGAGTGTGGGTGGGTCAGAGACAGGAAGTACCAAAGAAAAGCAGAAGTCTATCCTCAAACACTGAATAATGCACAACAGTCAGTCGTTTCAGAGCCACAAACAGCCTGCGGTAACACACACACACACACACACACACACACACACACACACACACACACACACACACACACACACACACACACAGAAACAGTTGTGTGTACGTGTCCCTTTAAGAAAATGACGCAGGATGAAACTGAAAGAATAAAATTCCTTCCAGTGAAACCACCTCCGCCTTCCTTCAGTTTGTTTAGGTTCCTTCTGCACCATCCACGGACGTAAGTTGACTCTTTTTTAACATGACAACTAGGAAATCTGATGCGCCCAAGGTTGTATATTGATCCTGTATCTGGGTTAAGAAGTGGATTCTCTGGTGGATCTGGATGAAGTTTAGATTTCAAACCAAAACTCAATTCAACTAAACTTCTGGCAAAAACTGGCTGCAGTTTTACTACAAGACACTTTGAAACCATTGTTTCTGGAACTTTGGATGGAGTTTCAAACTGTTTAGTGTTTAGTAACTCTATCACTAATATAGTCACTCAATTTCAACACTGGGATTTCTGCAGCTGATTGAAATGTAAAAATCTTCACCAGTGAAACCTCCCAAGTGTGAAACCTCCGGAAAAACTTTTTTTTTTGTCTTTAACTAAAATCCTGCCAACTGTTCACAGGCCTGCTGGCTGGATTTGCCAAGAGCTGCACTCGTTTCTTTTGTTGTTGTTTTTTTTTAAATGAAATAATGAATGATGCAGCAAAGCTGAAGTGCTTCCAAAGAATTCACAATCTGTTGATTCTGCTCCTTATGAAAAATGAATCATCAGGTCACTGATGTCAGGAAGTTGTTTAAAAATATATATTTAAATCTAATCAGTTTGGTTTGGATTCAAACCTGATAAGGAGGAAATAATTCTGCGCTGTCAGACTAGTTTCAGGTTTTGTCGACTGGATGGAGAGACTGAGTCTAAACTCTTTCGACTTCGCACAAACAATGGAATTGGAAACGATGTCGCTGAAAGCTGCAGTACACGTGTTGCAACAGTGGGAGGGGCCGTGGGGCTTTCATCTCAGAGCTAAGAGGACTTTTCTATCCATATTTTATTAAACTGATCTTTTCTCCGCTTGTTTTCCTCTCTTTTCCAGTAATGGCCTCCAACAACAGCAGCAGCTTTTTGAGGGACCAGTTGCTGTGTTCCATCTGCCTGGATGTCCTGGTCCAGCCCGTCTCCACGCCGTGTGGACACAACTTCTGCATGAACTGCATCAGCACCTACTGGGACGGCACCACCGACTGCAGCTGTCCCATCTGCAAGGAGCACTTCAAAACACGGCCCAACCTCAAGGTCAACACCTTCATCTTGGAGGTTGTGACGCAGTTCCAGCTTCAGCAGCTACCAGAGATCAACGCCAGGCCGGTGGCGGTGCCGGCGGTGGTGGTGGAGGCGGCGGCCGTAGGCGGCGGTCACAACGTGCACTGCGACGTCTGCCCCGGCGACACCCAGGACGCCTTCATGTCCTGCGTGCAGTGTCAGAGGTCGTACTGCCACGCCCACCTGGAGGCTCACGAGAAAGATGGCACTCTGAGGGCCCACACACTGGTGGCGCCGCTGGAGAACCTGCAGGTCTGGGTCTGCCAGGAGCACCACAGGCTCCGCCTCCACTTCTGCAGGGACGACGGCCAAGTGCTGTGCGACACGTGCGCCTCCGGCCGCCACGCCGGACACCACTTTGTCCCGGTGGAGAAAGCGTGCCAGGAGAAGCGCTCTGTGATGGTGCACATGGAGGCCAGAGCACTGATGATGATGGACAAGCGGAGGCAGAAGGTCGAGGCCCTGAAGGAGGCGGTGACCCAGAACCGGGCGGACACGAGGGACGTGCTGGGCAAGTTTGCAGGAAGCTTTGGGAAGCTGCTGTCCGAGCTGCTGGGGGTCCGAGACTGGCTGGAGAAGGTGACGCAGGAGAAGCAGAAAGCTGATGAGAGCCGGTCAGATAAGATGATCGTCAGCATAGAGAAGGAGATCGTCCAGTTAAGGAGCACCGTGGAGAAAATGCAGGAGTTGAAAAACACCAAGGACCAGCTGCTGCTGCTTCTGCAGGATGACGTGGCCCTGCCACCCACCGAAGACCTGCAGGTGATGAGCAGGAGCACGCTGACCCAGGACGTGCGCATGTCTGTAAAGACTGCAGTGTCCAAGATGCAGGAGCTGGTGGGTTCCATGAGCAGGGACACGGAGGTGGTGTGGAGCACGGGCGGCGAGTGGCAAGCTGTGACCCCGGTGCAGGACCTCCTGCAGTACCAGGAGGAGGTCCTACTGGACCCCGACACGGCTCACCCACTGCTCCTGGTGTCCGAGGACAGGAAGCAAGTGAGGTACTGCCTGAGCCTGATAGCGGCCCAGGTGCCGAAGCCCAGCATGTTCACCGAGCATCTGGCCGTCCTGGGGACACGGGGCTTCTCCAGCCAGAGGTTCTACTTCCAGGTGTTTGTGGGCCACAAGACGGAGTGGTGTCTGGGCGTGGCCACCGCCTCCATCCAGACCAGAGGCGCGCTGACACGGAGCAACAGCACCGGCCTGTGGGCCATCTGGTTCCTGTGGGACAGGTTTGAGGCCTACGGCTGCCCTGACGTGCCGGTGCACATTGGAAAGGTGGAGCTGGTGGGCGTGTTTGTGGATTACCACGGGTCCAAAGTCTCCTTCTACAACGTGCAGACGGAGGAGCTGATCTACAGCTTCACAGACTGCCACTTCAGGGAGGAGCTCGTCCCCTACCTCAATCCCTGTGACAATGAGTTCGGCTTCAACCTGGAGCCCTTGGTCATAGTGCCCGTCAGTCCCACAGATGACTGAGGACTGACAGGTGTTTGCAAATATAAGATGGATTTGTTGGCGTTGTACACAAAACATATGTCAGGAGAACAATCATGATCCTTTAATTGTCACAAAAGTCTTTTGTGACACGGTGATGATGCTACACACCTTTAAGGGTGCTCCATTTGTCTTTGTTTTGGCATCAATGAAGCAACGTGCTCACTGTCATAATTTGTGTTGTAATTATCGTGATTGTAGTTTGTGTTGTTTACTTTTAAGTGACATTGGCGCAATCTATGGCTGTGTTCAGACTGCGGGCGAATCTGATTCAAATCAGATTCCTTCTCGAATCCGATTTTTAGGGCTGACTGTCCACACTGTTCTTAACAAGTGTCCAAATGGGATCTGACAGGTTGCTGTAGCAACTGGGTCAGAGCGGAGGCGTCGTCCAGCGCGTGTAGTGTGTGACGTCATAAAATTGCTACAGCGGCAAAAATTAAATGAACTTGTTGCGATACAGCTTGGCTTGAATGGAGCTATCTCTCCACCGACTGTTTTCTACTTCTTCTGTCTGCTCCATTACATTACAGCTCCGCACCTCAAATGGCGCTCTCTGGTCTGGTGCATTGGATCTTGTGTTGCGTGGTGTGACGTCACCAACAGTCAAAACCCATCGGTGTCTTTGGAGCGGTTTACACTGAGACGCATCTGTCCAAATGCCATTTAAAACGACCTCCAAAAGATGGTTTCAATCCGTTTTGCAACTTCATGTGATTTGTGACTGTTCAGAATACAAAAGAGCCATCCGGTTTCAATCGGGATGGGCTAAAAATCAGATTTTGGCTGGCAGTCTGAACGCAGCTTATAACACTCTTTTCTTACAGTTATTTTACAATTATGTATTCAGTCTTTCACTTAAAACAACTGTCCATATTAGTTGTGATGTCAACACTAGAAACTGTTTGGAATGATGTTAAGAGCATTGACACAACACTGTTGCTGGTACTTGGACTGTGTTGTTGCATCACTAATAACAAAAACACTTAAATGCGATGTTTAAAGAGATGTGTTGAGATTATCTAAACGATGGACGGGAACCAAGAACCGGTTCCAACTGGTTTGATCCCTCATAGTTCAGTTCATCCTGATTCATCTCAATTCCAGCTAGGGCTGTCAGCATCAATGCGTTAATTGCAATAAGACTAAATAAAAGGCATCACATGTGATGCCTGATGAAACAATGAATTAATCACATGTAATACCAATGAATGAATCAGTCGAATGAAGAGTCGAGCAGTGTGCGGGAGCTTTTTTCGATTTTGGAAAGAAATATAATAAAATATGACATAACATCAAAAACAAAATCCTTTCTTTGTGTTCATTTCGTTCCCAAATAAGACATGTGGGTAATAATTGATTTACATTAATATGGACATATAAATTGTGTTGAAAAGCAAAATAGCAGAATTATAAAAATGCAAATCAAACTGCGACTAATTGAGGTTAACTATGGAAAGTCGAGGATTAATCTAGATTAAAAAATGAATTGTGTGACAGCCTTAATTCTAACACAGGTTGTTTCATTTTTTTCCTAACACATGTTGTTGTCTTGTCTCCTGCATTTGTGATGATGGCCGTGACCTAAAAATAAACAGCTGTGTGACTCAGTATGATGGTGATGAAAGTTTGATACGGGCTTGATGAAATTTTGATGAGGGAAGAAAAAAAGGAATTGCATAACTGCACAGGTCTTCCCTGCGCCCATTTCTGATCCCGGCTATGATTCTTGCTGGGCCTTGGTGCCATAGCTGCTCACACACAGAGTCGCTCCACGCTGCCACCACAGCGCTTCTCTTCCCATCACCATGGGAACATCCCAGCTCCCATAATCCATTTCCCAGCCACAATGACTATTTGACACGGTTCACACTCGGAGGCTCGCCGCGTTGGGGCTGCGTTGGGGGTTTGCTGTTTGGCTTTGTCTGCACAACACACCTTACAGTGCATTCACCAGTTTGATTTCACACTGACTCCGTGAAAGAGAGGTGGAGGGGGAAAACATTAGCACAGCTGCTCCTATGTTTGATCATTAAAAATCAATTTTGTATCTCCAGATCGGCATTCCCTGCAGAATTCCAGGACCCAGGAGGCGTCTCTGGCCGCCCGATCTGACGAGTTTCTTGCGTCAGCGTCTTTCGCACATCACATTCATTCTCCAGCATCCGCAAAGCTGCGGCTCATTTGGCACCGAGCTCAAAAAAACAGGAGGAGCTCCGCGCCCCACCCCCCACCAGAGCCTCGTCCTTCTCCCCAGTCAGCAGGGGGAAAAAAGAAGGAAGAAAATGAAAATGAAATCCGGGCCTGAGGGAGGAGGAGAGGAGGTAAAACGCAGGCTGGATTAGAGACGGCGGAGGAGAAGAAAGAGGGGGAGGAGGAGAATGAGAAGGAGGTGTAGGACAAGGGGGAGGAGGAAGTGGAGGAGGAGGAGGTGTGAATCAGAATGTGGGTTAAAGCAGGGAAGGAGAGCAGGACGGAGGGATGGAGGGATGGAGGAATGGAGGGACGCTTGATTTATGGCTGGGCGCTGACAGGAGCATAACCTCCCACTTACCAGAGTTCTGCACCTCATTTAAGTAGCTGTCCTCAGCCACCACCTGCAGCAAGAGAGAAAAAGAGAGAAAGAGATTGAGTGTGACAAAGAAAGAGAGTCCAGTAAGGTTGATTACACCAAGCCAAATGGATTAAAAAAATAAAATAAAATAAACGGAGCAGGAAACAAAAGCTTCCGTCTCCGTCGGCTAAAATTAGCAGAGAATCGAAATCATCCGCCGGCAGGTTTTACTGTAAATGATCAGACAAACATCTTCATTAACCCCTTCAAACATGTTGATATTTACATGGTGACTGGTTTAGAAACGGCAGCACTGAGGAGAAGACAGAAACAGAGCTGCAGGAGTGAGGCTGGATGGAGAGAATGGAGAAAAAGGAGAGGAAGGAGAGGATGGAGAGATGAGAGGATGGCTGGAGGAGATGGAGAGGATGGAGAAGAAGAAAAGGAAGGAGAGGATGGAGAAGGTGGAGAAGATGGAGAAAGGATGGAGAGATGAGAGGTCGGCTGGAGAAGATGGAGACGATGGAGGAGGTGGAGGAGGTGGAGAGAGAATGGGGGGATGAAGACGTCAGAGGAACGAGAGCTGTAATTTCTACAGAAGTCAGACTGAGATGAAAAACAGTTCAGTTTGAAATCCCACAAAATGAAGAAAGCGACACAATAAAACACAATAAAAGTTTGAAATTCTGCACATGCAAATTCACCCTCCAATCATCTTTAAAAGCATTTGTCTCAATCTGTGTGAGAAGTTTTTGCTTGAAATTTTAGACAAATAAATGAATTTTTTTTTTTTTTTTTAAACAACAATCTACTGCTACTGCAACACAGTCACCACAGCCGAGCCGGACGATTTCAAGGCTTCGGAAGGTTTGAAGGAAACATGATGAAAAATCAAACGTCTTTGGTATGGCGACAGTGAGGCTGCGCAGCTAAAGCACCTGCTATGTCACAGGTATCGTTTCACTTCTCTCTGAGAAAAGAACACATTTTTCACATTTGATTGCTGCAGCCACATCCAGATAAAGTGAGTCCGGTGCTGAGCTGCCAATGATGCAACAAAGACTTTCCGGTCGGTGAAACAGCGACTGGACTCACTGATGGTGCAGTCACCTTGGCCAAGGAGCTCTTCCCCTTCCTCAGCACTGACACCAGCATCATGTAAGCTCTCTTTTGTTTTTCTAAAAACCAAAACATGAAGTGAAGCTGCCCAGGTGTGAGAGCAGAGTGTGTAAACATCACTCAGACACACACACAGACACACACACGGGTTCACAGGCAGCGTAGAGAGCTCCTCTGATCTGAGTGTCGGTGTCGTTTTCAGAAATCAGGTCACACCTCTCTGCACAGCAGGCACTTCTCAAGGAGGACAGTAGTGTACACACACACACACACACACACACACACACACACACACAGACTGCGGTACAGTCACACACAGGTTCACCTCAGACTAATGACGTTAGCGAGGGATCATGTGACCCGCTGGTTCCTCCACTCGTGTCAATCACACGCCGACATCGCCGCGTTAATCTGCGCCGCCGCTCTCGCAGCTGCGTCCAGGCGCGGGGCACGCGCACTCAGCGCACGTGCACGTGAGCAGACACAGCCTGATGGAATGCATCCCAAATACACAACTGGGATCCAGGAGCAGCTGCAGGATGGAAGCTGCTCTGCTCTGTCTGTCTGTTCAGGTTGTTGGTTGGTTTTTTTTTGTTGTTCAGAGTGCAGCTCACTCTCAGCCAATCACGGCGCTCTAAACAGCAGCAAGTCCAGCCCAGGTGTATTTTCATCAAGCAGTCCCGCCTGCTGACACTACAGCAAGCTGTCTCCAACCCAGCAGCTTCACAGTCCAGGCTCAACTTTAAATCTTCATCTGAGAGATTTTAGCACTTATCTTCTGAATTCTGTGGAGTTCTGACGAGGTGATGTTCAGTGATCTTTCGATCAGGTGATGCTTACTGAGGTTTTGATTGGATGATGTCAGTGAGGTTGGGTGGCTCCTGAGAATCAGTGCCGAGAGGTGAAAGTGACGAGTGGGACTGGGCCAGAAACTCAAAGTTAAAACAGTTCTCTTTAGGTTAGTTTTATGTTTTTTGCTCTTGCACCACATGCTGTGATTTGTTGTTGTGACTTCAGCTACAATGAGGCAGTTCGTGAAAAAATTGGTATCTACTGTTTTTTTTTAGACCTTGCTTTTGTTTCTTCACTGCTATCATTGTTGCCATCTTCATCTGTTTATTTTTCCAATACAATCATTCCTTCACTGATTGGTCTGAAAACACTTGAGGATGGATGTGCAAGAGTTCCAGGCACATCTTCTAAATCATACATTCTTCTCACACACAGGAGCCGCGATATCACCTGTGCAGCAAAAAGCCTGTTCTGCCGTTCAAAGTGATGAGCTGCTTTTCTCTGCACATTAAATCAACGTTAACGCCTCTGTTCCATTGATTATGTGTTAAACTGACCGAAGGACCTTGATGAGGGCGGCTGCATCGACGCCTTCTGCAACAAAGCTGTCCAAAAAAAAAAAAGAAACATGATCTGGAGGCATAAAATGTGCAGACTGTGTCCACCTCACTGCAGATGAAAGCTGATCTGCTCTCACAGTTGAACCTGGCGGTGTTGGAAGCTCGTGTACAGCTTCCCTCTGCTGTTACTGGCTCAGACTAAAAAATCCTGGACTGACACCGAAACTCAACCGCTGTGACATGACACCAGCAGGGAAAGAGGCTGATTTCTTCTGAGCGGTGGTGGTGGTGGTGGAGGAAGGTCTCCAGCTGTGGCTCCTTCCACCCATCGACAACAAACTGCTCTGGCTAACTGACAGGGACAGGCAGACACACACTGGGATTCCTAACACCAGGCCAGAGGAACCTCCGACTGGTTCCTCTCATGATATGATGAGGGAGGGAGTTGAGGGTGGAGGTATGGGGGGAAGGGAAGGGGTGTAGAGACCTTTGGGTGTCATGCTGTGTCCGATAATTGGACTACGCTCCCTAAGCAGTGTTTTAATAAGCTAAAAGGCAGATTACGGGCGTTTGATGGCCGCCTGCTTTGTCGAACACGGACCTGGATGAGATGATGGCCGCGTTTTATTGTTAAGCACCAAAAACAACACACGAGTCATTCAGGGTGCACGGCTCCGGATTACGGCACGCGCGCATTGGTCGATTTGATTAAAACCTAATTAAGTTGCTTTTCTAATTGAAAAAAAAAAGAAAAGAAAAAACAAGCCTTAGAGGATCTGGAGGAATTTAAAAAGAAAAAAATAATAGATCGAGGAATTGAGGAATAGACACCACCACCACCAGGACGACCAGCAGCAGCAGCAGCAGCAGCAGCAGCGGGCTCCTACTCACCTCCGCCAGCAGCGGCAGCCAGAGGCAGGTGGTGCCGATCAAGCTCAACATCTCCCGGCTGCTCACAAGCATCCTTCCCGCCCGGAGAGTCCTGCGTGTCACCGCTGCGCTCCCATCCCCGCAGTCGGGAGGTGTCCGAGGTGGCGGCGGCGGCGGTGGTGGAGGTGATGGTGAGAGGAGGCTCGTGCCGCTGCTGCCGGAGGACGAGGCGCGTGTGCGGGGACCGACGTAACGCGGCGCTTTTTACGCGCGGCAGGCAGGCAGGCAGGCAGGCAGGCAGGGCGCGGCAGCGGCGCACACATGCAGGCGCCTGCGCACGGCGTCCGATTGTGCGCGAAATAATGTTGAGCTCTGCAAAAAAAAAAAAAAAAAAATCTGTCTTCCCCCTCTGTCTCACACACACACACGCACGCACGCCCTTTATGTCTGACAGCTGCGTGATTCATCATTAATGCGTTTCTATACGTGTTATTTTTTCACTTTATTTTGCGAGGCGGGTTTCTGCATCTCGGTGACTGTGACCTTTTCAGGTGATGGACGCCACGGCGGCAGCAGCCTGGAACCTTGACGTTCTGCTGCAGGTGGACTTTTCTTGCATGACTGAGAGCTGCAGTGACACTGGACACGTCTGGCACGAGATGCAGATGGAGACCATCCAAGTCCATCCGTCACAGCACGTGAAAGAGAATTGAAATATATAGACATACACACGGACGAGTGTGTGCGTGTGTGTGTTTTCATACATGTATCCACGTGATATTAAGAGGGATGAACAGCACGGGGTCAGAGGTCAAGCTGCTTTATCCCGTAATTAAAAGTATTTTGGTAAAAATATAATCAGCTTCGTGGGCAAACATTCAGCACAGCCTGACGGGATCCAGCCAGCAGGTGATTTGGCTGATGTGGATGAAAAAAAGAAGAAAAAAAAGTCTCTCTAAATGTTGCTCTTGATGCTGATCCAAAAAGAAGCCTTTCAGTTCAGCTTGAACAGAAAGAGGCTGCCAGGGCATTTTGTCTGGACTCAGCAGTGGGTGGCTGGAGGGAAACAGTCGGAACAGCATCAGATCCAAACAGGTGCAACCAGTTCGTCACAGCAGGGAAAAGAGCGAAAATATTGTTAGTGAGGTCAGCAGAAATTATTACTAATGATCGTTTCCTTGCCATGTTTAAACATAAACTTGTGAGTAATAGTTCAAAATAGCTGCTGGGAACCAAGAAAAACAACAACAATATGGTGTGTCGTGACACAGCCCTGTAAAATGCCGGATGTGGGAGCTCACCAAAGCAAACGGCCCAGAAGGGCCACACAAAAGGACTCGGCGGTGGCGTCAGGTGACTCATCAAGAGGAGGCTGAGTTTGAAGACTGACGGATCCATCGGACCTCGATCCATCGGAGCTCCGCAGGCCGAGCGCTGCTGCAGCAACTGTAGTACGACATCACTGCCAAAACACAGCAAAGCTTTGTCAGTATCAGAGATTTACATCGTAGTAACGTACGAAATAGACAATATAAACATTCCATCCACATGAGAGACTGATGGCTGCAGCTTTGAGGACATTCAGGCCGGTTCTGGGACTCGGTGACACCCTGGGGAGGGTTTTTTTTCCAGCTTGCTTGCCTCCTACAACTCAGGCGGCAGGAATTTTAGGCCCCGTGTAATTGCTTAGGAAGTGAGCTGTGCTCCTGCGGAGGGTGACCACCTCCCTGCTGCTGCCTCGACCCAGAGTAAGCCCTCGCTAAGGGGGAAGAGAGAGGAGAAAGTCCTGGAGGCCATAAAATGAGTGTTCAGATATCAGAGAAACATGTTTGTGTGGGAAGCAAACCATGACTGGAACCACCACTAGAGGGCTCCAATTAAAGTGTCAGTCATTAACTGTGTAAAAAAAAACTGGGCAGAGCTTCCAGTTTCACAATGGAGGCCAACGCAGAAGTACCAAAAAAACCTGTGTTCTATTGGTTGGCCAGCAGGGACCGCCAGAGCTGGTTGCAAAAAGACCAAAAATAACTGGCTGTCAGTAAATGGAGGAGAAATAAATTTCACAATAATTTTTTTTTTTTTTAAACCAATAACTTGCTCTAGTTTAAATCAACAGAATAAAATTCAGCCAATAGACTCAAATGATGTTGATGTTTTCTCCACCCACCAATAGGGGGCCTGTTTCTTCTGGCTGTGATGGCGGAAAAAGAAAATCTAAATGGTTGACTTTAAAAAGTGTCTAATTATCATCTGTCTTTTTTCTGAACCAAACTTTTTTCTATGGGTTTTTTTCGCCAGATGGACGTGAAATACTGCAACTTTTCCTGGAGATGTTCAGATTATTTTTAACGTCGTGCAAATAGGCGTCGTTAGTGGGTGGAACCCTAAAAAAAATGATGCAATTAGTGGGTGAATGAAGACTTTTATTCTTCTGATTCATAGACTGATCACTCCACCCCCTCTCCGTCTCCCTCACACACACACACACACACACACACACACACACACTCCATCACCCTTCCTGCTGCTGGTTCAGCGTTTCAATGCTGCGACCTCGTGTCCCCCCCGACCTCAGCAGCAGCCGTCCTGCCGGAAGCCCAGCGCTCAGACGTCCATCCTGAGGCGCGGGTTGGTCCTCCGGCCTGCGGGAGCAGCGGCGCGAAGCCGTCCAGCATCACAAAGATCACAGACAAACTCTGCCGCTGGGCATGAAGCAGTAGTAGGAGCCAGATTAGCTAAACTCATGAGCTTCACAGAGTTTTATTTTACCCACAGGCCCCAGGCGGGGGACCGCTGCTCAAATTAAACCACCGCTTCTTTTTCTTCTCTCTTTTTTTTAAGGAAAACAAAGGAGGGGGAAAAAAAGTTGAAAGTATTTTTTTCATGCCAACATTGCCTTTGATGTGCGTTCAGTGATCACAGTCGACTGACTTCAACCGTCCGTCCAATTTATCTTATCACCATCACCACCTTATCTCTACACCCACCCACCCCACCTCCACCCCCTTCCCTCCCCTCACCCTCTCCCAGTGTCTCCTTCCTCATTTTTGTTGTTTATTGGCTGGCAGAGAGCAAACAGCACCAGCAGACAGGCCGCCATATTAAAGTAATATCAGCAGCAAACATGCACATATACAGTCGACAGCATGCTGTCGGGTCGGCCCCTGATACACACACACACACACACACACACACAAGCTCCATATGCGATCCTACATGGGTTGGCATCACACTGACTTTTTTTCTCTCTTTTTTTTGCAAAACGCCTGGTTGTCATGGCAACAATGGCAGCCACTTCACTACATTTTCCCATCCCGGAATCATTGTGTGTGTGTGTGTGTGTGTGTGTGTGTGTGTGTGTGTGTGTGTGTACGTCCAGAACAAAAGGAGGTTGGAGGGGTGGGGAGCGTGGAGATGCAGTGATGGAGGCTGATGAGGAATCGAGATTCACGGCGTGAGAACACATTAAATCACTGCAGGCTCTTTCTCTGTGTCTCTGCCTGCCAGAGTCCTGCAAGGAAAGTGTTGCAGCTTTGAAGATTAAAACAGACACACACGCACGCATACATACTTGGGGGTTTTCTACCAGTGTGTGTGCCACCCAGTTCCACCCAGAAGCCCATTTTCAAATCCCATTATACAGCCCCCCTCCCTCCAAACAGAAGATGCAAACCGGAGCATCTGTTAGCGAAACCGATCAGTAAAAAGGCCCAAATTTCTTTTTCAACGGCTCATTGCAGACACTGTCGCCTCTTAATGTCACTGCCTCCGACGGCTCGAGAGCGAGGGGCGTGGGGGGTGGGGCTAGAACGGCTTGGCGCTGGGAATCATCCCGTCTGCTAGCCTGGAACATTTCAATTTTCCTCCTGCGGTTTATCTGACTGTCTCCATGCAGGCCTGTTCCAGCGAGATGCCTCCAGACACACTGAGGGGAAAACTCGCCTCAAAAAATCATGATGGGATGCCTTGTTTTGCATTTGAAACACACTTGCAAACCTTTTGGGGAAGTGAGATAAAACAACGGGGAGGGAGGGCAGGGGCTGCTGGGAGCGCACGAGGTGCCACTCTGATATCCAGAAATTAAAGGCAGGAGCCTTTAATTTCAACAGGAGCAGTGCTGGTCTGCATGTCGACAGCAGGGAACACAAATTGTGTTGATCGTGCAAGAGAGAGAAAGGTGGGGAGGAGGATCACAGCTGCTCCATCAGCGAGAAGCTGAATCCCTGCAGGGTGCGAGGGTTTCTGCTCTGATTTCTGTTTCCTCACATCTCGCTGACAGACGTAAGACTGTGACGCTGGCTAAACTGCTAAACTGGTGGAAGGAGGATGAAAGAAAACAGGGCCAGATCTCACATGAGGTGGAGAGGCTGCATCTCAAACGCCTGGATGGGAAGAACCGGAGACGATACAGCATCGAACCCTTCACCAGGCTGCAGGACTCGTCCCTCAGGTGGCTCCGCCCCTCAGGTGGCCCCGCCAGGCTGCAGGACTCCGCCCCTCAGGTGGCTCTGCCAGGCTGCAGGACTCCGTCCCTCAGGTGGCTCCGCCCCTCAGGTGGCTCCGCCAGGCTGCAGGACTCCGCCCCTCAGGTGGCTCCACCAGGCAGCAGGTGTCAGAGTTAAGGAGACAAACACAGACGTAAAATAAAAGCTGCTCAGGCTCTCAGTCACCTGGAGACCTTTAAAACTTGATGGAGCCAGCTGTCCATCTCAGCACCAAAATAATCTGTTCAACTGGGAAGAATCAAGTCAGTAGTGTTAAGGACAATGTCACTATAAAAACAAATAAAACTATTCAAAATATACAGACTAGTTTAACATGTTTTACTTTCACTTTTCGTTTTTTACACCCCGTCGCTAAAACTAAGCTATCAGCAGCTGCGTGATTGGGCCAAATCTGCAGGAACAGCAACACTTTCTATGCTATGTGGGAAACATTACAGTACTAATAAGAAATAAAAAAAAAGGACAAGCCAACACTTCAAAACAAAATAAAATATTACCAGACGGTTTTTTTTCCATGACAAAAACAGATGATTAACACTGATTGCAATATGATTTTTGACCATCACATCCCAAGCATTAGACCTCTAGAGGATTAAAAAAAAAAAAAAACAAACATTGGGGTTTTTGCAGGTAAATTAAAGAAGAAAAGTGATTTTAAAAAAAACAAAAAAAACACTAATACCAAACATCACAAACATCCAGTGCAAATAACACGTTTTAATTCATGATGTCAAAAATCAGCAACTCCAAGTTGGAATGTGACTATCAGACAGACAGTAAAGGTCACATTTAAAGGTCTCCAGTCAAAGATGTGGAGCTGTCAAGAGTCCTGACAGCTAATATGTGCTATGATGGCTATTAACCCGCTCGTGTTTGGCAGGTGTTGGTGGAAAAAAATCGTAACTTCTGCGGGAAGTTAATGTTTTAAGGTGAATCACACTACTGAGAACAGCAGCAGTGAAGCGAGTGAGAATCACTGAGTCACTGCTATTGATGAGCGACACTGTGACGTCTGCGGACTCGGAGCACAAGAAGCCTCAGACATATGGGGTCCAAACACTCCGGCTTCCACTGGGCCAGATCCAGTTATTACTTCTTATGATCTTGTTGTTTTAATGTTTCATCCCAGTGACGTCAAGAGTTCAGTTATTAAACTCCTGCCTTTACAGCAAATGCAGTTTTGTTCCACGTCACAGCTGCAGTGCATCTGATTCTATTCTCGTTTTTAGAAAATAGCCTCCACGTTTGCAACAATATTGAAGAGTACAGAGATTCTTGCAACAGTGCAAGAATAAATATCATAAAGCGTGATCAAAGTGCAAAAATTGAATTCTGTAAAAAAAAACTTAAAGCATCCATCTCACGTCACAGTGGCTGCAGTGTGGAGGTCACTGGGTGTCGGAGTGATGCTCTACTCTTTAGAAGTCGCTAAATTCTGTATCAAAATATGTATAAAATCTGTATAAACAACCTTCAGACAAACACAAGCTGCTTCTGCAGCAGCCAAGAACAAATCGCTTATTTAACTGAGATGTTTCAGAATTACATTGTAGTGGGACATGTTTTTTAACTCCAGCCGTGACACAGAAAACACGAGGCTCCATTCCTGTCGAGCCATCTGATGCATGTTTTGCATTAAATTTTAAGTGGAGATTAGTGATGGCAGGGGAGTGGTGGTGGTAGAGGAGGAGGAGGATTGATGCAGCACTCATCGGCGCCCTCTGGGTGCCCGGCAGCAGCAGCAGCAGCAGCAGCACCAGCAGAGGATCATGATCCTCAGCTGGAGGAGAATGTTTTCATCACCAAACTGAAAGATCAGGATGAAGAGCCTATTAAAAGCGGCATTTCATCTTCTCTAGTAATTAAAACCCAGTTTTTCAATCTGCTCACTTTTATCGACTCTCTTTCATTGAAAATAAAGATGGAAATCGTGACCATTTAAAAATGTATTTGACCGGGAAATTAAAGATGTGACACGTCCTCTTTGTTCGTGTGAAAACCTTTGTGCTGCTCTCTTTGGTCCACTGAGAGAGCAAAACTGATGAGACAACACTGCCACCTGCTGGAAGCTGCAGCTCATCAACCCTGCACTAATGACAAGGCCCTTTATTCCAAGTCTGGATTTGATCAGAAAAGAGCATCACGATGGTCACAAACTGTGTGAGATCAGTCGACTGGCCAGAAGCTGCTGCAGCTTTCCTCCTCCCCCTCCATCCGGGGCTGTCGCCCACTCAGGTGCGCGCGCACACACACACACACACACACACACACACACACACACACACACACACACACACACACACACACACACACACACACACACACACACACACACACACACTTTTCTCTCCACATGACTCACACATCGACATCCTCCTCTCAGACTGAGTCAATAGCTCGTTCACAAGAAACAGGAGGAAAAAAACTAGATAAATTGAGACTAAAAATAGTGTTTTTTTCTGTTTCCTGGAGAGTTTTTCTGCCTTTAAAACAAGGTCAGCAGAGAGCAGGTGCTGTTTCAGTGTCTGGTGGTGTGATGGAGCAGCAGCATCACTGAGCTGCAGGATCACAGCAAAACAAAAAGGATTCAACTCAAAGTTGTTTTTGAAAGAAACAAAGTTTCACTCTCATCAACTCTGCTTGCTCCTGTTTAATCTTGACAATATTTTGTTTTCCAACTTTGTGAGCGTGTGTCATTTTGTAGCGTTTCCGCCCAACAGTCGTTGGCTGTGTCTCCCACTCAGGAGCTGCTGACATGAATCACATTCTAGCCCAGGCATGGGCAACCTACGGCCCAGGGGCCATAAGCGGCCCATTAAGCTTTTTAATCCGACCCACCGAAACTTCAGGAAATTATACTAATAGTAGGAAAGTAATAAAATATCTGTATTTCATCTATTCTTTTCAGTGTTTTAAGAGTCATTTCAATAAAGAGCTAACTACCGTGGGGCTTCAAAGACACATACTATATTTTGTTGTAACGCTTTTGCTTGACATTAAAGGCCACGTTTTCTACATATGCCACAATATTTTTTTCCTCCTATGAGGTGGGTCACCAAAGCTCTCCATCCATCTGCTCCTGCTCCAGTTTGCCCACCCCTGTTCTAGCTAGTTCTAACAGCTAGTAGGAAAAGCATCCCTGTCAAATAAATAAACAGACAAACAGACAAACATAAAAAGGTGGTCCAATCTGGCTGGTGACATAAACCTTCTCATGCTGTCAACAAGACGGCAGCACATTTAAAATGCTCAAATATATGAAGCAATAAATGTCACTCCTTTTTTTTTCTTCTTCTTTTTGTCTGTCTGTTTCTGACCCGGTTACCTCCAACGTGGCGCCTTCAGCCGCTGACGAAACAGGAAATCAGTTTGCGTGACGTCTCCTCCTGTAGTGACGTTATTTGTAGCCACAGCGCCACTTGTGGTCGCTTCTCGGCAGTACGCTGCAGTTTCCAAGGGGAGTCGCCTAACTCCGAAGGTGAGTATTTGGTCAAGCGCCCGGGGAAGTTGACCGGAAATCAATAGTGGACACCGGAAACAAAAGCACAGACACGCTCTCCACGGATTTTTTTTTTTTGGTCATATTTTCAACGTTGACAAATACATTTTAAACACTTTACCGTCAGGTTTCAAAGCATCTGGGAACTGTGAATTTGGATGTACATCATCATAAAGCTTGTAGCTTTTCATTGATTGATTGATTGATTGACTGACTGACTGATGTGCAGGTTAACAGGGCGAGTGCTGGTTTGGTGCTACACCTCCAGCAGACCTCACCAGCTGCAGTTTTATTTTGAAAACCAGAAGCGGAAGTGGCCTGCAGCGCACCTGCCGCTGCAGCAGCAGCAGCAGCAGCTTCGTACCGTCAGCAGTGTCCGTGTGTTCGACCGGGAGTGAGCGCACACACACCGGTGCCGGCTGCAGGCGTGAATGAAGCGGTCGGAGGAGCTCTGGCTGGCCGGTCTGACACCGTTTGGCTTCGGTGTCCCGCCTGGTGAAGGAAGAAAAATACAGGAGATGTTTGTAGGAGCTGTGTGAGTGACTGAGGAACCGGCAGGATGTTGGCCGACACGATCGTGGAGGGAGAATTTGAGCTGAAGGAGGAGGAACCGTGGTACGACAAGCAGGACCTGGAACATGGTACAGTCTGCAGGGGGTCTTTGTCTTTTTCATCACACAAAAAACAACACAACTAGAGGAGCGTTAATTAGGGACACTTGATGGTATTTATGACCTTTAAAAACAACATGAAGCCTGACGGAGTGTTCGTAGGGGATGGTGATGAGAATTCTTCTGCTGCGGATGAATGTGTGATTTGGCCTGTCAGCTGATTCAGTGGCTCTGAAGCTCCTTGACTTGCTGCAGGAAATGTGACATTCACGTCTGCAGCAAGGGGAAATTGCTGCATTGACAAACAAGAAAGAGAAAGAAAATAAAAATGGGCCCGAATTGGTTTGTCACCTGCTGCTACTGAAGCTACTGACTCACATGTCTGAGAAATGTATTCTGTCATTTTGAATATTACAATTTAATATATACTTTATAACATTACTTTAAAAATATGTATATATATTATATATATATATATATACATATATACACACATATATACAAGTGAACAAGTGAAATGAATGAGGCAGCGGCAGGTCAATTTAGCAGACAAGGAATCATCTTCAGTCCTCACTTCTCACAATGCTCTGCAGCATGACCGTTTGTTATATTCAAAAGTGGGGCAGTGGGTTTGTGCCATCGACCCTGAAGTCGAACCCTGAGCTCTGAGTGTCTCTACCGCAGACCTGCAGCTGGCCGCCGAGCTGGGCAAGAGCCTGCTGGAGAGGAACCGGGAGCTGGAGCAGGGACTTCAGCAGATGTACTCCACCAACCAGGAGCAGCTGCAGGAGATCGAGGTAGAGACTCCCACCTCCACCAGGAGGAGGGTCAGCAGGACAACTAATAAAAACATTCTGCTGCACGGTGAACATAGTTTCATGTCTTTAGGACTAATTTCCTCCCTCTGAAACCTAAAACATCTTAACAGGAGAAGCTACAGTTTGAGCCAAACCTTTGAAAAAAACAAACAAACACTCGTTCAAGTGCCAAAATCTCAACGTCCTTCTGCTGCATGACTGAAATTTGTCTCCAAGTCAATGTGTGGGAGGTTGTCGATACTTAGCAACCTCTAAAACGACACTCAGGGCTGACAGAGATGCTAATCTCTTAACAAAATAGAAAAGACAGATTAATGATTACTTTAAAAAAAAAAAAATATATATATATATATATATATATATAACAACAGTAGTTAATTTCTGATTCTGTCAACAGATTGGTGGTCTAAGGATTGAGGGATAGAGAGATATTCCACGAGTCGAGCCCAGTTTTAATTTACCAGACGGAATTAGAAATAATTATCCCTGACAGACAGATTTAATCTGCTCAGACCCGACAAGTTTCTGCCTGGTGAAACCTGGTGTCTGTCTGTCCAAACTGGGAAAACTGGTAACTGTGAACAGAAATCAGCTGGTCGACTGAAGCACACAGAGACTTTCAACAGCTTCACACTGTTTACATCCAGAGCCACACTAACGGCTGGATGCTAATTCTGTCTGTCAGCCTAAAGGGTTCAAAGTGTTGCTGCTGTTACAGCTGATAAGATAACCTGCTCAATGATAATAATAATAAACACATTTTTATTTTATTTTATTTTTTTACTATTTTTTTATCTGATCTTGACAAGTCTCTTCAGCTAATAGAATAATTGCATAATAAGCATAATAAATTGAGTTAATCTAGTTTTACTGCCACGTGTGTGAGTCAGTTTGACTGTCGCTGTTCTGATAAACCAGTTAATCATTTCTTTACCGCGTCCACATGCTTCCTGTTTTCTACTGGAGTTTTTTTTTTTTAACAGTAATCATTAAAAAAAATGTTTTTACACAGTTCTCTCTCAGACAGTTAGTTTATCAAGTCTTCCTGTTTTGTGGATTGTTTTGTGTGACTTTCTCAACTGAGTGTGCCAATGCAATAATTTAATTGATTGCAATAACAATAATGAGGCTGTCAGGATTAATTACAATGAGATTAAACACAAGGCATAATACGCTATTTTTTGTCGCATTTTAATCACAAGCCTTTTGTCCCTTCCATTCACCTATAGTCAGGTCCTCAAGCACTACAGCTTGAGGACCTGTATGCGTAAGTTCACACATTGACGAGCTGTATGGAACTGAGAAAGGAACAAAAATGCATATGTATGGACCTAGATGCACTGTTTTGAAAGAAATAACTATACAACAGATCAAAAAGGAAATCCTTTCTTTGTGATCATTTGGTTCCCAAAAAGGACACTCCCTAAGAATTGCGTTACATTATTGACATAAAAACTGTCTTGAAATGCAAAATTTAAAAAATCCATGCAAATCAAAATGCGATTAATCACATTTAACTATAAAAAGTCAGAGATTAATCTCGATTCAAAAATGTATTTACAGCCACTCATACATAAAAAGAAAGAAAACTAGAATATTTTGAAAGAATAAATTGAAATTGAAACAATAGGATAAAGGAAGCAGTATTGTGTCATGTTGAATGTCAGCTGGATCATCTGATGCTGCTCAGGATTAAAACCTTTAATGATGGACGCTGCCCCCATCAATGACCTGCGAGTTTGCTCTGTGTCTCCTTCAGCACCTGACCAAGCAGGTGGAGCTTCTCCGGCAGGTCAACGACCAACACGCCAAAGTCTACGAGCAGCTGGACGTTTCAGCCCGAGAGCTGGAGCAGAACAACCGCAAGCTGGTTCAGGAGAACCGGGCAGCCCAGCAGAAGATCCAGGGGTGAGCGTGAGCGGCGGACAGACGTTGGCTTCTAGGCCCGACCGAACCAGAACTTTCCCTCAACGCCTCCCAAATGTTCTCCATCAGGCTGGCGGAGACAGTGGAGCTGCTGCAGACGCAGGTGGATGAGCTCCAACATCAGGTGGAGGAGTTGAAGCTGAGTCCTCCGCACGGGAAGAGGGCGGCACCACACAGCTCACAGAGCGCCTCCTGTCTGCAGGAGCTGCAGGACTCACTCGGGTGAGTGAGACTGTAACTAGTCAAATAAAAGCTGAATTTTCACACATCCACCTTGCAGAGCTTTGACAGAGAGCACTTCAGGGAGCTTTAAAAATGAAGTCCAAAACCAGACGACCTGCAGGGGGTGACTGTCATCGAAAACTGCAGAAGAGAAATACAGGAAGTGACTGTAAGCCCAGCTAATGCTAGCGGATGCTAATGGCGGTAGCTCTGTTTTCATTTTAAAAAGAAGGAAAAAATTGTGCCAAAGACTTTTTTCCCCAATTGAAAAACAAGTTTTTATTTGGCCGAGGCGTCAACACTAAGCCGGAGCTCAACCACAAACACAGCCGCTGCATTCTGGCTGCAAACAGCTCAAGAGACGACTTCTAACAAAGGTCAGAGGTGTAAAAAAAACTCAGGTGCCCCTTTGCACTCCACCAGAACCAGGAAGTAGCCATCGCCATGACAACAGATAGATCCGCTTGCGTAGGAAAGTCACAAAAAAAGTTAAAAAGTACAAAAGTACTGGTTAGATATTAATAAATGGGCGGGGCGTGTGAGTGCGAGTCAACGCTTAAGCACCAATTTTCTTTTGGCCTTAAATTCCTCCCCAATTGTGAAATTTGGATGAGGAGAAAAAAAACAACACAAGTAAAAGGGTGAAAGTGCCCTGTCAGCCTGTTTAGGTGTTGTATGGACTGTAATGCCGCCCGCTGGCATCCAGCTTGCCACTCTGGATTTGGTCACTTCCCACTGGAGTGACTCAACCTGCGAACTCGTAACAGCTAATCCTGTTACGAGTTCCTCCATAAAACATCCAGGTCAGATGGGAGTAATGCCCCCCCCCCGATAAAGCTGCCAGAGTCTGAACTGGGTTGGAAGGGAGGAGGTCAATGGTCAAAGTATCACGTAGCGAAAATCCTCTCACTGGCTTTGAGAGGCTACGATTAATTGGTTGGTTTCATCGACTCTGCTGCTCACTTCCTGTTTTTGTGTTTGTGTTCAGTTTCTTCCTGCATCAGTTCTGGTGGATTTTAGCAAAAACAAATCCATATTTTCCAACCTATTACTGAACCTGTGTTGGCCTTTGACCGTCAACACTGTCCCGCCCTTTCACTTTGCTGCCGAGTAGAAGATAAAATATGAGTAATCAAAGAGAACGAAGACATGCTATCAGCCGGCAGCGCTCTGAGTGATAAAGGTGGAACAGTTGATGTAACAAGTTAATGTCCACAAGATGTTTTCAGCCATTCAATTTTCTGTTGTTGGTGGTACAAATACTTTGTTACTGTACTCAAGTACATTTTTCAGGTATGTGTACTTTGCGTGAGTATTTTTTTTTTCAGACGACTTTTTGACTTTTACTCCCTACATTTCCACACAAACATCCTAACTTTGTACTTCTTACATTGGAAAAACATTCTCGTTACTTTTGTGTTTAAAAGATACAAATTCTATTCAAAGTAATTCACTTATTATTTGTTGTAGTTCAAGTTCGAGTTCAAGTTATTTATTGTCATTGTTGAACAGTTGTTGCTTGAAGTGGGGGGTATTTAAACTCTGCTGTTGTGTAGTTAAATATAAAATTGGATGATACTTTACAGGGAGATTAGTGCCGCGGCTTTGAGGTCATTTTTCAGTACGTTTTCAGTACATACAAAATTAAACACATAGAACATTGGTTATTTTTATTAAAAATGTCAACATTCATTAATGGTTACGTTACTAATTACAGTTTGGTTGTGTTGCAGTTGAAAACGAAAAAAACTATAGTACTGAGAAAAACAAAGCTGTTAAAAATGATCCAGATACTTATCAAGAACTCTGACCTCTGACCTTTGACGTCTGGTCTGTTCACAACTTTTTGCGAAATTATCAACGAATGTATTGTTTCATTACTTACTACAACTTTTTACTGCAGTACATTTCAGAGCCTGCACTTTCTTATTTTTACTTGAGAAAAGGAGTTGAATCAACACTTTTACTTTTACCAGAGTATTTTTTTACTCAGAAAAAAAAGCCTTCAGCGGGTCAAACTGTCCACAACTTCTCTGCAGCGTTGACGACAGCACGGACGAACCTTCGGCCGGCGTGCAGCCCTCTGAGAGCTGGTGGCGTGAGGAGGAGCGGGCCTCGCTGCAGCAGTCCCTCCGCAACCTCCAGACGCAGTTTGCTGCTGAGCGCGCTCAGAGGGCCCAGGCAGAGCGCGAGGCCGAGCTGCTCGTCATGGAAAACGCCGTGCTGGAGCAGGAAGTGGCCCGCATGGAAGTCTGCCAGGTAGGAGTGAGGAGCATCACGCAACGTCTCAGAGCAGCTGCAGGAAAATGTTGAGATACGCATCACATGACCTTGTGTTGTAGTACTCGAGATTGGTCTTGGTCTCGAGACCACTTTTTAAGGTTCTCGGTCTCGGAGGCATTTTTACTCGGTCTTGTCTCCGTCTGGGACTGGACAGTCTGGGCTTTTGATCAAGCAAAGTTTTTTTTTTTTTTGAAAACGGTTCAAAATAGTTGGCAAAGCACCAAAATGTTAAAGAAAATTATTAAAAGGTACCTTGCTGAAAAGAGATATTGCTTTTCCATTTATGTAGGAGCAAACTTGAATTTAAAAAAAGATATTGGTCATTGGTTCTGTGCTGTTATTTTTCTTTGATATATACCATTGGTGTCAAACTCTGGCCCACGAGGCAATACGAGGCAATACAAAATCACTACCAGATTATACAGTACATGTACCAATAATACTGCAAATCCCAGAATGCTCTGCTGGGTTTTTGGCACGTCAATCAAGACAGGATGTTCTTTGAAGGAAGTTATTATTATGTAATGGGTTTATTGTTGTTATTTTATTTCTAAATTTATTACCAGCCCATGGAAAAAGTTTAGTGTTGAAATTTAAATCAGAAGGCTCCAAATAAAAAAGGCATATGATTTTTATTTACATTTTATTTATTTTGATGAGTTTTTTTCTTATTTGAAATTCGATTTTGCATGTGTGCAATATGAAGTCATTTATTGTATAGTATTAAGCTTTGCTTGTTCCATATTTAGGTTGAAGCAAAACTTGTTTGGGTCCATATAAAAAGGTTCACTGTTATATATGGAGGAAGATTTTTTTCAGTAAATATCAGTGTTGGCTGAAGACTTTGTCCAAGTTTTAAATTTTTTCCTCACTGTGTATTTGACTTTGACACCCCTGATATATACAGTCTTGGTCTTGTCTTGGTCTCGATACTCTCTAGTCTTGATAATGTCTTGGTCTCGGTTGGTTGCGGTCTTGACCTCAACACTAACATGACCTCCGGGCTTCTTCCCCTGCTTCTTCTTCTCCAAACCCTTCAGGCCAGAGTAGCCGAGCTGGAGGTGGAGGTGGAGGAGCTGCGTCTGCTCTGGAAGTCAGAAGCCTCCTCGCGCTCCGCCAGATCCGAGGTCGTCCACGGCCTGCTGCCCTTCTCCAGGCTCCTGGCGGGAGATGGGCACGTGGACGGCGATGGCGAGGTGGCGAAGAGCCCCGCCCCCCCAATGGGCTGGGACAGCCAGGACCTCCTGCCCCTGGACCCGGACCCCTCCGTCAGGATCTACGACCACGAGTGCTCGTGCGTGAGGCGGGCCGAGGTGGTCAAGTACCGCGGCATCTCGCTGCTCAGTGAGGTGGACGCCCAGTACAGCGCCCTGCAGGCCAAGTACGACGCGCTGCTGCAGCACTGCCACCTGTGGCCGCAGGGGGAAGCGCAGCACGCGCACAGTCACCGGTCCATCCAGACCGCAGCGGGCTGTCGGGACGCAGCGAGGGCCGTGGCCCTGGACTTTGAGGACGACTTTCACCAGCCGGAGTACAAGGAGCTTTTCAAGGAGATCTTCTCACGCATCCAGAAAACCAAAGAGGACCTGATTGAAAACAGGGTGGGGCCGTAAGGAGCCAAGGTGTGGCGGGGCTTCACTCGGCGTCGTCTTCCAGACCTCAGAGGATCACAAGCAGAAGACTGTGATGTGCTGGGAGTCAGTGAGACGCTGCAGGAAACAGCGGCAGCTGCGGTTCGGCTCAGTTTGCACAGAAACACCAGTGGCCTGACGGCGACGACCTCCTTTCAGCCAAGCAGTCGCTCCTTTTGAACAACCCGAGTTCACCGACAGCAACTGCTGCTCCACAACCGACTTCCACTGCAAGAGCCTGTATAGTAAAAGGTTCCCACTTTCACTTAACCTATGAAGATTCTTCATGTTCCTGCTGAATTCATGGGTGTTTATCAGACGACCAACTTAATTAACCCTTTAGGCGCCATGGTCGCAAAATTGCGGCAAGCGTCATTGCTGAATTAAACAGGCCATAGCGGCAAATATGGTGCTGAAAGTAGTTACTACTTTACACCAGGAGATGACACCTGTGGCTTCAATCTGAGCAGCATTTGTGGGGGTGTTTATATTCAGATTTCGGAGTTTAAATAGAGAGAAAGCCTCAGTCGAGGAGACGAGGAAGTGCTTGTAGTGGGAGCGGAGAGAGAGAGAGAGAGAGAGAGAGAGAGAGAGAGAGAGAGAGAGAGAGAGAGAGAGAGAGAGAGAGAGTCGTCCAGTGAGAGCGAGTCTGCCAGTGCGTCTTTACACAGCGGCAGCGAGTCCATGCGCCACGACAGTCACCAAGCAGCACATGCTTCGCCTCAGTGTGGCCGGGATGTAGTGGGAGTAATCGGCGAATGAGGCTGAGGGGACGTGGTGGGGGAAGCAGGAGTGCTCAAACACCGCTAATGGTGACGGAGGGCGCAGTGAGTTAGTGATCAACGTGGTAAAAGCTATGGGAGGAAACGCCCAGCCAGTGCCGGTGGAGGCAGCAGGGATGTTCGTGGTCACCCTGTAAATTACAGTGATGATGGCTGGGTCTGTTTGAGATATGTGGAAAATGATCAAAAGTGGATAAAACATTTTGATGAGCCTGTGGGGTATTGTGGAGACAGGGATGTGACATCTGACATTATACAAAAACAAACAAACAAAAATGTACTCCTTTCACAAAGTTTGGGTCATACTGAAGATTTTTCTCAATTACAGTCTGGCTTTATCTCTAACCAATTTCAAGTCACAGCTATTTGAAATCTTGAAATCGAAATTGAGTATTTTCTTGAAAAAATTCTGGCGCTTAAAGGGTTAAGACATTTCAGCCATATTGAGCACAAACTGTGCCCAAAATGTAAAAATTTCAACGTTCAACATAAACAGAACTTTTGTTAACCAAGCCTCTAAGACTAGGTATAAACTTTTTAAGTATTTTTTCCTTGTAACAGTTTTTTTTAAAAAGTAGCTTTTTGGCCTTTAAAGACAAGCTGACAAAGGAAAACAAAGCAATTATCATCGTTATTATTATAACCACGCTGATGATTCAAGGTGCTATTAATATACTGGACCTTTCTGTGACATATTGACCAGTACCTTTGGACTATGTATGGACGATGTGTTAGTTTAGATGTGTTAAAGTGACATTCAAGGGCATCCTGAGGTTCACCACCAGGATAAATGTAATGTGATGCTGAGCTACAGACTGTGAATATGGATCCAACCACCCCAGCGATGCACTTTGGTTTTAGTATATGCACTGACTCTCTGCCGATGCTTCCTATATAGCTAGAGAATTGTGTGTCTGTGTTTTTACTTGTTCTCTGTTTGGACCTTGTGCTTGACTCCGACACTGGAGACTCGCTGCTGTAATGAATGTGACAATAAAAAGAGTATACCAAATAGAAAAATGGTCCCAAACATGGAGCAGTGGAAGAATAGCAGCTCAGTGTGAGACATTGAATTCACCTTATTACAGTGACACTAGGCAGTCACAGAGCTTTATTCACATCTCATAACCTGGCTGAAAAACATTTATAATAGTTACTGCGACCTCATCATCACTCCTCCTCCTTCTTCTTCATTATCAAGCCAATCTGCATCTTAATACAGTTTTGTGCAGGTGTCTCACAACTTGGTTGCAATGTACTTAAGCAGTTATTGCACGGCCCCAACATACAGACGCAAATTCCTGAAAATCCATTGCCTCATTGCAAATGAATTTGTTTGGAATGTAGTTTTACGTAATACCATTGAAATAACATAGCAATCACTATGTTATTACAATGTAATAGCACTAGTATGATTAAAGATGATTAAAGAGCTCAGCTAATAAATGACCGACATCTCATAACCTGGCCGGAAAGCATTGACTGATTAATGCGACCTCTTCAATGCACCACAGCGTACATTACATTACACTTAGGAGGTAATAACTGCGTTATTGCAATGCAGCAGCACAGGTATTGCAACTAGGCTCCTCTGTAACACGTAGTATGCGTCTAAGTTGCGACTAATGATGCAACCTTGTCTCATCATCATTGGTAACTTATTACAACTGGGTTCTGGTGTCATTTAGCAGGCATCTCCACAGTTTTAGACATTATTACAACGCAATTACAGCAGGTGGAGGCGTTTATCATGTGCGCCATCATTTTAAGATGAAGGTTTAATCAGTGCCGTCCGAACAGCATTTCAGCAGCAACCAGTCACCATGAACACCTTCCTAACACCTTTTGTGGGGTTGTGTGCAGCTTTATACTAAATTATAACAACTTAATAAATGAAAATTTCATTTTTTTATTTAGCCTCAATCAAAAAAACAGCATCTCTTATAAATGAAATTCAATTCCATTTCAAACTCAACATTCAACCACAAACAATCCATCAGGTCCACTGGTACTCCAGAGCAGCGAACGTTCCACTCGGTCAACAAACAGCAACGTGGTGAGAACCACATTTCACGTGGCCATGAATTAGTCAGTCAGTTTTACAACATGAGAATAAAGGACTTCATGTTTTTATTTTATTTATTTACCGCGAGTTTTTTTTGGTTTTTTGTATTTTCATGTGCATTTTCCCTTTCGGTTTCACGGCTGAAGAAATTAGAGGCAAGGAGCCTGATAGTCAGAGAGATCCTCTATAAGGGATCATGACGCTCCTCATTTAAAAGAATAAAAATTTACTTTGAAGACGTGAAAAAAGAAGAAATGAAGTCGGTTGCCTTGAAATTATATTAAATTTGTTAATGATGGATCAGGAG
Organism: Thamnaconus septentrionalis; assembly: GCA_009823395.1. Taxonomy (NCBI): domain Eukaryota; kingdom Metazoa; phylum Chordata; class Actinopteri; order Tetraodontiformes; family Monacanthidae; genus Thamnaconus; species Thamnaconus septentrionalis. The sequence continues at coordinate 17,167,203 of CM020503.1, read as the reverse complement.
TACAATGGAAGAAAACAATATTTTGATTTGCTAACAGTATGTGGGAGAAATCAAATATAACGGTGCAAATCCAGAAATTCAACTGAAAAACTGACTCCTGTCTGACCCACCAGCGCTGCTCTCAACGTCGGGAGAGCTTTGACTTGTTTTTTTTTTCCTCTGGAAAAAAAAAGCCTGATGTTCCGAGCGGAACAGATCATTGTCCTTCGGGCTGGCCAAGCTGTGATTGGCTGTCGTCCACCTGACTGCCTTCCCACCCAGTAGGAGGAGGATGGTGAGTGCAGGAGGGGACGGCGGCTCAGCGTCACGACTCGATCGTCCCCTTGAGGTACCACATCCCCGCGTGGCTGCTGCAGCACTCCTGCAACAACACGCCAGTGTGAAAAGCCAAAAAAAAACAAAACCACAAAAACCAGAACAGGTTCATGCAGCGGACCAGCAGCCTTACGTGAAGCACGCGGTCCACGTCAGCCTTGGAGACGTCTCCCAGCTCCTGGGCCAGCCGGGCCTGCACGGCGCTCCTCTTCACCTTGTAGCTGCTGGTGAACAGGTCCAACAGCAGCCGGCGGTGCTGCACACAACACACACATTTCAACTTTAAACAAAATAGTTTTGGTAAATAATAACGATAATGATAAAAAGGCTGTTAAATGATTTTATTTTATTTTTTAAATCAAGATTAATCTCTGACTTTCCATAGTTAACCGCTATTAATTGCGCTTTCATTTCTATGTTTACTTTGCTATTTTAAGTTTTAAGTTTTCATGTCCATAGTAATGCATAGCAATTCTCACCAGAGTGTCATAATTGGGGACAAAATTAATAATTTCCTTTATGAGCTTTTGTATTACTATTTCTTGCAAAATAGTTCATCTAGATTAGGCATGGGCAAACTACGGCCCGGGGGCCATCTGCAACCCGTTAGGCTTTTAAATACGGCACGTTGAACTTGAAGAAATTATATTAATAGTCAGTTAGTCATAAAATAGTTGTATTCCATCCATTTTTTCAGTGTTTTAAGAGTCACTTCAATAAAGAGCCAAACACCATGGGGCTTCAAAGACATGTTTTGTTGTAACTTTGCTTTTGTTCATTTTAAGACATTAAAGCGCATGTATTCTGCATATCCCACGATATATTTTTTCCTCCTATGAGGTAAATGTAGGGTGTACGACGGATCAGAGCATTCAGTTGCCATCTATTTAGCTGTATTGTTTGCTTCTTCAATGTACTTTCATCCACAGTTCTGCGGTGCCTCCTTACGCCCGGTTCACACTGGACGCGGAAGCGCCGCGAAGCACCGAGCGCTTCCATTCGGCGCCCCTGTTAATCAATGTGGTGGTTCACACCAGACGCAAACAGGCGCGCGGCTCGCGCCATGCATTTGTCGTTTCGGCGTCTGCTCTATTTTGTGCGCCAGCCGCGAGCGATCCTCGTCAATACAGGAAGTCGCTCAAAAAAAACGAGAAAATCCGGTGAATTTTCAAAAGAAACTAATTTCAAAATAAAAACCGAATGACAAATTCGATCATATTTGTATGTTATATTTGTCAGTACATTGTATCAGAGTGCGAGAGATTAAATTAAAATACTGCACAACACACACACAGAGGAAGACTTGATCAAAATACGTCTGTGTTTGATCCTAGAGATGCCGGTCATTATGAAAGAGGTCTTGAGATGGACACCTGAGTGCGTGTTTCTATTCACACACACACACACACACACACACACACACACACACACACACACACACACACACACACACACACACACACACACACACACACACACACACACACACACACACACACACACACACACACACACACGCGGGCTGAGCACCGCGGCGGGCTACGGGCGGGGAACGATGATGAAAAAAAAAAAAAAACCTCGAGTGGGAGTGAAAAAAAGACAGCAGCTGAGCAGAAGCACTTGTCAACCGTCGCGGAGCTGTTCGCGTCTGGTGTGAACCAACTCGAGCCTCGCTCGCGAATTTCATCGGCGCTCTGCTTCGCGGCGCTTCCGCTTCCATTGAAATGAATGGCACAAGCCGCACGCCTGTTCACGTCTGGTGTGAACCACTACATTGATTAACATGGGCGCCGAATGGTGGCGCTTCGCGGCGCTTCCGCGTCCAGTGTGAACCGGGCGTTACACTCTGAATTGGTGCTTTGCCAAAGCGGTGCCTCGAGGGTTGATGGCTGCACCTGGAGTGTTTAGGCTACGGCTTTAAGACCCGACTACGGGTGAATGGAAGGGACAAATGACTTGCGATTTAAAAAATTAAAGCATTACACTGTGTATTTATTCATGATTAACATGTTTATGCTGATAATAATAATATTTTTTTAAAAAGAACTGAATATTTTTCTTTTTAAATCCCTACTGTCTGAAGGACGTTACTGACCATGAAAAAACTCAGCATCAGTCATGTTTGTCTTCTGTAACTCATGACCGTCAGCTGCAGAGCTGCGGTCTGAGAAAAAAAACTGAGACAGGAAGGAAGTTGTGAAAGGAGGTTTCACCTTGTCGAACTCCTCGCCGGTTTCCCACAGAGCAAACACCTTCTGCTCGTCGGGTGCCGCTCTAGTCTGAGCAGGAAACTACAAAGAGAGAAGAACAAGGTTAGAAAGACTGATTGATCCTGAAGGTGGCTGGTTTAGAACCGCACACCTGCATCGTGAACAGCTGGAGAACCTACTGTCATCTCAAAAGCCTGTATAGCTAAAGTTCTGTTTTAAAAGGAGCCTCACCAACAGGTGATTCATACGCCTGCTCAATTCACACGTCTCCTTCAATCCAAATAAACTGACACACCAAGACAAACATAATAACCAGCATGTTGAGTCGCGCAGAAGATTTCAGGACCACGTGGTGCCTGAACGTTCAACCTGAAACGTCATGTAAAAGACTTTGAAATGCTTTGATGTTGCTTTTCTCAGTTGGTTCAGTTGATCTTTTGTCTGGATGTCAGACGGCAGGAGGCCTGAAGATCAGCCTCCAGACCCAACCCACCACCTCAGAACTGAACCACAGTGGCTCCAGCCTGAAACTGCAGCGTTCTTCAGCCCCAGCCCCCACTGATTCCAGATCAGCCTTCGTTGGAGTGCTTTAGTGCTAATGAGCTTTAACTGAGTGGCTGATCATCTGTTGCATAACAAGCAGCAGGCCGACCACAACGCTCTAAATCCTCCAACCTTAAGGCTGGAGATGGGATAAAGACCTAATCCTGGACCTGGCCGAGCCTGGCAGGAGTCCTTATGAAGAAACAAGAGCTGTGTGACACAGGCCAAGCCCACCGGCTGGTCCCACCCCGCAGGCAAACACCGCACCAGTCAAAACAAGGCTGCTCCTAATAAACAGAGTGAAGGACCAAAGAAGAAGAAGAAGAGAGCAGCAGTTGGAAACCTGAGGAGAACCAGAGAACCAGGTTCTGGTGGCCTCAACACAGCGACTGTTTCACAACCAGCAGAACCACCGTTGGAGTCCCGGATCAAACCATCTAAACTGGAGGAGGATCTAAACTGACCAGTCACCAACCACAAATGCAAGCCAGCATATCAGGCAGCTTGAAACATCTGCTTCACCATGAACCACAAGACACCTGAGATCAACCCAACTGGACACAAATCAAATCAACTGTCCAGGAACCAGAAGGAGAAAATTATGTCTCATTACTTCTGGAAAATGAATATCTACAAGTACAACAACAACTGAGGCTGCGAGAAAACAAAGCATTTGAAAGAGGAATCTCAAGAAGAGAACTTCCACACTGATGTAAACTTACTATTCCATAATATTAATATATGAACTACTGCACTGAAGGTCCAACACAGTGCAGAATTCTGTTTGCTTCCGTCATGTCAATCATCCGTCCCTCCTCCTGCTCCACGTTTCCACACACCCCAAACACACAGTTCTGGAAGCCAGACTCATGTGACATCACAAAGGGCAGATTTCCAGAACTGATACTTCTCCCCTCGGTTAGTGACTACGCACTCAGCCAAGATGTGGAAGGAAAAAAAAAAAAAAAAAAGGTTTTAGCAGAAGGCTGTAAACAGAAGGTTAAATATGCTGCTGTCTGGATATCTATAGAGGTTTTTTAGAGTGCCGCTAAAATGCCAGCCTGCTAGCTGGCTGCAAAATGTGGAATGGATTTCCTGAACGGTCACGCCTCCTTCCAGGAAATCCTTTCTCACATTTTGCAGCCAGCTAGCTGACTAGCAGACACAAATCGGATCGGAAAATTCCACAAGTTGACTGGAAATTTCCAATTCGCGAATGACAGGATGGAATCGGCTCCCGGACACCTAATTTAAAAACGCAGTCTTCAAAAAAGTCAAGCAGTGAACAAAAACGCTGGCAGCAAGAGGTCCAGCAACAGCCGGACGCCGCCAGCAGAGGGCGACATCCTCGGCGGATACTCACCGGCACCAGGATCTGCCTGCAGTGGCAGTGCACCATGGCGTCCATGAGCATGTGGTCCGATATGGAGGAGAAGACGCTCTGTCCCACCGGCATGGAGGCCAGGTGCAGGTGGAAGAGCCGCTTGAACTCGTTCAGCGTCACCACAAAGTGCTTCCTGAAAGTCTTTGTCACAAAGTCCGTCAGCTGCAGGGAGGCAGCGTGGCACAGCGCTCCGCCCATCCCGTTGGCCTGGCCCAGGCTGGCGCCGCCGCCGAGGTAACCGTTGACAGAACCATTAGGTATGATGGTGGAGGAATAGGAGGAGGAGGAGGAGGTGTCCATTGGTTCCTCCCGGTCCCCGGAAGGTTCGCGTTTCACGTGCCGTCTGCCGTCCAGGTCCTTCTGCAGGGACGCCCGGTTCTCCTGCGCACGGTCCTGAGCCACCTTCAGGCGCTGCTCGCCGCTGACGTGGACTGACTCTGGGGTGGGGGAGGGGCAACACACATCCATCAGCTATCAGGTATATAAGTCAACGTTTCTCAACTGGTGGGTTGCGACTTAAAAGTGGGCCGCGGAGCTGTTTTGACTGGGCTTCGTGAGCAGTTTCATGGCAGTTTTATATATTTATAGAGACAACAAAGAGTTCATTTGCGTCAAAAAGTTCTAGAACTGAAACATCGCAATCAATTCTTCAACTTGGCCATGTGTGCAGGAAGTCTTTTTTTGTTTAATTTGGACTTAATAGTCACCCTTCAACGCACCTGCTGAGGAAATAGATGTGCCAAGACTTTTGCCTATTCTGAATGTATTCATAGAGAAAATGTTGGGCATTTATTTTGAAGGACACACAATTCAATAATAATAATGATTTCAATAATTAATTTACTGTACGTGATAGAAAGTGGGCAAGCATTTTTATTTTTGTGGAATAAATTTGGGTCGTGACTTCATTATAAAGAAAAAGCTGTCAGTTCCTGAGACCCCACCACTTGGGAACCACTCAAATAAATGGCTTCTAAATATTAAAACAAAGCCCCCTGACTGGCAGGCAGCTGTACCCACCAGATGAAGGGCCCCTCTTTGGCAGGAAGTCATCTTTGGAGAAGTTAAAGACCTTTTCCAGCCTGAGAGGGAACACGGCACACATTAATAAAAGACCCGACATTGTTAATATGAAATGAGGCTGTCCTGCTTCCTCCTGCTTCCCCGCCCCCAGTGGGTGGGACCTACTTGCTCTGGATGCCGACCCACAGCATGTTCTGCCGGTGGGCCACGTCGGGATGCTTCTTCACAAAGTCCACATCAGTGGGCAGCAGGAACTCCCAGCCCCGGTTGACCCGGGGGGACGCCACGTGCTCCAGGAAGTCTTTGACATCGTCCGGGGGAAGCTTTGCAGAGGCAGGAGGAAGGAAGAGCTCGTTAGTCGTGTTTTATCTGAACAGATTAAAAAAATAAAATTGATCTGCAGCCTTGAGGTGAAAGTCGCTGAAAGTTGGAGTCGTTTGGCGCTTAATTCAACAGGAGCTCCAACAAAAACCACTGATGCAAATGCAACGCTTCACATCAATAGCTGTGTTATTAGCTGCGTTTCCATGACCACTAGAACTGAGCACAACCTAAATGTCACAATACAAAAATGGTAATGGAAACGCAGCTACTGTTTGTGCCATTTGTAATTTTGTAATTCTTACTTTGATGATTGATGCAACTTCCTTCCTCATCACAGAGCGCTCCTGCGTGAACCTCCACATCTGCAAACAGAAGCAACTGGGTCACACAAAAAAAAGAAAAAAGAAAAGAAAACCAAAAAACTACGCTACGCTTTCATTGCAAAAATGTAAAAAAACACAACAAGTATCTTGCAGCAGCAGCAGCAGCTCACCACAAAGTCTCGGCCGCGGCAGAGCACCTCTGCAGGAACACCACTGTGAGGGCTGCAGGTGTTTTTAGGATACAGCACATCACTGTGGGGGAGGGGAAGGAGGGGAGAGAATTTACATCTGAAACCTTGGGAGTGAAAACTCGCCCAGCTCATTGGATTGGTCTCACCTCTTCACCACCCAGTTCCCCTGAACCAGCAGTGCCACTTGCTGGATGCACCGCAGTACCGCGGTCGAGTCTGTGCCGGAGGCGAGCAGCCCCATCAGGTTGGCGAAGGGCATCACTTTCACTAGACACACGCACGCACAAATAGGACTTTTTTTTATGACTTATTCACAAACTTCCACATCATTTCATCACTTCTTTCTCTTGTTTATTGGCCTGAATTAACCTTAAAATCCCTTCCAGTGAACTCTGACCTCACGGTTGTGTGGCAACCTACCGTTCTTCATCAGAGTCCTGACCTGGTCCACCAGGGGCAGAGTGCGCAGCTGGGCCATGGACAACACATTGCTGGGACCAACAGGCTTCACACTGCCACACATAGACAGACACAGAAACTCAGTGAAGGAGAGAAGGACCTTTAACTTTGGTCACAGACAGGATGAGGCACACTTACACTTTTTCCTCTGCCAGTGGAGGCATCAGCATGTTCAGGTACTCCCTACAGACGACACAGACACGCAGGTGGTGAGTGGGCGAGCAGAGAACGTCTGGACGCGGTCAAAGGAAGATTCACTGCCGATACGATTTTATTCAGTCCCGCTCTTCAGTCAGGAGTTCAAGACAGTTTTCAGGGAGTCACTCACTTTGGAGTTTTCACCAGTTCTGTTGTGTCCGAGGTGTCCGCTGACTGACAGTACAGGTACTGCTTCTCATGCTCCGACCGGCCGTCCTGTATTTAAAATGACAGAGAGACAGAGTGAGCAAAAAGCAAAAATAACACAGTGAGTCAAAACATTCAATTCAATTCACAAGCAAAACAAATAAATGATGGACCTACCACTGACAGGACAGGATAGGACAGTACAGCAGTTGTATTTGAACAATTTTATTCTAGGTGGAAACAAAAGAGCGAGCGCTCCCCCTACCTTGGCACTGTGGTACTGCAGGTGAATCCAGGGCTCCTCCGCTTGTTTCTTCTGGAGGAACTCGTAGGACTGGATTCGCCTCTGCCGCGCCTGCTCTGACTCGGGGCGAGCGAACCTCACCTGCAGGGGAACAAAGACAACTGGGTGAGAAGGCAAAGCCATCCGGCAGTGCAGCCAATCAGAGAAAGGCGTGGGAAAAATGTCACCGTGATGGCTTTGGCTTCTTCCTCAGCTTCATCCTGGGAGGAATCACCGCCTGTGGGCATGATAAGACTCTCATAATATGACACCCATCAAATATGGCAAACGTACACACAAACAAACAAACAGACAGACAGACGCACCTTCATTGGCCGCCTCCCTCTCTCTGGTTTTGCCGTCCGCCTTGTCGAGGTAAGAGAAGCTGGGTCTCATCTGGAGAATTCCCGTCAGCGGCGTGATGTGAAGCTCACCTGTCCACAAAAGCCATCACACAATCAGAAAAAAAAAATCAGACCGAGTGACACCAAATGTGGGGAAACAAGCAACAAAAAAAAACACTGATACTGTCATTTAAAAAAAAAAAAAGTGCCAGCAACATAATTACAAAAAACCACATACACCAAGAGAAAAACAAGCTAGGAGGGACGGAGGTGAACGAGACCTTTGCGGAAGACAGCAGCAGCGTATCTGGAGGTGTTGGTGGTGGCCTGGATGGAGGAGAAGGTCTGTTTGTCCATCATCTTCCTGGAGGAGAAGAAACCTCTCGCATCAGGAAAATGAAACCCACTAAGTAACATTACTGGTTTTGACTGCATTTGTTAACTTGGGCTAGGGGTTGTTTTTGGGGGGTGACTTATGCAACTTCTTTTGCTAACTATTGAACCCAAGTGTGAACCCAGGTATCAGTGATTCAAAGCGAGAGCTTCCTGCATTTGCTAGTCCTGCTCAGCCAACAGTCACACAGTCACAGTTTGATATTCAGCGAAGACAGAGTGATCTCCTGGAGGAACTGCTGGTCAAACAGGTTGCTCAGGAGCAACAGACTGACTGACAACCAGCAGACGTACGTTGAGTAGGTGTTGCCTTCATCGTAGCCTGTCCCATCCACGTTCAAGGCGATCTGCTCTCCTTTGCTCCGACAGTAGTTGGGACTTAGTGTGTTGACGCCGATTTCCAACTCCACCTGCATTATGCGCAAAACAAATCTATCAGAGAGATTTTCTAGAACAGGAAGGATGTTCAAATGCAAATGGAGAAAATAAATGTACCCTTTGCTGCTTGGGTTTGATTTTTGCTGCCAAATGTTGGACATCGTCGTAGGTCATAGTGGCTGGCCGGACAGGGTACTGGGTCCGGGGGAACAAGATAAGGTGATTAGTGGGTGACTGATGTTCAACAACCTGTAAACAAAGAGCACCGTTGATCTGCACCGTCATGACAAAGATTACCTGGAGGAGATAGAGCTTTTCTGCCAGACTCTTAGCAAGGTACACATCAATCTAAACAGCGAGACAAAAACCAAAAAATTACACTGACAGAACAAATCCATGGTGCAACTTTTATTTTAAAACTGCTACAACTTTATAAAGAGGTGTGTGACCTTTTGACAATTTAAAGGAGCTTATTACCGTCAACTTCCCATTAAGTGTAACTCCAACATTTCACAGTCAGTCCAAATTATATGACCAATACAAGTCATTCTAGGCACTGATTAACGCACACTAAGGAGCAAACACAAAAATGAAAATATTTGTCATCAGGCTCGTTTCTTCGGTTTTGTTGTGACATGCAAAACAAACCTCCTCTATGATGGGGTCGTCCCCATCATCTCCACTGGCCATGCTGGTTCAGGGGGAGGTGCACCAGAGGAGCTCAGAGATCCAATCTGGAAGCGAAGGACCACAATGATGGCAGAATTTATTACATGGCTACGGTGATAAAATCATATCTGTCACTGTTAGGCCGACCTAGAAAACACACAGCGAGCAGCTGGAACAGCACGAACGATGTGATTCAGCACTTCTGAGACGAGAATCCGGCGTGATTTTACTATTAGGTGGTTTCAGGTTGGCAATATACAAATAGTACAGTTAATGATGAACCCACTCTACAATGACAGCGTGCCAGTTAAAAGCCCACACAGAGCCTGTCGCAACAGTAGTAAACTGACCCAGGTGATGCTAACACCGGCAGGTAAAAAACCAACATGATGCAAGAGAATGCAATGTAAAAATCCGCATTTTACGCTCGCCATGCGTGCAAACATCGTGCAACTATGAACACTTGTATAGAGCTCATTCAAGTTTGTTGTGGATCACTCTGCTACTAAAGAAGCGGAATTACGTTTTTAAAAAAAGAAAAAAAGTCTACTCGGCGTCAACGTTAACTTTAGTTTAGCCAGCTAGCATCAAAGCTCTCCATCCATGGACACACGGGCCCACACTTGGTGAAATATACTCTTAGATCACACAAAATTTGAAGTCGGTAGAGGAATAACAGGGCAAAGGCAATGTGTGATTAAAAACCAACATTAGAGCACACGAGTTCGGTCGTCGCCACAGTAGCCGGGTCGGCTCTCACGTAGCCTAGCCGACCAACTTTAGCTCGGTAACGGCGAGCTAGCCTGGCGTGCTAAACATGCACATGCCAGTCAAAATAACGGGGCCCGAATTAACACGCCAGTCTATACGAACAGGGTTAGACACAAAGTTTAAAGAAGAAGAAAAATCACCTGGACACTGTAGCTGGCAGTTTCCGCTTTCTCATCCGTGCCCGAAACTTGTCCAGCCAATGTGCAGGGCTGAGATGCCGGAGTAGTTTCTAGCATTAAACCGAGCTCAGCCAGCTGAGGTCCAGCAATACCATGTTGTTGCCTCTTCTCCACACACAGACACGTGGGGAGGAGCTTGCGCCCACAATGCACAGCGAGTCCGGTGACTGCTCAGCAAGACTTTGTTAAGAATATTGGACAAAACTTACTAAACGTACTGACACATGGCGCGTCAAGACAACTCACGGGATTTGGAATAGTGTCAGGTTGCAGACGAGCCAAAACGTCTCGTGCAGTGGCGAGATTCGAACCCTCGATTCTGTAAAAGCCGAATGTCGCTATAGCGCCTCAGACCGCTCGGCCACGGTACTGTCACTGAATAGAAATGCTCTTCTGTGAGTATTAATGCACTATACTGATACTGATTAGTTCAGAATTACATAAGGTTTGTTCCAACAATATATGAGCGTTTTCGCGGGACTTTATTCTCCTGACAAACTGAAAGCTTGAACATGACAGATGGAAGCGTTTATTTATTCATTAATTATTCCACACATTCATTCATTATCTCTTTATAACACTATGGGCCCCAGCAGGTCAGGAGGGCTAGTCCTGTCTACAATGCCACTTTGTACCTTGTCACTTAATGTAGTTGGGGCTGTTTGTTTGTTTTTTGTTTACTTTTTTTTTTTTTTTAATAATATTAATACAGTTCTATCTTGTCTTATCTTCATGGAGCCCTGGTTCATTTTAAATACCTCCCACCCTAAATTTTGATGAACTAATAATCAAAATGATCTTAAACACAGCTTGCACAGCACTTAAACTAAAAAAAATAAAAGAATGACAAGAACACAAGAAAAAAATAAAAGACAGGTAAACTTTATTTTACAGTCCAAAACTCCACTCTTTTATTTTTGAAAAATTAACCTGGCACACCCAACAGAAACTAGCTTCTTTTTTTTTCTTCATAAATCCACTGGATTTATCTTTTGTATCCAAGATCTCAGATCTGAAATCTCAGCTGCCATGCAAGGTTAACTTCATACTTTTGCTGCGTCACAGTTTTTGCCATGTTTATTTCTTTTGAACATTTTTTGCAGACAATCATGCAGCTTGAACAGGGCGCCAGAGTTCAGGATTGTGCATGACAAAGCTCAGTAAAGCAGGGGGAAGAAAAGCAGGAACATGGAAACCCATTAGCATGCACGCCCACACACACGTACACACACACGCAAACACACACATACACACACAGAAAGCACCATTACCATTTTGATAAAAATAAAAAGTTATGTAAACTGTTAACACTAGATTCAGTTACAATCAGCTCGGATGTTCATTGATTAAAGCTCTGTGATTAAAACCAGCAGATCCAGAGTTACTCCTCCTCCATCAAGGCCCAGGCTTCCTCGGCCTTCATGTAGTACTGGTTGGCCAGTCGGCCCTTCATGGCCTCCATGGCAGCTTCTGCTGCCTCTGTAAACAGATCACCTGCAGAGAGAGAGAGAGAGAGGGGGGGGGGTCAGAGACGTCACCAATGATTTTTAAGAACTATAAAAAAAAAAAAAAGAAAAAAGAAAAAATCGGATATGTGGCAATATTTGATGATTTCTTTCATATTTATTGAGGCCCAGGAGTAACTTTTGCCTTTGGCCAAACGACACAAGGTGAAACAGATGCACCACAGCTACCGTGTTATCAAGCATTCCTCTTTTGAATGAACAAAAGATGAATTTTATTTCCATCGAGGACCACAAGTTACATTGTTTGACCAGGAAATATTCCGAATGGATTAATCCAAAGGGGAAAATTCCTAGTTGTTGAGTGAGTTCTTTTCTCCAATAGGTTAACCTAATTTGGGACTTATTGATAACTGATATTTTAATAGAAATAAACAAACGGCTCTGTTTTAAACAGCTGCTGGTGTCACCTTTACAGCAGGAACAGACTTTAAGAAATCTGTTATCTACTATCATGAATCGCTCCCAGGACCCACTGTAATTTTACAAACACACAATAAAAAACGGCTAGTATTAAAATTGCAAAGATTATTGCATCACAGACCTGCCCTTTGCGGGTTGGCGGCCAGGTTGAAGCCTCCAGATTGAAACATCTCGGCCTCTCTGGCCAGCAGCAGATGCCGAGGCTCGTCCTGAATGCCGTCAAACTCGCCCCCTTCGTCGTAGTCGGTCATGTTGAGGACGCAGTCGTACCAGTGGACGGCCTCCTCCCAGTCCCGCTTCCTGCGCCGTCAAAAGTCATTTATTTCAGACCTGACTGGCCTACGCTTGAAGCCCTGAAACTGACTCTGCACCGTCTCCACTGACCTGTCAGCTGAGAGGTCGACACCGGTATCGAAGGCTTTGGCCATAGTGATCATGGACGACCGGTCTCCAGCCTCGGCGGCCCGCAGCAGGAGCTTGAATCCTTTCATCTTATTTCCTGAGTTTTCCTGCCGAACGCCAAACACTGATTGATTGATTGTTCTTTTAATGACCACGCAGCCAGGCTGGTGGAACTTGTTCCCAGTACAGCACCTTGGTACAAGTTCCAACATTAAACATACATACAGAAGAAGAGGGAAAAAAACATGTTTCATAATGTATAGGGGCCACGCATGTTATTCTTCAGGGTTTTTGTTGGAACAAAACTGCACCCCAGGGCCGTGTGTGTGTGTGTGTGTGTGTGTGTGTGTGTGTGTGTGTGTGTGTGTGTGTGTGTGCGCATGTGCCTACCTCCACGGTCATGTCCGGCAGGATGTGGTGAGGTAACTGCAGGCAGCACTGTCCCACAGCCACTATGGCCTCCAGCTCTCCGCACAGTGCTGCCCTCTCCAGGTGGAAGAAGGCCGAGTCCTGGTCCCACGGCTCGTCCCTCTCACAGAAACGGCCCGCCTCGTGGTACCGCACCATAGCCAGGTGGACCTGAAGGAAGAGCCACAATAAGGTCACCACGAAGGAACAACCAATGTCTTTCCATACGTCACATATGTTACACAGCAGTTCTGCAGCTCTGACCACCAAGCATCAGGACACCAGTGAACACCACTTTGTCCACTGTCTCGTCTGCTCTTTCTAACTGATATGCAGCTGCTTCTTGAACCATAACCAAATCAGCTGAACTGAAAGGTCTTTTATGAGGCAGGTAGGAAACTGAACTCGAAATTTTGAACTAATCATATCTCAGACTGTTGAATCCATGTCCCACTGTGCAGAGGACTTCCCTCCAAGTGACCTCCATGAAAATCCTAGAATTTTTTTTTCTATTATTGGGTGAACTCTGCCTTGAAGCGAAAAGCTAACAAAGTGCAGCAAATCTGTCTGGGTGGCACTAAAATGCAAATCACTTTACAGTCTACACTGTTTCACTGAGCTGCTGCAGAGTTTCACCTTGCCAAGGATGGACTGTCCGATTTTCTTCTGCAGCAGGGCGTCAAGCCGCTCCACCTCGGTGGCCACGCAGGATGGCCGGTGCACGTGAGCGCGAGAAGAATGGAAAAAGCTCCACTTCTCCTCTGTCACCTGAGGAACACGGATTTTTTAAAAAGAAGAAGAAACACTTCAGGACCAGAGGTTTGTCACAGTTCAGCAGAGAGTCGAAGAGGGGGCATGGTCCTGAGAGCCTGCCAATCAGAAACTGAGGGAAATGATTGGCAGGCAGAGGTGAGGAATCACGCACACAAAAGGAGATGAGAGTTAGTTATAAAATTGGGAGTCGGGGGGCGACAAACAGGGGTAGATGGTGTTTCAGTTCGAATCAGAAATTTCTCGACATGTCGGATTCCATCGGGCATTTTCAGCCACTGAAACAGTGAACCAGCGTGAAGATTTGTGGCAGCAGCAGCTCACAGCTGGAGCCCAGAGACACGCTGACGCTGATCCAGCTGGTTTCCAACCATCAGCGCCACCATGCAAATAATCAACCGTCGGCTGTCAGGACTGTTTAAATTTAAGGCTGCAGAGACTCTTGGAGGAGGAGCGACCATCTCCCTCTAGTGGAAGCGGAGGGGATAGGGGGCATCACACTGTGAGGTAAAAATAAAATTAAAAAAAGAAAAGAAAAGAAGGAAAACTAGAAGGTGGAGTGAGATTAAGGTGAGGATGATGGTGAGGATGAAGATGAGGAGGGTTATGGCCCGCAGTGGGTCGCTGACTCTGACACACTGTTGGGACTCCCTACGTTTGTTTACCCGTCTCACACTGTCGTCGTCCGACTCAGAGTAGTGTCTCTGGCAGCGCTGCTGGGCCTACATGGCGACACAACATGCACAGCACAGTCAGTCAGAGGAGTTCAACAAGGTCTGCTGCACACCGAGGAGGAGGAGGAGGAGGAAGAGGAGGGAAATATCAACAGAGCGACGGCTGCTCAGAGGCATCATCATCATCATCAGCAGGCATCATCATCAGCAGCAGCAGCAGTCCAGCAAGTCATTTACAAAAAAATATCCTTTGCACTTAACGCAGTCATTTTTTACAATATATGCATCATTTATCTGCTAGTTTAAAGACGGACATGTGAGTGTATTCTGAAAAACATTAATTTCTATTTTTTTTTCTTCTAAAAGCAGAGTCAAGTGAAGGCGAGGAATGTATCTTTACCCCGTCCACGTGGTCGTTGGGGTCGCCCTCGCTCCTCCTCTCACTTGGGTAGCCGCTGTCGCCGCCATTTTCACCGTCCTGCGGGGAAGACGACAGCATCGACATTTCAATCTTCTCTGCCAATGAACATCCGATAATGGCTCACTGGTCACAACTACTACTGATTACAGTTTGGTGGTGCTGCAGTTGATAAAGAAGAAAAAACCAGAGTATTGAGGAACAAAGCTATTAAAAATGATGCAGATATTCATCAAGACGTTCAGATTATTCTGTCGCAACTTTTTACTTTTTGCTAAATTATCAATGAAAGTATTGGTTCATTAATGGCAAAAAATGAACTGAATTTTTACTGCAGTACTCCTGTACTTTCTTACTTTTACTTGAGCAAATGAGATGAATCAGTACTTTTACCAAAGTATTTTTTTTACACCAGTAAATGTATTTTTTACTGAAGTACAGAATGTGAATACTTTTTCCACCTCTGCCCGTAACCTTGACGCTGCCTGCTGAAGATATAAACTCAGTGATCGGCAGTGAAGGTGGATTCTCACCTGGTGCTCGCCGCTGCTGTTACTGTGAGTTCGTTCCGGCTCGTGACTCCCAGTCAAAGTCGTGCCTGTGCAACGTAAAGACACCACACGCATTTAGTGAAGACATGCCGCACTCGTCCACACACGACGTGACGTAATAAATGTGCTCAGGCAGCTACCGATGCGGGCGGGCGGCGAGCAGGGCATGGTGAGCGGCGAGCACGGCACAGAGTCCACGTCGCTCATGTTCTCGTCGGCCGACGACGTCTCCGACAGGCGGGACAGCAGCAGGGGAGCTCGGCTGCTCGACAAGGTCCGGACCCGAGGGGAACCGCAGGGCTCCTCGCAGCCCCTCAGCACCGTCTGGGCTGATTTCTGCAGCAGGGTCAGGATCCACGATGGGTTAAAGGGGCGCAGTGGAGATAATGTAAAGTAATATTCCTCCATAATTCCATGTATGACTTCATTTGATAGTGGTCAAGAAAACAGCATTTTTTTTATTTTGTATTTCCTTTTTTTTCAAAGTTTGTCTGAGCGAATTCTCTCAAGAGATCAATAAAGTTTCTTTGTATCTATCTATCTATCTATCTATCTATCTATCTATCTACTGTGCTGCTGCTGCACAGCCCAACAAATCATAATGCAAAAGTTGGTAACAAGTGGGGAGGAGAAAAACAGAAGGAATTTTTTGTTGTAGGTGAGGACTGACTTATGCTGCAGCCATGGTAACACAACTGTGTGTCAACAGGAATCAGAGTGGAAGACTCATTTTCACTGCTGTTTTTTTTTTTCTTAGAGTAAAATAAAAAAATATCAGTTGGCACATTATGAGAAAATCCCCTTTACTGCTAATCATGGGTCTGAGCTGAAGAGCCAAAGTTGCAGTTATCTATGATGTAACTGTAGTTTGGTGCTGGATTAAATGTTATGTCAAATTACCAGCAGTTTATTGGTGCAGTCCAGCCGAGACCTCTCCACAGGCGAGAGGTCAAAGGGCGTCAGGCCCATGACTTTGCAGATCCTGTTGCACAGGTGGGAGTGGAAGTAGAGGGCCATGCCTCGGACACCTGCAACACAAGCCAGACTGCAGTCAGCGGATCTGGCCACACGGGGCGCCAGAGAGCAGGGCTGCCGGCACTGGGTTCGTACCCAGGTTCCCGTCACCGAAGTCGGTGCCCTTCTCCGTGTGGATCTGTGGGTCGGTGTAGAGGTCGCCCACCCCCTGGATGTCCACCACGATCAGCTGGTGTCCCGACCGCTCGAAGGTGAAGTGACTGAAGGCCTGACGGACAGCAAAGGTTAAACAGTAAACCAGTGGTTATCAAACAAGGCACCCTGAGAAATGTTTTTATTAATTTTTTTTTACAGTCTTGATTTTCACCCTCCACAACAGATATTTAAGACATATTTTCCTATTACATCGAACTTCAACTCTGCACATTCCTCCCTACTATAACTACTCTAACTACTCTCTTTTTAAAATGAAGAGATATTGGACACATTTAAAAAGATAATCAACCAATTTCCACGTGATCCGAATATATTAATTTAAAGCAAACATGCATCATCATAAAAATAAAGTGCACACTCAATAAATAACATATCCAAATTTGTTGCACAAACACGCATTAAAACAATTCAATGTCTAAAATAATATTAACATACATTTTTAAGTTGCATAGAAAAATTATAATCATTTTCTGATTTGTCGGACTTCATGGGACCTCTCGCCACTTTGAGACCCCCTGCAAGTGCTGCATCACTTCTCCATCAAAGAGAGTGAGTGAGTGAGTGATTGAGTGAGTGATTGAGTGAGTGATTGAGTGAGTGTCTGCTCACTGATTTTAACATCTACTAACTCATGTGGACCTTGTCTCTTTCATCAACAATGTTACCGTGACTAAAATAAACAACAAACAGTGTCAAGCGGTGATGACCTATAAATCCTGTCTCAATCCTGGTTTTGGTTCTTGGGTCTCATCATCCTGCAGTGTTTTTTTCTTTTTTTTTACCACCATCAGCTCAATGATTCACTCTGTTAAAGCCCCAGCACTTCTTTTTTTATGACCATGACATGTCAGCTGTTTTATGACGTTTGGCTGTATAAAGTGAGAATGTGATCGTCAGCTGACCTCATTCCTCTGCACTAAAGTGATTCTTGTCTGGACTGATAAGCTTAAAGAGAGAACAATAATAAATTAATATAAACCACGACCACCTGCGGAGTGAGCCGGATGTTGTCGTCCCTCACAAAGCCGGAGTTGGAGTTGTACTTGATGTACTTGCCCTCGATGTAGTGCTCCAGGTGGAAGAGAGGCTTGTCGGGCCTGTCGCTCATCTCCACCACGCACATCTGCATGATGTCCACCTGAGAGAGAGTGACGTGACACACACACACACACACACACACACACACACACACACACACACACACACACACACACACACACACACACACACACACACACACACACACACACACACACACACACACACACACACAGTTCACTAGATGACCATCAATGTCAATATTTACATCAGGCTCCATGCCTTAATAAGGGAAGCAAACATTCAGTGTTTTTATTTTGATAACAATATTGAAAAAAATAACAATAAATAGATAATGAACTGAACTGCAGCATTGGGCTACTTTTTATCCCACTTTGTACCGACACCTTACCGGCCATGTATTTCTATATTTCTTAAAGGCCTGGTGTGTCTGCTTTACAGCCATCTGGTGGCTGTGCAGCAAAACTGCAAACAGAATAGGACCTGTTTACCACGTGTAGCATTACGGCTGAGGTCACATGGTCGGTTGAATCGGGGGAAAACAAGCAACTTTAGCAACACAGCAAACATTCTCGTCGCGAGACCAAATTACACGACTGACGGTTCACTTGAGGCTGATCTGTTTACTGGTGATTTCTGATAATTCTCTTACCGCGACCAATAATCATGACTGGCAATACTGCCACAATATACCGGCCCTACATGTGTACATCAACGCTAATCAACAGCTGAAAACAGGCCTGTTCTACCTGTTTGGGAGGCCGGTGCCTGTTGTACTCCTCTCCCCACAGCTTGGCTTCCATCTGCAGCCGGACGTCCTCGAAGTAAACGTTTCTGTCCACCGGCTCCATGTAGCGCTTGGCCACATAGTTGCTGGCCGACTTCCAGTTGTTGCTGTTTGAGAAATTCGACAACTTTTTCCTGGTGGCGAGAAACAAGAAGTGGTCAGCAGTCTGGATGTATTTACATTTTTCTTGATAAACCACAGCCAGAAAAAGAAGAAATGATGCGGCGAAACAATGTAAACAAGCTTTCAGAGGAGATAAAGATTATTCTTGATAGAAAACAGCTTGTTTGTGCTTGAACGGGCTGTCAGGGCAGAGTTCTGCTGCAGCTCTGAAAAAAAAACAAAAACAGCCAACAGTGATGGATGTTGCACATAGCTGAGGACTTAACAACAACAATTCAACTATTGTCCTCCTGCTCTTTCATTCTGCATCACCACACTAGGATACATTCTGTTTCCCAAAACCCCAAACATCCAGGGACAAAAAAGGCACAAAAAAAAAAATCCAAAATAAACCACGTGAGGCATCATACAGTGTTAAAAAAAAGAGCTGACAGAAAAGACAAGCCTTGGTTGACAACAGAAGATAGAAGCTTGACTTACGTTCTGAAACACTCCCTCATGGCGCCTTTACCAAATGGCTGCAAGATAAAAAGACAGACAGACAAGACGTTAAAGTCTGCCAGACAAGACGCTCACACGAAGGCGGAACCAGTCAGGAGAGACACAAGCCTCCTCACCTGGGTGGCCATCTTGATGTGGACCTGGTCATGAGCCCACTCCCCACTGATGGCATTGTACCTGCAGAGTCACACAAAGTGGAGCTACAGTGAAAAAAACTAAACAAAATAACACACAACCTCCAGTATGTACCTGTTCACACTAGCCGTACCTGTTGACAGAAAAAAAAACTGATCAAGTCCTTTGTTCGATGGCTTGATCAGTTCTTTCCTGTCAACAGACCCACAACAGGTTCTTCTGTTTTAGGAGACAACTGCAGTAAATCTCCTGACACACGGCGGTTCTGCGAACCCATCGTTGGGTTTTTTTTCCGAGCAGAGCAGCATGTGAGACTTTTCACCAAGGGCTTTGACCTCGAGCTGACCTTCAGAGGTCATAGGTCAGGGCGTCATTCTCAGCTGCTAGTTCACAAATCGACGGCCCTGTCGACAACAGAGACTCTTCCATCTCTGAGGGTGTTCGACTTGGCCACTCTGGTCACCAAGAATCACTTGACAACAACAACAACAACAACAACCACTGTGGAGTGGAGTTAAATGAAGTTGACTTAACTTCTACATTACATAATATATGTAGATATATACATGCAGAGATACATACATATTAGTTAGCATATTATGAGTCCAGATTGTTCTTACATCCAGTTGCTTGCGGTCATTTTTAAATTCTGTTAAAGTTTTAAATTGCATCCATCTTAATCCAGACGAGAGCAGAGTGAGGATGAAAGTTACAAGTTTTTGTCCCTGCCGAGCTGCTTGAGGAGGAACTTCCTGATGCTGATCCAGTTATCAGGCCACTGTTTTATCAGCTTTTTTCTTTTCCTGAGAGCATCAGACCCAAAACTGTTCACCTTCAGCCAAAGATCTGGTATCCAAGATAAAGGAATTTCATCCCAGCTAATTCACCTCCTAAACAACAATAAACTGCACAACACAGACTGAAGCAGCTCTTGTTGAGGCCACAGATGCTGCAGACAGATGTGACAACTTGATTTTAGGCCTTTTAAATTGAAGTGTTGTATTTTAAAGAGGCCATATGATCAAAAACTGACTTTTTCCTCAATCTTTAATATGTAATCATTTTGTGTTACTGGCAGGCCAATTAATTGGATTTTATGACCAAACAAAACTTCCTTATTATTGGAAACTGATCCTCAAAACGAACTAATTCACTCTGGAAATGGTCCAAATAGGGCCCCTTTAAGTCTGTCAGCAATAGCGTCCTTCTAACCCTCCTGCTGATAAGGGCTGAACATCAAGAACTTGGCTGAGTTTATACGACGCTCATCCTTCCTGATTAAACCAAGTCAGCCTCCAAAAATCAGCCATGTCCCTGAAGGCTTCTCCTTTTGATAAGTGGCTCCTCGGCCAGGTCATCTACTACCACAATCTGCTTTATCACTTTTATTCCAGTGATAAGAAGCCGTGTTTAGCTTTCAAGTCCTTGGATTGCAGCAGCCTTGTGTGACGTTAATCCTGCCCCTTCAACAACAAATCACGGAAGTCCAAAAACCTCCAGAAATTCAGTTTCAATCAGCTTTGCATGAAGGCACGGTTAATATTGGACGCCAGCCTCGGTTTTGACACCTGAATGGGGAGTTTTGCCAGGTTGTATGCTTAGCAGCAAATGCTCATTTGTAAAATCAGGTTATTTTGCTAATCATTGAAAAGAAACACATTTGTTTTCTACTAATGCTTTTATCTACTCACTATCAGCCTCGCCTCCTCACAGCGCCTCCAGTTTGATTTCATTTTCTTCCTCACCTTTAAGACTTTGACTGTCTGTGCTTCTGGTTACATTTCTGGCCTAGTGAACAGGTTTGTGACCCCCACGACCCTGAAGGTCATTAGATGAAGTCCAGTTGGTCCCTGCTGGGTGACAATGTGAAACACAGGTGGCGACTCTCTGAACTCTCTACCCTCTGAGGTCAGACACACTGTTGCTCTGAAACTTCTTTATAATCAGGCGCTAAAGTTTTTTCCTGGTTTAAGCATTTGGAAATGTCTGACATGTTTTCACCTCTTTATTTATATATAAATATAATTTTGTTGTTGTTTTTACTGTGGAACATTTTATTGTTGCACAGCATCGTTATTATGAAGTCTCTGCTCCCGTGCTGTTATTATTATTTTTTTTTATATTTCTTACTTCTACGTCTTACTATTTTCTGCATTTATTCCACATTTGTATCCCGACACTTGGAAAAACGTCCTGCAAGAAAAAGTTTAAACTTGCTCCAGTTCTATCCTGTCCTGACATGTATCTGCTGCGGCTACTTTAGGAGATAAAGCTGCACAAATAAGCATGTCAAACAAACGGGAGTTTCCCGGACACAGATAAACAGAGTAGTAAGGAAGGAGTTTTCCAAAAGCTCCTGTTTCACTGACCTAAAATTCTGTTTGCACATGGATTAAACAAAAAAAAAACAAGCAGCCAAGAAATAGTTGTGTATATGAAAATGTTGGCAGAGATGTGGACAAAGCCTGAACGGTAATTTTCAACAAATAAATTACAAATTAAATAAATAGCCTGTTTGAGCTGCACTGTGTCTGATTCACAGAGTCTGTTTGGTTTGGCTGGGGTGAGGGTCTCCTTGGTGTTCAATTAATGAACAGCGAGGAGGTCGGGGGTGCAGCCGGCAGCTGAAACCTGAGCACGGCCACAGCATCAGCGCCGCCTCCCTCCTCATCCCAGAACTGTCCTCTATTCTTGGCCAGTGCAAAGAGAAACGGAGCGCTGTGACATTCATTCCATAAAGTTCAGGGAACACAACGGCTGCAGTGGGGAAGTGAGGTGGGGTAATGGGGGGTGAGGTTACATGTTGGTTAAAATTAGCGCACCATGAGGGAGCAGCGGGGCAAAATCCCAGCTCCTGACGGCCCCGCCCAGTGCGCCTGCCGTGTTATGTAACAGGCCAACACAAAGCAGAGGAATTCCGACTTTTTCCCTCTTGACTCGGCAGAGAGTGTAAGGAGTGATTTATGTCCCGCTGAGAGCGTGAGACAAAAAAAAAGGGCTCCATCTGCCCAATGAGGCAGTGGCAAGGTTTGTAAACAGTTAAAATGAACCGTTTCCCACAGACCACTGTCCAAGCTCTTGAGGTTTCCAAGTTGACTGCATGAGTATTTTTTCTCCTGTGGCACTCAAGACACCATACAGGAGTTGTGACAGGAGAAACAGACGGAGTCACTCCCAGACTCCTCGGCGGCTGTCGGTACCTGTGGCGGGTACAGCTCTCAGTCTTGATGTCCTCCAGGTGAAACTCGGCCCAGGGATCCGGCATGGCTTTGGCCTTCTGGATGGCATGTTTCCACGCGTCCTGTCGGGTCAAAGAGGCCAGAAGTGCTGACTTGTGAGCCCACCGTGTTTGTCATGACATGAGTAATAGCTGCAGTGAGTTTGCTTAACAAGCAGGTTTGCTGGAATTGATGGAAAGAAGGATGGTACTAATTCAACACAAAAACAAACAAGTGGGATTTGTGCGTTCATGCATGCGTGTGTGTTTGTCACAACACGACATGACTGAAAAGACAGGTTACACAGAAGAAGTCATGTAGACGGTTGGTCAGGTCGGACACACTAAAGTCAATGAAAGCACGGTTAAAGGACGGCACGCAGGAGAGCATGCAAGTAAATGAAAGGTTGGGAAAATAGAAAACAAATGAAAAAAAACCCCATGGTTTGCTATTATTTGATGCAGGAATCCACCTAACCAGTGAATTGTTCATAAAAAATGAAACACATTGGTAATTTGGCCAAGTTTCGGACAATTTATAATAAACCTAAATCTGCTTTACAGCAGCAATTCCAACAATTTGCTGCAACCACCAAATGTGTGGTGGCCACGTGATGAGGAAATAACTCTCCCTCCCTCCAGGAACCATCAGTCATTGGTAATCCATACATGCTCCTGCAATCCAAACTCTGCTGTGCCATACAGTCTCCCCATCTGCACCAACGTCTACAGTGAAAGCACACGTTTTGCATGTAACAGCAGCCATTAAAGGCATTGTGGAAAAGAAGAGGAGGAGTTAAGTGATATGAAAAGGAAAACTGCAGGAATTTTTTTTTTTAAAAGGAGGTGGGGTGAAGGGAATTTGAGGAATGGGAGGAAGTGGGGTAGGAAGTGGAGGAGGAGGTAAAGGAGCAAGAGGAGGGGAAGGAGGAGGAGACAGATTATAATTTGATCTGGAACATACCCGTGCCCTCTCAGACAAAACCTTGTAGGAGTGAGACTCTGCCTCCGTGTCTGTTTCGCACTAAAATGGTGAAGAAGACGAAGGACTTTTCATCATCAAAAGCAAAGAAAGGCAAACAGAGACATCATTCCTTCAGACATGGAGACAACGGGCCATAATGACATCGATCCGGCTGATCTGGCTGCTAAACAACAGCAGCTCTGATCAGGAGTATTCTGAATGGAGGCCTTGTGTAGCAGTGTAACCATGAGGAGAGTGCAAGTTGTCTAAGTGTAGTCATAGTGTTCAGCTACTTCCTGTTATCAAGTGTTATTCCACAGGCAAGAGGTAGCTGACCACCACTGCACATGCACTTCACACACAGTGCGGTAGGACTCAGAGCAGAGCTCCTTATAAGGCAAACAGCTGTTCTCTCAGAAAAGTGCAGGTCTCTGCAAAATGCAGCATGACAATCTTCCAAACATTCGCTGAGACTTCCCACCGTTTTTAACACGGCGTGCGGCAATGGCCCACCTGGTATGTGAAGCTGCTCTTGGGGAGGGAGTTGGACAGCTGGGGGTTGTTTACCAGGTTCTTCAGGTAGTGGCAGATGTCTTTGGCAGAGTTCTCGTCCAGGATGGGGCAGATGAAGTGTTGGTTGTCGGTGTCGTCATCGTCATCGCTGGCGTTGGCGTCGCTGAGGGAGGAGGTCCTCTGGATGGGAGCGCTGCTCTGCACCGGAGGTCTCTTGGCGCTGCCCTCCAACTCCTCCATGCTGAACATCAGGTCATCTTCCATGACGCCTGCTGTTGTGTTGACAAGAGAAAAGTGCACGAGTTCATGCGCTGCACGTTGCATAACCATCACTACTGTTTAAACATTGAGGACAACGACTCAAGTGAGGTTTAAAATCCCGAGATGCAATTTATTACTAACATGCAAAAACGGAATTTATGTGTGTATGTGTTGACCTGCAAAACATGCGCAGTAAAGACTTACTAGAAAGTCACATGCATGCATGCATGTAGCCTATGTAGGTTTTCTAAATTTTTAGCTGGTTAGTCGGGAGGGAAGGCGTAGTAGTTGCTGCTGCGGAGCGTCAGTTCTCTCACACCGCTGCTCTCTCACACTTCATTAACGAAACTGTCATGTTGGCACTTGTCAAGTGTCAAACAAACAAAACAACCATCCAGCCATTCACTCACCTTTAATTGTTCCAGCCTCGTTCCGTGGCTCGCTAAAAACAAACAGTGGATTTTACACAACAGCGGGATTGTTAAAGGTCCTCCCGGGCCGAAGCGGTTCGGTGTCGGTTCTCCAATGGATCCTCGAGGTCCGGAGGACGTGTCTGCCTGACAAGGGACCAGTTTCCTCGCCAATTCGGTCCACCACTGCCACTCGAGCAATCCGCACGTATCCCTCGGTTTCCTGATTGGCCCGGCTCTCTGCTGCGTTCCGGGAGATCGGAAAACTAAACTACAAAACACACTACAAAAACACATCTACAGCACTCGGGGTCAGTGTCTGGGGATATACACACTGCACACTGTGTTTTCTGATTAGGGCGACGTATCTTACATAGCACTTGGTGTTAACGCGGCGTTAATTATATTGTCGAATATTGTTGAGCAAATAGGCGCCTACACGCGAGTACCATTGCGGAAGAGCAATTGAAAGCAGCACGTAGTGGTTGGTGGCTAGCTATAGCAGCATGCCTTTAGCGAGCTAACTAGCTAGCTGTGTTGCAGCAGTGCAACAATGTGCGCGTTCAATGCAGACGATTCACCAGTTTCAACCCGTTTACAGCAATACTGTCAAATTGTTGTTGTTTTTTATTATTATTATTTCAAAAATAGATACAAATACACGTCGCAGAGCTATTTTTGCCTCGAATCTAAACAATTGACAGACCGCTGTAGCAACAAACAAGTAACTTTAAATGTGTTGCATTACACCACAGAGTACCGTATAGTTGATCATATTGTAGAGTTATAAAGCTATTGGTCTGGCATTTACGCTATATGGTAGCGTGGCCGAGTGGTCTAAGGCGCTGGATTTAGGTTTCAGTCATTTCGATGGCGTGGGTTCGAATCCCACCGCTGCCAGTATCTTTTCTATTATACCTAACTTCGTCGCATATTAAATTATTTCTTCAACCTGGTAGATATCAGACAGGTGGCTCCTCAACGTCTATCGTGAGGTTCACACACGATATAATTCCTTTCTCAGGGGGCTACGTTTTAATACAACGAATACTGCCATCTTCTTGCTGTGTAGTGCAACTGCAGCGTAGATTGAAAAACGTCAGAAACTTCTCATGCAGGTACAAAATACAAGCAGAAAGAAATTAGCACATACGATTCAGAAAATTTATTGAGTTGGATCTGGCTGGTTGACCAAACAGCTACTTATTACTGATCAGCTGTTATATGTCAAAATCAAATTTACAAATTCATATTCTTTAAAAAATGTTTTACTCTTGATTATTATGTGTACTGTTTTTGGCCATTATTAGTGGGCAATCCTGTGACATAATATGTTTCAGTGGGCCCTGGGATTTTCATCCAGGAACTGGGAAACAACAAACTGCATCTTCTGGATGGCCAGCTGGGTATCTTCAGGGGATATCCCAAGATGCCACACAGCCCTCACAGAGTTTCCAAAATGTGGGTACATCAGAACTTGTATGCCTTGTCCCAGTGTGGCCTCCTCCCCCTCGTTGACCTTTGCCATGCGGCTGCAGAACTCTTTGGGGTTCAAACTGGGATTCTTTAGGTAGAAACGTAGAATGTTGGTCTCCACAGAAGCCAAGTCCAGCGCAAACAGATGTTTGTCACAGTCAAGCAGAGCTGGGGAACGGGTTGAAAGACGGTCAAATAAAAAAAAAAAAAGATGTTTTAATGGCAGACGGCCAGATCAAGATTTTTGTGGAAACGCGGGACTCACCTTGAGCAAAAGTTCTGGCATTGTGATGATCCTCTTTCAGTCTTGCGGACATTTCCAGCAAAGCCATTTTTCCAGCCGCTGCTAAAATGCCAGCCTGCCTTATCCCACCACCCAGGGCTTTACGGCACCGCACCGCCTGGGATATGAAGTCACGTGGTCCCGCCAGCATTGTCCCAAAGGGCGCACCCAGTCCCTGTCACACACAGCACTGTAAACGCTCCGTGTTTAGACTGAAAGAAAACCACCGGGAACATGGTCACCTTTATCCTTCAGTCGCACCTTGGAGAGGCACACGCTCACTGTGTCTGTGTGCTGCAGGATGGTGGTTGGAGGAACTCCCAGGGCCACAGCAGCGTTCATCACCCGGGCCCCGTCCATGTGGACCGACAGCCCATGCCTGTCTGCTAAAGCTCGAACCTTGAAGGGGTCAATAACGTCCAAAAAAAGATCAACGGCAGCAGGGTGAATTATATTTTTCTGTAGGAGAAAATGTTATGTGAAAGCTGCCATGGCGAGGTTACCTGCTGCAGGAAGGTGAGAGGCAGCACACGCCCTCCCTGGATGTTGTGCGTGTTTTCCACGCATATGAGGCGTGAGCGGGGGTAGTGGGGGTCGGGGTAACCGTGGCGGATCTTTGTTTCAAACTGGTCCAAGTCAAATGTTCCATCAGGAAATGTGTTCATTGTGGTGGCATGGACACCGGCCAGCTGTGGTGTCACACACACACACACACACACACACACACACACACACACACACACACACACACACACACATAAAATCAATTTACTAAAACAATGTGAGGCCTAATGCACTATTCAAGTAATCACATTTTAATCGCAAGCCTTTTTTCTCTTCCATTCACCCGAAGTAGCACAATGTTTCCACACTACATCCTGTTGATGTTAGCTGTGTGTGAACTTCACACTGCAGTGATGCTTTCTGCACACTAAACATCCAGGTGCAGCCAATGTCTGTCAGATTGGCAAGGCCAAGTACCTCCAGGAAGCTAAGTGGAGCGTTCGCCAAATGGGAGGCAACTCAATGCTCTGACCCGTCGTACACCTTACCATCCCGGGAAACAATTGTTCACGCAAAGAAGGAGCTGGATGAAACTCAGACAGAAACAAAAATGCATATGTAATAAATGGGTCTAGATGCGCTGTTTTGAAAAGATAATTGACTTGATTTGATTTAATTTGATTTATTTATTTCGAACATGAAAGAAAATTAGAAAATAAAAGGGATACAAAAACCAAAACATACGAAAGAAAAATAAAAAAAAAACATATATAAACAAAAAATAGGATAAGTAAATAAACACCAGTGAAATATACATCAAAATAATATTATTCATGTTCGAAAAGGGGTAGGAAGAAGTAAGAACTTATATGTACCTACCCCTAAACTTAAATAAATATAGAAACTTATGACCTAAATTAAGTATATACGATTAGATGACAGAAAACAGAAAACAACAAAACAGAAAACAACAAAAGACAAATCTAAACAAAAGACAACTCCAGTTACAAAATAGTGCTGGAATTCAACTGCAAGAATACTGGAAAGATTTTATAAGTCTATGTACATATATATATATATATATATATATATATATATATATACATATATATACATATATATATATATATATATATATATATATATATATATATATATATATATATATATATATATATATATATATATATATATATATATATATATATATATATATATATATATATATATATATATATATATATATATATATATATATATATATATATATATATATATATATATATATATATATATATATATATATATATATATATATATATATATATATATATATATATATATATATATATATATATATATATATATATATATATATATATATATATATATATATATATATATATATATATATATATATATATATATATATATATATATATATATATATATATATATATATATATATATATATATATATATATATATATATATATATATATATATATATATATATATATATATATATATATATATATATATATATATATATACATATATATATACATATATATATATATATATATATATATATATATATATATATATATATATATATATACATATATATATATATATATATATATATATATATATATATATATATATATATATATATACACACATACACTATATTACCAAAAGTATTTGCTCGCCTGCCTTGACTCACATATGAACTGAAGTGCCATCCCATTCGTAACCCATAGGGTTCAATATGATGTCGGTCCACCTTTTGCAGCTATTACAGCTTCAACTCTTCTGGGAAGGCTGTCCACAAGGTTGAGGAGTGTGTTTATGGGAATATTTGACCATTCTTCCAAAAGCGCATTGGTGAGGTCACACACTGATGTTGGTCGAGAAGGCCTGGCTCTCAGTCTCTGCTCTAATTCATCCCAAAGGTGTTCTATTAGGTTCAGGTCAGGACTCTGTGCAGGCCAGTCAAGTTCATCCACACCAGACTCTATCATCCATGTCTTTATGGACCTTGCTTTGTGCACTGGTGCACAGTCATGTTGGAAGAGGAAGGGGCCCGCTCCAAACTGTTCCCACAAGGTCGGGAGCATGGAATTGTCCAAAATGTTTTGGTATCCTGAAGCATTCAAAGTTCCTTTCACTGGAAGTAAGGGGCCAAGCCCGACTCCTGAAAAACAACCCCACACCATAATTCCTCCTTCACCAAATTTCACACTTGGCACAATGCAGTCCGAAATGTACCGTTCTCCTGGCAACCTCCGAACCCAGACTCGTCCATCAGATTGCCAGATGGAAAAGCGTAGTTCATCACTCCAGAGAACGCGTCTCCACTGCTCTATAGTCCAGTGGCGGTGTGCTTTACACCACTACATCTGGCGCTTCGCATTGCATTTGGTGATGTATGGCTTGGATGCAGCTGCTCTGCCATGGAAACCCATTCCATGAAGCTCTCTGCGTACTGTACTTGGGCTAATCTGAAGGCCACATGAAGTTTGGAGCTCTGCAGCAATTGACTGTGCAGAAAGTCTGCGACCTCTTTGCACTATGCGCCTGAGCATCCACTGACCGCTCTCCGTCAGTTTACGTGGCCTACCACTTTGTGGCTGAGTTGCTGTTGCTCCCAAACTCTTCCATTTTCTTATAATAAATCTGACAGTTGACTGTGGAATATTTAGGAGCGAGAAAATTTCACGACTGGATTTGTTGCACAGGTGGCAGCCTATACCAGTTCCACGCTGGAATTCACTGAGCTCCTGAGAGCGACCCATTCTTTCACAAATGTTTGTCTAAACAGTCTGCATGCCTAGGTGCTTGATTTTATACACATGTGGCCAGGCCAAGTGATTAGGACACCTGATTCTGATCATTTGGATGGGTGAGCAAATACTTTTGGTAATATAGTGTGTATATATAGTGTGTGTGTGTGTGTATATATATATATATATTATAGAATAATAGTACAAAAGATCAAAAGAGAAATTGTTTCTTTGTGTTCATTTGGTTCCCAATTAAGAAACTCTGATAAGAATTGCTTTATGTCCAAATTGAGTGTCTTGAAATGCAAAATAACAGAATTAGAAGCATGCATTAATCACATATTAATTGTGGTAACCTATAGATAGGAGGAGATTCATCTCAACTTAAAAAATTAATCATTTGACAGATAGCTAGAGGGGCTGCAGGTGTCAGGTGGTGCACTCACCTGTGCACACCCTCCTTGCTCATAAATGTGCATGTGGGACAGATCGCCCACTATGATCTCGTCACCCCGCTCCCTGCAGTGGACCATCACTGCGTAATGACATGTCATCATGACATTCACAATGGGCTAGTTAATTTAAAAAAATAATAATAATGATGATGATGAAGTTTTTATTGACCAACACAGAGCCAGCTCACCTGCGATGAGGTTACTCATGGTTCCAGATGGCACAAACAGAGCTGCCTCCATCTGAAACATGTCAGCTGCGATCTGTTGCAACTCTGCAGGTGAAATTAGTTTAGAATTTGACAAAACGACAAAAGAATTCAGGAATTGGAAGAAATGTGACAATGACTGTAGACTGTCATGCTTCGTGAGTGACAAATGACATGTACATCCTTTAAAGCAATAATCACAACAGTGTTTTGAACACGAACACACACACACACACACACACACACACACACACACTTTTTTTTTTTTTCCCCCAGAAATATAAAGTCAGTTTCAGCAATTATTATATACTGTAGGGCTTCTTTAACCGTGTAATTGCAAGTCAAATTCTACTCGTATAACATGTCTTTTACATCAGGTGGATGACTGACTGAGCATCACCACAGATCATCGATTCGGCTCTAACCGTTGACACTCGGGTCTTCCCCCATCACGTCGTCCCCGACCTCGGCCTCCGCCATGGCGCGACGCATCTCCGGCCCGGGCTTGGTCACCGTGTCGCTGCGGAGGTCCACCACGCAGCTGCGGGCCGCTCCAGCCGGCCCCAAGTGAAGGGATGTCCCGGTGTTGTAGTAACCACGCACGGCGGCGGCCGCATGTCTGGTGCGGAGCGGCGCCACGAATGAGACGAGGCGGCGGTTGAGAAGCTGCCGCAGAGCCCCGCAGAAACCTGGCGAGACCATGGCCGACCTCGGCACGGCAGCGTTCGTGGCGAACTCTGAATCATGTTCGATTAATCAATAACAACAGTTTCTCAGTTTTTCTTTTTCGTGGAATTGTGTCGAGTGGTCGTCTTTATCTGTCCACAGCGCCCACTAGAGTACCGGAGGATGAGCAATCGCTGCCGTCGGAACTTCTCTTCCCGTTCACTCCAAAGTCTGACCTCCATCATCATACAATCAAAGAGGCGTTTTCCCAACCTTCGTCTGTTCAATGTTGGCGAGTCTGTGTGAACTGTAGTTTCAGTTTCCTGTTGTGAGCTGGAGCGGCCAGACGTGGACCAGTAGCTTCTGTAGTACCTGGACCAATCTGTCTGGCAGCAGCATCACCTTCCCTCCTCATTTTGATCTCAACTTAGGTGATGTCATTATTCTGATAAACTCAGTCACATACCGTGTCATTATTATCACAAGGTAAATGGCCTCTCAACTTGGTAATCAAATTGGGCCGTGGAACTCCCACATTGTTATAAAGTCGTCCCACATTTTATAATCTTCATTTTTATTTGCAAATTAATTAATTGTAAAACAATTTTATTTTACAACTTACAATTTACATTCATGTATGCATTTCTGTGCCTCATATTTAATAGAATATCAACAATTTGATGGGCTTTTCAAAGTTCATAATTTGAGATACCTTATTCACAGACAACCTAAAAGTAAATGACAGTAATTACTAAATTTTCAAGCCAAAATTGCAACGGGTTCATCTTCTGAGATAGGTCTGATTTAATTAAAATGTACTCAATTGTGAAATCATGAAGTTTAATTAATACTCAACCATGCTATCTTTTGCCTGATTTTGATTGGGTGGATCTGGTATATTTTTTCCCTGAGTGTACTCAAAGGCTAAATACTGCATTTTCCTGATGGCCAGCTGAGTGTCTTCAGCTGACACATTGGGATACCACACAGCCCGAATGAAATTTCCCAAGTTGGACAACGTCAGAACTTGTATCCTCTGCCCCAGTGCAGCCTCCTCGCCCTCTTCCACCTGGGCCATGCGATGGCAGAGCTTGGCGACGCTCAAACAGGGATCCTTAGGATGAAAACGCACAATGTTTGTCTGCACAGACTCCATGTCCACAGCAAACAGAGGAGGATCGCATTCCAGCAGACCTGCCAGAGGCGGAGAAAGACATTCACATCAGCCCCTTAGTAGACTTTTTGTAAATGTTCTGAGGAATGCAATTCTCACCTTTGGCAAAGGTTCTGGCATTGCGATGGTCCTCTTGTAGTTGACTGACATTCCCCAGAGACAGTATCCCAGCAGCCGCCAGTAGGCCAACTTCTCGTATCCCACCACCCAGAGCTGTACGGCAGCGTGCTGCCTGCGCTATAAAGTCCCGTGGGCCAGCCAAGATCGCCCCCAGCGGAGCACCCAGAACCTGTCACACCACAATGTTGAAAATAACACATTTTTTTCCGGTAGTTCTTATGGGAGTGTCCATTCTCTCTGTCTCTGTCTCTGTCTCTGTCTCTGTCTCTCCTGTGTGTGTGTCCCAACCTTGGAGAGGCTGAGAGTGACGCTGTCTGTGTACTGCAGGATGGTGGCTGGAGGAAGTCCCAGGGCCACGGCGGCGTTCATCAGCCGAGCTCCATCCATGTGGACCGACAGCCCGTGTCTGTCTGCTAAGGCTTGAACCTTGAAGATTTGGACAGTATGAGCAAACGTCAAGGCATTTTCTTTCTTTCGGTGCACAGGTTAAATTTGAGCTACTTAAATTAAGAAAAGCTAAGTTAAGTTATGTTAAGGTAGGCTTGATTTGGTTATGTCATCTTAAGTTAGAGCAAGTTAAGTTAAGTTACAATATGATAAGTTACGCTGAAAATATTAGCGTTGAAGATTCCTCTGCACATTTTTAATCATTTGTGTGGCGGCATCCTCCTCCAAGTGATGTAGCATTACCGCTGAGACCGTCAAGTTTGGCAGACATTATTGAACTTTGGCGCGTATGAATGGCTGGTGAACCTGCTGTTCACACTGAGCCAAATGAATGGGCAAGGCAGGGTGGGCAATATTTGTATGCTAACAAATATTTGTGACGCAGCTAAAACAAACAGATTCCAACCAACCATACACCCAACCACACACCTCCTGCAGGAACGTTAGCGGCAGCACACAACCTCCCACTATGTTGTGCGTGTTCTCCAAACATATGAGGCGCGAGCGAGTGTAGAGAGGTTTCGGGTAACCGTGGCGGATCTTTGATTCCATCTCATCCAGATCAAATGTTCCATTCGGCAGGGTGTTCAAGGTGGTGGAGTGGACACCAGCCAGCTGTTCAGACAAATAAAAACACATGCACAAATAATTCAGAGTTGATGGCCATAAAGTCTGGGTGTCAGGTGACCTCACTCACCTGGGCGCTGCCTCCTTGCTCGTAGACGTGCATGTGGGACAGGTCACCCACAAGCATCTCATCACCCCGTCGGCTGCAGTGTGCCATCACTTTCTCAAATAAATTTAAAAAAAATCTGAGGTAAATGCAAGTTAGAAATACTGGATGTCCTTCAGCAAGTGAGCAAGACATTACCTGCCACAAGATTGCCCATCGTCGCTGAAGGAACAAACAGTGCGTCTTCCGTCTGAAGCATGGCAGCTGCATGATCCTGCAACTCTGCAGACATGATACATAGCACAACGTCACAGAAGGACTGAGGTGTAGCCGCATAGATGAGTCAATCACATCTCATTCAAACAGTACTGTTCCTGTTCCGGCCCGCAGTACAACTTCTTGTTGAAACTGATGCCTTGTTACATGTTGTTACGAGCGTTGGGAAGTTTTGCCTCAAATATAACGCCTCACATTTTTACAAAAATTGTTTGCAACACAAAATCAGTCAAAAATAATGAGAGTCAGCCAAAATAATGCATACACAAAATAGGAAAAGGAAAACTTTTGGCTAACAGACATTTATTTGTGCGGCGAACTACTTCTTGAGTAACGTTTGTTACCATAACACTTGTAACACTTGTTGCTGCGATTCATAAGGGTAATGGCATCTGTTGGGAAAACATTGTACAACAGTACACAGTGTTATCGTAAGTTATATATATATCAGGAAAGATATGTATAAATATATATATATTTCCCGATGTGTGTGTGTGTGTGTGTGTGTGTGTGTATATATATATATATATATATATATACCGCGTCCAGTGTGAACCGGGCGCAGCAAGCAGCCCTCCAGCTAAATTGGATCCTGTAGTTCCTGAAGTCCTCTTTTGAATGTGCTTTGTTGGTCAACCAGACCAACAAGTCGTCCTCTCCTCACAGCTAATCATTTGATCTTTTATCGTTTTTTGGTTTTTTTGCCTTGAGGCAAGACTAACCCTTTTCGAAACCAAACAGCACAAACAGCTCCACTCATTCTTTTGTCTGTTTCATGTCGAAGACAGGGTTGCTTGAGGTCACTAATGAGAAACAGTCTTTTATTTAAAAAAAGAAAGAAAAAAAAGAAAAGAAAGAAAAACGGAAACAAATGTCTAAACAACTCGCACAGTCTATCAATTCATCTTCAAAAAAAAAAAAGAAAAAAAAAAAGAAAGTCACGCAATCGGAAGTAGGACCGTGTTGCCGCCTTAAGATCACTAGTCGGACCGAGTCAATATTGTCTTTTAGTTTGCGTCGGCGACATTATTCATCCATCCCATCCAGAAACTGATGAAAAGACGGAGTAGCATCCGGGAGCAGCCATGACCCTCCGTTCTCACTCACTCACTCACTCACTCACATTTAATGTTATTCAGCAGTTTGATATTTTTGCTTCCTTTTAAAATATCTTGGTTTGAATGAGGAACTTTTTCTTCCCTTTTCCTTCGTTGTTTGGTTTAGCTGTTAAGAAGATTACATCACTGAGTCTCAGCTGTGCTCGTTTTTTATTGCTTTATATAAAAAAAACAAAAGTCTCGGGAATAAGCGGGTATGGAAGATGAAAGGATGAAAAAACAAAAGTCAAGTTGAATTGCACCTTTGTTTGTTTTTTGTTCCATGCAACAAGATTCGCTCAGTTCTGCCTTATACTCTGATGTGACACCTTAAAACTGTGAGGAAATTAAAGTAAAAGCTGTTTGCCTGGTAGCCTACGTTTATAAACAACACTCAGATGCAGCTTGTGTGCGCAACAGGCGGAAATCACACCGTGAAATGACACCGTGTCGGACAGTCAGACTCTCACACACCTTTCATCGTCACCTTCTCCTCCACCATGTACCGCAGCATCTCCGCCGAAGCTTCATCCCTCGAATCTGTGCGCAGATCCACCACACGGGCGTTGGTTGCCTCGCGCACGGGCGGGGTGCACAGGGTGCGCCCGAGTCTCGGTGCCCGCGCGGCTCGACGAGTCGCCGCCGGGACCAGCCTTTCCAGGATCCGACAGGAGAAGTTTCTCAGATGCATATTGGTCCTCTATCTCCTTGCGACAGTGCCTATAGGGACCCTACTCAAACGATCTGTAGTGACGCGATTCAGGGTGTGTCCAAATCCACCTTTGCTAACTTAATGGCGGAGATATGGTCGATGGGCAAGACGCACGGTTCAAAGGGGTTGTCTGAAGTCTCCTCATTAACAGTGGGTGTGTTTTCGGCGACACATGCAAAAAAAACCAAAAAAAACCCCGAAAGCACGGTGTCGTCCACCATTTCGTTAAAAGTCAGGTGCGCTTGCAACCTGGCGGATTGATGCCGCGTTTGCCAAGTATTAAACAAACTTCTTTCCAAGGAGCTGATGTGCTCCACTCTGGATGTTAACATCACCTCCTGTGTGTCTAGAACTATTGCTATTTTAACAACGTGGCGGTAAAATAACAACAGCGTCGATCTTAAAAGTGCATAAAATCGCATAAGATAAGGCCAACGGTGTCATCGGCAAGTTGAGGCACGCTGATAACTATGGGGCGCCGTTTGTAAAGTTTGGCGTGCTTAAAATGACAGCAACATTTTGTCACATTTAGCTTCAAATCGTGTTTTTAAAAAGTTGTGTGCATTTTTGAAAGTCACTTTTTTATTTCTTTATTATTATTATTATTATTATTATTATTATTATTATTATTATTTATTATTTTTATTTTATTTTTTTTTAGCACATTTAACTCTTTAAATCTAAATGTTAAATATAAATGTTAAATCTAAATCTAAATGCTAAATCTAAATGTTACACCTAAATGTTTCGGATGAAACTAAACATTTAGCTAATATACAAATTCAAGCTGCCGGCAACCGGAAGTACCACAATAAAAGCTCGACGATGTTGAACTCTGTTTTTAGTGTCAAATAACGAATAAACATTCATTAAAAAAAAAAAACATAAATAAAAATCTTTTCGGGGGGTAAACTGCCTCTTGGACATAGATTGGTGGTTTTAAGTACCCAAAAATAACAAACCCGTTTGGAGATACTATATTTTACGAGTACCTTGAGTGTTTAGTGTCACTTATTTTTGTGCGGGACTTGCGCAGCCTAGAGCTTGCTGTCTCTCGACTTACGGCCAACCAGCCACAAGGGTGTGGCTCATGAACCTGCGCCTGCGGCTGCCTGTGAAGTCTGTCGACGTGGGGGCGTCCCCGAAATATACGGGACAAAGTGAAGTGCGTCCCGTATCAGTTCATTACGGGACAGGTTTTTTAGTTGCCAAATATGGGACAATCGCGTATTTTACGGGAGGGTTGAGAGGCATTTGCAACCCTATCTAGACCACAGACGGAAATCAAATGAGGTTTTGTCATTTTCCCTAAAAAACGGGACAAATTGTGTCCCGGGAGAGATTTTATTTTTCCCGGGACAGGTGGTGAAAAAAGAGACCAATTCTGGGAAAAAACGGCCCCTACTTGTAGGGGCTACAGGTCGTAAGTTGAGAGACAGCAAGCTCTGCTGCGCAAGTCCCGCACAAAAATAAGTGACACTAAACACTCGTAAAATATAGTATCTCCAAAACAGGTTGGTTATTTTTGGGTACTTAAAACCACCAATCTATGTCCAAGAGGCAGTCCCCCCCGCCCGAAAAGATAGTTGTTTATTCGTTATTTGACACTAAAAACAGAGTTCAACATCGTCGAGCTTTTATTGTGGCATTTCCGGTTGCCGGCAGCTTGAATTTGCATATTAGCTAAATGTTTAGTTTCACCCGAAACATTTAGGTGTAACATTTAGATTTAACATTTAGATTTAACATATAGATTTAACATTTAGATTTAGGTTTAACATTTAGGTTTAGATTAAAAGTTTCGATTTAGATTTAACATTTAACATTTAGATTTAGCATTTAGATTTAGATTTAACATGTATATTTAACATTTATAAAATAAAAAAAAAAGTGACTTTCAAAAATGCACACAACTTTTTAAAAACACGATTTGAAGCTAAATGTGACAAAATGTTGCTGTTATTTTAAGCATGACAGACTTTATAAAACGGCGCCCCATGGTCTTTAAAACAAATTCTGCAAAGCACTTTGAATTACCACTTCATGTATGAAATGTATAAAAACTACGACTACTACTACTAATACTACTACTATTATTATTATTATTATTATTATTATTATTATTATTATTATTATTATTATTATTATTATTATTATTATTATTACTATTATTACCATGTTGCAAACAGCTTCCTTCCGCTCAGCGTTGACGCAGAAGCAGCAGCACGCACGAGACAGCGGTCCAAGTATAACTGCATAAACCGGGATTCTCCTCAAGGGGGCGGTATTACACCATCAAAGCTTAAAAGGGGCTCTATCTCACTGTTTCTCCTCTCCCCTCAGAAACTATCTTGGACAAAAAAAAATTAAAATAATTTAAAGTATCTAATAAAATTGTTGCGCTCAGTGGACGTTTACAGCCCATAAGAACAAACGCAACATTTAAACAGGTTCCATTTGTTTCATGGAGTTAATTCAGAGAAGTCACATTCTATATCGGTGCGCCTCATGTTCGCTTATATTTGTTTTGTTCACATTCCCCCATGCCGAGTGTAATTACAGCATGTTGCAGTTGTTGCTGGTTGTGAAACCGCCTCACATTCTCCAGCGGTCAGGGGAGGTCGGGGAGGGTTGTGAGGGTCATGGGGGTCACAGTCCTGCACGGCGAGATCTACCTGCCTGACTGGCGTTGAGAAGGAAACATGTCCCGACTGTTTTTTTCCAACTCCGGCCTCCACTTCTTCTAACAACATCTACACGCTTCCATGGGTGTGTGTGTGTGTGTATGTGACTGTGTGTGTGTATGTGTTCATTTTGGGGGGAGAGGCGGCAGCACAGGAGGAAGAAGTTTTTACTCCAGCGGTCGGAGTCATTTACAGAACAACTTCCGGCACAGCACCTTCTCTCTCTCTCTCTGAGCCGCAGATGGCGTAACACACTCACAATCACAGGCCTCACACACACACACTACACACATACACACACACCCGGTAATGATCCCAGTGTGTGCAATCAGTTGAAGGCTGTGCTGTAGTCAAAGGTTGATATTGCCGGTAACAGGCAGGTTTTACGAGCCATAACAAGTCGTCATTAAAAGTCATTTATAAACACCGGCGCCGTAAAAAGGGGCCGCAGTCTGTCCCCGAGGGCCTCTCAGCAGCCGCCAACGGCAGAGAGATAAAGATGAATGGCTGATAAGGAGCAGCTTCATTAGGATGCCTTTGATTTTTCCACTGGGCACGAGAGAACTGATGGGTCTGGACCCTGATCAGTCTGGACCACGTAGGTCTGGACCTAGGACAGTCTGGACCCTGGTTAGTCTGGACCCTGGTAGATCTGGACCCTTCATCTGTATGAACCCTGGTAAATCTGGACCCAGGTCAGTCTGGACCCTTCATCTGTCTGGACCCTGGTAGATCTGGACCTAGGTTAGTCTGGACCCTTCATCTGTCTGGACCCTGGTGAGTCTGGACCCTGTTAGATCTGGACCAAGGTCAGTCTGGACCCTGGTTAGTCTAGACCCTTCATCTGTCTGGACCCTGGTTGGTCTGGACCCTGGTAGATCTGGATCCAGGCTAGTCTGGACCCTTCATCTGTCTGGACACCTGGTTGGTCTGGACCCTGGTAGATCTGGACCCAGGTCAGTCTGGACCCTTTATCTGTCTGGACCCTGGTTGGTCTGGACCCCGGTTGGTCTGGACCCTGGTAGATCTGGACCCTGGTCCTGCAGCCGCCCTGCCCTCTGGGGCCTCAGGATGTAGCAGCGTTTTGGAGAAAAATATTGAATTAGACAGAAAAAAAAGAAGGCCAGCGGAGAAGGGGGGAAGGGGAGAGAGAGAGTGAGAGAGAGAGACAGAGCGACAGAGAGGGAGAGAGAGAGAGAGAGAAATATTGACTCCTTCTGGGAAGGAGCGAGATGGCAACGCCTTCCAATAACCATAAAGCCACTGGGCTGAAAATAGACGGAGGAATAAATGAAGCTCTTCATCCCACCACCACATCCACCGGCTCTTCTCTCTCTCACTGACACACACACACGCACGAGTGGAGGTGACACACACCTCCTCCCCTTCCTCCTCCTCCTTCCTTTCCTCTTTCACTCAGCTACTATTCATTAGCTGTTGACCAGAAGGAAGCAGGTGTTTGAGGGAAGCAACATTTAAAAAAAAAACCAAAAACTCACAGGTTTCTTTTGTGTGCCGTGCACAAACACACAAATATGAGCAGTGTGAAATGGTGTTGACGTCAGAAAAAATCTATCATCTGACATCACGAGACGGTCACTCAGCCTCTCTGTGTCTTCTAAACATCTCGTCATGGAAAATGTCAAAACAAACAAGCAGCAACAGCAATCGTCTTTGTTTTTTTTTCATAAAACAATTTGAAGACAGGATATATGACACCAATTTTACTCTCCTATAAACTCTGTTGACCTTTAGAAAACATCATTTAGCCCTCTGTTTACTGCCACCTGCCAAAAATGATGATGGATGGAGGTTAAGTGGAGGTTATGAGTGGTCTTGAAAAAGCTCCTGGAATTTTCAGAAGGTCAGAAGGTCGGGAGGCTCCAGGGGTCACAGGAGGTCTGTGGACACTCTGGTCTACAGGAAGTGACATCAGCCACCACCAGCTTGTCTTTGATCTCCAACCTGATGCCAAAAGGAACAAATAGAAATTTGTGGGCGTCGCTGTGGCCAGTGAACAAGTGCGTCATTTGTTTCCGCAGAGTTTGATGGGGTTCTTTTGTCTTTCTCTGGATTATTACCGTCAACCATCAATTGCTTCTGGTTGGTCACTCGCTCTGAATTTAATTTTCTCCTCCATCACAGTTTGAGGGAGATAAATCGTCTGATACTAGTTGATGCCTGCTTGCGTTCATTCATCTCAGCGTCCATTCATCGCCGCCTGCTGCTGCTGCTGCTGCTGCTGTTGCTGCCTCAGTCATTTCTCAGAAGGTTCATTCACGGCCAGGCGGCAGCAGCCCCTCCAGTAACACAAGCATCTCTGTTACCTTTCAGACCTCCTCGTCTTCTTCTGCTCTCCGCATTTCCCAGACCTACTTCTCACCCTGACACACACACACACACACACACACACACACACCCTCTCTTGCTCTCCCTCCCTGTCTCTCTCTTCCTCGCTCCCTCCCTCACTCTGGGAAGTCATGTGACTTCTCTGAAGCTGAGCCCTATAAACCAGCAGCACTTGGGGGGCTCAGTGTCGGTACGGCTCTCTGATTGGCTCTCAGGTTTAGATACAGCCTTACTGTTGGGTTTGTGTGTGTGTGTGTGTGTGTGTGTGTGTGTGTGTGTGTGTGTGTGTGTGTGCACGTGCACTTGTACACACACACACACACGCATTCAGAGCAGACCCCCTGTTTCCTTCTTTCAGGAACAGAGGAAGGGTCCGCCTCAGTCTAGGTCTGCTACAGCATTTTACAGGAAAGGGAGGAATATATGAATAAAAGGCAGAGTGCTCAGAAACAAATGCAGTTTTGTATTTTAAATTCTCCTTCCAAGATTAAACGAAAATAATAATAATTAAAAAAAAACAACGCACAATCTCCAGCCTGAAAAAACAACACAATTTGGTTTCTGTGGCGCTGCGGCAAATCAGCCGTCGAGAAGTTTAGGCTCAGAGATGGTTTAATCAGTTTGGCTGTTGGTTGAGAGGAACCAGAGCAGTCTGCTGTTTACTTGGGGGTGTAGGGAGGAGGGGGCAGGGGGGACTAACGCTATTAAGACGTCCTGTTTGGACTCGACCTCAAAAACCTCCTCGTCGTGTCGATGAAGATCCCCGGCTGCCTCCCAACAGCCGATTCTCGGGCCGGCGCTGTGGCGTTTCTGGGCAGGTAATGATTTCATCTCTGGAAACAGCGGCGGCAGCGGCGGCGGAGGAGGAGAAGGAGGAGGAAGAGGAAGAGGAGCAGAAGATGGAGCAATGGTGACAACAGGAAGTACTTGTTCCCGTTGGTCGACTCTTTGTTTGTTACGTAACCGACTGACGGCCAAAGAGCATCAAACAGTTTTTTCCGGTCTGCTATCAAATCATGTGCTCTGTGTCAATATTGACATGACGTGTGTGTGTGTGTGTGTGTGTGTGTGTGTGTGTGTGTGTGTGTGTGTGTGTGTGTGTGTGTGTGAGATGGAAGATGGAGGATAAAAGACGGAAGGATAAACAGGATAAACCGATGAAAAGGGCCAAAACCTGCAGCTGTTTTCGCAGCGCCATTATCCATGTGAGCTGTCAGTCAATGGCCACTTTAGTTTAAACTGATGGAGACAACACTGATATTGATCAGACATCGATCCGTATCTATCAGCCGGCTCTACTAGATCTGATTCCTCCACCCTGAGTGTTATTGACTGTCGTCATGCACAATCAATCGTTCAAGTTTTTAGTTTTGAGACGCTTCTCCCCGTTTTAATACCTTTCCGTGAGAAATAAATGGTTTCACTTGGTTGTGTGTGTGTGTGTGTGTGTGTGTGTGTGTGTATAGTAAGTGTAAACCCTGGTTCTGCAAAAAATGGTCTTAAAAAATGTGTAAAAAATGTGGTGAAATGTCTCTTTAGATGTTTTATGTCTCAAAAGCTGTGCAGAAGCACTAAGCGATTGACCTCTTGACCCCTTCAAATGAACTGATGGTGATGAAGTTCTGCTGTCACCATTGAAGCCAGGAATTAAAAAAAAAATCCAGTTGTATGCATGTGTGTGTGTCAGTGCTGGGCTTTGTGTTGTGCTGGCTGGGGGGACACGGTGACACCTGAGAGCCTGGAGGTTTTGGTGCGAGGCCACGCCGTTACAGGAAGCCATTTGGCCTCCAGGCGTCTCTGCTAATACGCTTGAGTGCTGCGGAGAAGAGAGAGAGAGAGAGAGAGAGAAAGAGAAAGCGCGAGCAGGAAAAATGAAAAGTCGCCTTTATTTCTGGGAAAAACACTGGTGGACGTGTGCACTGCAACATGTCTCACATCCTGCTCTGTTATTGTCGGTGTCGTCTGCGCTACTTTGTGTCGCAGGGGGGCCAGTGAGGTCGAGGAGGTGGGGATGGAGGGTGGAGGTGGTGGTGGTGGTGGGGGTGTGGCCATCTGTTCTGCCGCTGAGGTGTTACAGGAAAAAGCATTTCAGGCTTTAATTTGAGTGAAAACGAAGTTAGTCACGGCGCTGCTGCGGCGCTGAGCCCTGTCTAATTCAAAAGAAATGCTGCGGAGTGTGTCACAGTGTGAGTCTGTGCAAACACACACACCCACACAAAGACATGCATGCACATGTTTTCTTTCTTTTTTATAGAGGTATTGAGCTATGTATATGCGTCCCATATGGTTTTTATTGATCTGTGTCCCAGATACACACGCACGCACACACACACACTTTGACACACACACTCTGCTCTGCTCCCCTTCGACTCCGCTGCTGACGGTGAAAGAATGATGGAATGCCAGAGGGTAAATCTCTGCTTTCCTGGAAGCCGCTGCTGCTTTATCAGAAGCGGCTGTGACAATACTCCAGCTGACGGGCCGGCCGGCCCAGCGCCTTTCCTATAAGCGCCGATCAGCCAGCGAAAAAGAAAAAAGAAAGCCTTCCTGGAAGAAACAATCAGCGGAGCGGAGCGGAGGCCCTTCCTGGAAGACCACTGTGGTTCGCCTCTCGCAGGGGCATGTTCTTAACCCCTTCGTCTGCTCTCCACATCCCACTCCACTGCTCAGAGACGGCCGCTGGACAGAGACGCAGGCCGGCACTCCGATGTTGATTGACATCTTATCAATCAATACTGCAATGATATTAAAGGAGTATTATATTTTCACCCATTAGCTGATTACAGCTTTGTCTGTTGGAGGCTCTGGTTACATTTTCTAATCTACATTAAACGGCTGGAAATAATTTCCACCCAAGTCTTTCAGCAAGCAGCTGAAGGTGACAACGTAAGAATAGCGCTCTATGAAATTGGGATGTTCTGCTCTTGGTTCTACAGGTGTGGAGTGTGATTCTTTGTTCGAAAAACAAGCACACAGCAGCAAATCCATCCCTGTTTTTTCCCCCAATTTTAACTTGATGACCATTTTCAGATTTAACAGATTTAATCCTGTCAGCCGTTTTAAATGTGTTTAGTTTTGTATTGCGCTCTATGGGAAAAATGCTTTTTGGGCCCATGGGATGTTTTTTTTTGCTGCAGTACCTGCAGTGGCCGCCATATTGCCAATTAGGTATCCAGTTTTTATGATACTTCCAAGGTGAGAGGGCAATGATGCCTCACCTACTTTAAAAAAAAAAAAAAAAAATTGTGGAGACATAACTATGATGATCAGATTTTTCTTGACTTCCTACACTGGATGTTCGAACGGCTCGTTTCAGCGCAGTGACACGGGGAAGACCATCCCGCCAAGAAACAAGCAAGTCATCCTTTTTAATACGTGGTGAGTTAGTTGGCCTGCCAGTAACGCAAAACGACGCGTTCAC
Source organism: Thamnaconus septentrionalis (assembly GCA_009823395.1). Classification (NCBI taxonomy): domain Eukaryota; kingdom Metazoa; phylum Chordata; class Actinopteri; order Tetraodontiformes; family Monacanthidae; genus Thamnaconus; species Thamnaconus septentrionalis. Next base: position 17,123,406 of record CM020503.1, on the reverse strand, counting down.
GAGCTGACAAGAGTCAGTTTTTCATAATAGACCATCTTGGAGTGCTGATCATGAGCTCGTTGACAAGCGGAAGCCAACAAAAACAGAAATGAAAACACCGAGGTGGAGGAGTAAAGACTTGTGGAACTACACAGCTAGTTGCTAGTGTGGAGCGACAGGTCGCTGAAATGCAAAGTGTGCTCCCGAAAGAGAGTCACATGGTCCTACACCTGCCAGGTGGAGGCGCTGTGTCGATAGTGTGTTGGTTTTTTGTCGTCATTTGTGTGTTTTTCAGCGACTCTGCGGCGTGAATACAAAAAACAGGCAATAACTTTGGATTTAAAAACAAAAAAGTCAAAGAAGAGAACAATCCCAGACTGAACTGTGTTGTCTGAGGGTCTGTTGTTGCTTTTGGCCCCAAGCTCTGTTGACAACCGAGGAGCCGGACGTGGCGAGTCGTTACGCGAAAAAATGAATCACTGTGGAAAGAGTGTGTGTGAGTGTGTGAGATTCACAGGAGGAGCGAAGGACATGGCAGAATATTCCAGCCCTGCTAACCAGGCAACGGCGGGGAACATAAAATGAGTCATAGCAAGCTGAGCTGGCTTATTTAGACAATGTGTGTGTGTGTGTGTGTGTGTGTGTTTTGTAAAACTGGATTATTCTGGTTGGATTTTGGGAAGAGGGCTCATTTCTGTTTGTCTCACAGGCAACGTCAGTTTTTTTCCCCAAAACTCCCCGTTTCTCCCATTAAACAGCAACATGTACGAGTGCACACACACACACACACACACACACACACACACACACACACACACACACACACACACACACACACACACACACACTTTTTCCTGTAAATGTCATAGCAAAAGTAAAGAACTATGGAGTTGCTGAGTTTGCCAACCTGTGTAATTACCTATATTGAGGTAAACTGCAAACACAGTTGTTGAACATTGTCCTCTTGTGTGTGTGTGTGTGTGGGTGTGTGTGTGTGTTTGGTATTCGTGCACTTGTCCATGATTGTAAAATCTGACTTTCTTCAAATGTTCACCACTTTAACTGATCCTTTTCTCACATTTACCAGCCTGTTACACACATGAAGCAGAGGGTGAGTTTCTCCTCTCATTGGTTCTCTCTCCCTCTCTCTCTCTCACACACACACACACACACACTTGGAAGGAGACACCTCACTTGCTCCGTCTTTCTCTCTCTCACACACACACACACACACACTATCACCAGTCAAGCTGTAAAAAGTCAACTCAATTAAAGTGCCTCATTTCCTGGAAGCCGGCCTCATACAGAACAGTAGGTATGCGGGGAATGGGAGTGTATGCGAGTGAGCAAGTGTGTATGTGTGAGAGAGAGAGCGAGAGAGAGAGAGAGCGAGAGAGAGAGTCAATGAGAGGAGAAACTCACCCTCTGCTTCATTTTACCAATAGCAATTTCCACAAACACACGCACACACACACACTCCTTATTAGCTGCATACTCAAACCGCAGACCCTCATAAATCTCCTCCACGTGGACCCGTTCACCTATTTGACCTCAAACACACACACACTCTGGAGGGAAACCATCCTCACTGGGCTCCTCGGGCAGGATGTATAAAACCCCGCTGCATTCCTTTCCAGTTAAGTCCGGCCCAAAAGTGGCTTTTCAACACAGTAACTGCTGTGTCAAAGTGTGTGTGTGGGTGTGTGTGTGATGTTAGCATACCTGAGTGTTTCTGGGAATCCCTTTGTTACTAAACTGAGCGCAGAAGATGTTTAACAACCCAAGGCCCACCCCCCACCCCAAAAAAACAAAAACAAAAAAATCAGAGCGAGTGTGAGGAGACCCCACCCAGCTCTATATGTTATGTGATGTCAAAGGAATTTACCCAGAATCCTCCAGCAGGGGAAAAAAAACAGCATTGTGATGATTGCAGTCATTTGGAGCCTTGACGATGCGAGTCGCCGTCCTCTCGGCCCTGCAGGCAGCCAGAAGAAAGAGCGGCGTGTCGACTGTGTCAACTGGCTTCTGTTGGTTTGAGCAGGAAATCCCATTTTGTGGGATGATAATCTGGGATTGCTGGAAAACGGGCTGTTTTACAAGAGATTACAGTCAATACAATATTGACTTGATCCAGTCAATATTGACCGGGTGAGGCAATACACACACACAGAGTGAAGGAAAACACAGGGGCAGATCCGGTGTCTTTTGTAAAAATAGTGCTCTTTATTATAAATTATTGAAATATTTTAGAAATATAAATATGTGCAATGTTCCTTTTTCATTTTTCTTTTTTTTTTTTTTTGCAATGCGTTTCTCCACCCTCCCCTCCCCCTCTCTGCTTTCATTTCAGTTATTAGAGCTTGGTATTGTTCTGCCAGACTAGTGGCCTTTTTCTGCAGGAGAGTCTTTATAAAAGACAAAATGATTCACATACACGTGGTCCGCCACCGCCACACTAAGAACTCCGAGTGGGGAAGTAAGGATTTGAGAAGGAGGGAAAGGAAAAAAAAAAAGAAGAAAGAATAGCCAAACACAATGTGACTCAGCGGCGCTACACTTCAGTGCTCTCGTCTCAGACGGCCGCATGAGATCACGACGTGTTGCTGAGAATGGATGTGAAATTAAGAAACGACAACAGATACAAAAAAAAGGCCCCGCCGGGATCACAGGTTCATTTCAGACCCAGTCAGACAAACACAGAACGACTAAAAAAAATACTTAAGAAACAGGCAAAGAGGATGGAAACATGGATCCCTTTGCTCGGCGGAAGTCTTGAGTTCCCTCCACTTTCAAAGCGACGACGCTCGACTCGACGATGGCACCACGGTGTAGCGCTGCTCCAGGTCAAAGGTTCACCTTCACCGACTTTCCCCCAACATTAACTCGCGTCTCTATCCTCAGTTAAATTCCCAGGCAGCACACAGACCAAGAAATGAGGTAATTTTGTGATGTCACAAAGGGCTCTCCCAGGTTGGTGACCACACCCCCTGGTAGGCATTGGCTCCACCGCCTTCATTTTTTCTTCCCCTTCCAAACACACGGAAGGTCCGACAAAGCCACTGGGTTTAGCAGACGGCTGTAAACAGAGGGCTAAATGTTTCCGAAGTTTTACAGCTAAATTGTTGTGTCACCAGCTGAGAAGGAGCATACCAGCGCCCTTTGTGACATCACAAAAGGCGGTTTAGTTTGGTTTTTTTGTCAGAACTGAGTTTTGAGCAGAAGATGTGAAGGAGGAGCCTCCGCCGCCGATTACTGGCAGAAAGCATCAATAAAACTGGCAGAGCGCCGACTCTTTAAAGGGGAAACACGTTGCTTGAAGACAGCGGGGGTGTGGGGGAGGTGTGTGTGTGTGTGTGTGTGTGTGTGTGTGGGGGGGTCTAGGAGGAGGTGAGGTGAGGCGGTGCAGGAGGCAGCGGGACGGAGGGAGCGCGAAGACGAGGACAGACTCCCTCGGTTCTCACGGAGCTTCTGGGCAGAGCCATTATGTGGGCCGTCCTGTTGATGGCGCCGGTTTCCCCTCAGTTTGAGACATTAATCACGTCACTCTTGTTGTTGTTTGGCTGTATACCGGTCTGTCTCCGCCCCCCCCACCCCCCCAGCAGCCCCTCCCACCGCTCCCTCTGTCCTCTTCACTTCCCTTTTTGCCCGTAATCCCATTTCCCGCTTCTCTGCCCTTCGCTGACTCCCTCCCTCCCCCCCTCCCTCGATCTGCAGGGATTCATCGAGGATGTCAACCCCCTCCCCCCCAGAGGAGCTTTACAGTGTCGCTGACGTTTTTTTTCTCCTCTCACTCGCCGCACTGGTTAAAAATAAGTCCTCGCTGTTTTGTTTGGTCCCGTTCCAGGGCTTTTGTCTGGGTGACGAGCGTCTTTTGTCGGCTCTGCTCTCCGTCACTGTCACGGCGACGGTGGGAGAGGAGCGTCGTGAAGGAAGGAGGGCGGCGAGAAGCTGAACACGGGGCGAGCGGACAAAGACGCTTTGTAATGCTTCTCGTTTCCCATGCAAACAAAAAAAAATCGAAAAAAACAAAACAAAACCAAACACCCTCCGTGTGGGTTTGTACCTGTGCGTGTGTGTGTGTGTGTGTGTGTGTGTGTGTGTGACTACACTACCAGCCTCGCCAACACCCCCCCCCCCTGTGTGAGGCAACACTTGCGGGAAGCAGCGGTGGAAATGTGTATGCTGACCACAACACACACAAACACACTCAGACAAACAAACTCTCCGCGCTGGGCCGCTGGTTTGGACTTTGGCTCGTTTCTTCATCGCGCCCACCTCCACCTCTCACCCCCTTCACTCTCCTCTCCTCCCGTAAACCCACCCCGCCCCCTGTCTTTCTGTCTGCCTATCTATCCTGGCTAAGGACGTCCTGACAGCCACCAGGGGGCGCCGGCTGCACCGGCTCTGTGGTCGCTAACGTCTTGCAGTCGAGACTTAATCTTCTGCGAGGCTCTGCTCTGCGTCCGGGTCAGTCCTAGGAAATATTGACTCTTGACCTCTGCCACACATATTTTGTTTGTTTGTTTGTTTGTTCTTTTGCACTGCAGAACAGACGAGGTAATGGTCAGTAGGAGTCCAGGCAGACGGTGTCTGTCAGTGCTGAGCTGGACGAGCCTCTTCTGACTGACCCAGGCTGTTCCTGGTCAGCGTCCGGGTGAGACGCCCGCAGGAAGTGGTCCGTGGCACCGGCGCTCCTCCTCCAGCCACCATGTGGTCCGCGTGGTGGAACCTCTCTGGTTCCTGCAGCTCATATCATATGGGAGCGTCGTACTCCTGCAGGAAGTCTTTGAGCGTGTGCGGCAGCTGCTCGGCCCGCTCCGACTCCCCGAGGCCGTGGTGGTTCAGAGTCCTCCTGCACATGTGCTGCAGGGACGAGAGCGAAGTCACTAGGGGGCGCCGTAGCTCCAAAGGAACCCTCTCCCCGCCGGTGTTGATCAGGTAAACGCTGCGGCCTTTCACTTCTCCTCCGGCGCCACCGGCGCCGCATGCCTCATTCCGGCCCGGCCCACCCTCCGGCCCCTTGCCCATGTAGTGGGCGATGAGCTTCAGCACGCAGTTGAACTGCGGCAGCTCGCAGGTGTTCTGGGGGTCCGGCTGCAGGAAGAAGCCGCCCCCCTCGCTGTGGATGCGCAAGTTCTTGGTGCCGCGGACTGTCTGGACCGAGAGGGTGAAGAAGTGGTGGTGGTCGGAGGAGTCGCGGATCAGGAAGGTGCCGGGCGGCTCCGAGCGCAGCATGGAGCTGGCCTCCCGGCCCCCCACTGCCCCCCAGTAGAAGCCGCTCTCCTGGAGCTTCCGCAAGGCACGCATCACCTGCGATAGGTGGAGAAACGCACAGGCTGAGTGCCGTCATGCTACGTCACAGTGTTTTAAGACTGAGTTAAAAACTCATTTATTCGGGCTGGCATTTTATACACAGCCACTGACTGGACTGCTACTTATTGGTTCACATTGTGTTTTAATTATGTTTTACCAATTTTGCATTTTATTCTTGTATTATAAGTTGCATATTCGCAGTAATGTTGTGTTTTAACTATGTTTTATTAGCATTGCTTTTATTATGTTTTACTCTGGAAGGCACCTTGTGCACCATTTGGCTGTTGTAAGGTTCTATATAAATAAACTTTGATCGATAGATTGATTGAAACCATCGTCAAACACACACACACACACACACACACACACACACACTTAAATACACACGGACATACTAGCGAAGATTTATTCATTTTTTTTCAATTAATGGCTTCAATGATGAGAGCAGAACTTCATTGCCATTAACAATGAGTCAAAAGGGTCAAAAGGTCAAACGCTTGTTGCTTCTGCACAGCTTTTGTGACAAAAAACAGCTAAAGAAACATTTCACCATATTTTAAAGACCATTTTTAAGACTCACCTGCTGGAAATGTTCATGTGAGCTGAAGGGCTTGAAGTGATGCGGGGTGAAGTTGGCGCCCTGGACCCTGCCTCCCGGTGAGGTCACGCTGCTCATGGCGAGGGGGAGGGCTACCGTGGCGCCATGGCCCCCTGCCTCCGCCCGCCGGTCGAGAGGCAGGGGGCCCAGCAGGGGGCCGCCCGGGTAGGCAGGTGGGAAGGCAGGGGGGCTGATGGGGGGAGAAGAAGGGGAGGGGGAGTGGGGCGAGGACGGCGGGGTCACACACCGGGTCCAGGGCCCCGGGGCCGAGGGGTCTGATGCATCCAGAGAGGGGCTGGGAGAGAGCACCTACACACAGCTGGGGAGGCAAAACAAAAAACAGAGCTGCGCGTCAGGGCATGACGTCACACATGAAGTGAGATAGGATAGGAACACTAGGACGGGGGGGGGGCTGGCGGTGGTCGGCTTGCAGCAGTAAGACGCCTCAATGGCAACTGTGACACATGCATTGAGGCGGCGGCGAGTTATATTTAGTGTAACAAACAGGTCGGCAGCCTGCAGCAGCTGCTCGCTGCAAGGCAGACGGCAACTGGATCCTGATTGCTTTCAATTGTCTTCGATCGGCTGCACCGCAACATGGGAATTCAGGAACGGGGTCACAGTGAAAAGAGTCCGGCGCGATTTTTGTCCAGCCGACTCCCCAGCCCTCCTCTGGTTCCCTTCTTCTGCCCTCATTCACCAAATCATTCAGCTCGGGTGGCGACACAGAGGCCCCATTCTCCGGTTTCAGCCTGACCGAAATAAATGAATAAATAAATAAATAAATAAATAAATAATCTTCAGTCCGGGCTGCTTCTTGCTGAATGCAGCGGGGAGCCCGGAGCCGCCTGCCAACCACCGTGCGGGATGGATGCCGGGGACACACGGCGGGGTATGACGGCTGCACTGCAGCAAACCAGCCCGAACCGGCGGCTTCCACCGACCGACCGACACACCGTCCTCAAAGCCCAGGCAGCCACTCTGTCACGCCGTGTGTGGGAGCAGGGGACAGGAGCAGCAGCAGCAGCAGCAGTCCTGGGTACACAGAACACCGGTGCTCGGACCACTTACCGTGCGGATGTGTCGAACCGCGCACCGCAGCAGCAGCTCGTCGCCGAAGGGAACGATCCGCAGACTACCCGAAAGTAGTGCCAGATAAACTACCAAGCCAGGCATTAAAATCCGAAAGAATACATGATCCACAGATGGCGCGTGTTTGTGTGTGTGTGTGCATGCGTGTGTATGTGTGTTGAGCCCTGAGCGGAGGAATGTGGCGGCGGGCTCCGTGCTCGCCGGACGGACAGACCGTGTCTGTGGACGCAGCCTATTGGCCGCCGGCGCCTACTGAGTAAAGCTGTCTCTCGTAAGGCCCCGCCCACCTCCATTCGCAGCTCATTCCAGGAAACGCGCGCGCGCACGCGCCCGGTCTCGCACGCACACGCGCCACAAGCACGCAGTGTGTGGGGAGGGGTAGGGTAGGGGAAGGGGGTGTTGTTGGGGCTTGGAAACGAGCGAGGCGCCACGGGCTCGCGCACCGCCGCCGTGGCAGATGGCCAATAAATAATCGCCGTGACCTTTGGCGCGCGCCGCTTCCTGGTAGTGCGGCGGCTTTCCCGGCGGACAAGGTGGATTCATGGAGACGAACTCCCGGGACGATGATCGTCTGCTCGAATGTAACATTAAGGCTACAGCACAGCGGTGGGAGCTCTGCAGGGCATCTGTCTGTGTAGCAGTGTGTGTGTGTGCGTGCGTGTTTTATAATAAAAGCTATCCACAAGCAGATACAATATTATTTCATAGTGTGGAATCTCTTTTTTGAGAACATATTAGGAGGTTGACTGTATTTTAACTTATTTAACAATTTTTTTGTTGCCTACGTTTCTATGCAGTACCATGTTCTAATAATAATAATAATAATAATAATAATAATGATGATGATGATGATAATAATAATAATAATAATAATAATAATAATAATAATAATAATAAAAAATAAACTTATTTCTAAATAATATTTGGCAGATAATATAAGATTATTATTCATGTATGTCGTGTATGTGTGAGTTGTTTGTCTCTATGGGTGTCACCTTGCCTTTGCCCTATGACAGTTGGGGGAGGCTCCAGCAGGCCCCTGTGACCCTGGTCTCGGGAAGAAGGGGGAATTGAAAATGGATGGATGGAAATTATTATTATGGGGTTAATTTTGTAAAAAACCCAGTTTAAGGTTTCACAACCCAGGTGTTTTTATTTTGAGCTGTGATAACACTTACCACAAGGAAGGATTCAATTGAAAATAAACTCTCTCTGATGAACTGCAGTGATAGAGACCAATGGCTGCCAAGAGCTTCACACATACATATCTTCTTTCTTCTTTCACACCGCCGGGAATGATTAACATTTTACCGTACACGTTCTGGTTAGTGTTTAAAGATAAAGCCCCTCAGGCACTCGTGCCGTGTCAGGAAACATCTGACTTACTGGTAGTGCTCTTAGGCAACATTCAGATAAACTGCTCAACTGGTGCAACACGACATGCTCCCAATAAAATATGTGCTGTTATGAAACTGCTCTGGAGGATTGTTGTTTTTCTTGTCTAAAATATCTTTCACTAAGATTAAAAAAAAATTACATTAATTTAAAAAAAAAAACAAAACAAAAATCACTGTTTATACTTACTACTTACTACTTGTTTTTTTCTAACCATAGTAAATTATATTATGGTTGATACAAAGTTTATTACTATATAGATGGGTTTTAATCATATATTACTATTATTTATTATTATTTATATTATTTTACTAATTATATTGCACAGAAGTAAAATGTCATTTTAGTAATTTTTGATAAGGTAAAATTTTCATGTTAGATGCACTTGCATAGGAATGATGTTGCATTCCAGGAAAAAGAATGAAGAACAATATAAATAAGACAATTCCTCCCCTTTAATGTTTAAACACTAACTGTGACATACAATCTAAACCAACTTAACTAATACTTGATTTTCCATTCAAAGGCATAAAAATATCCAGAAATTTAAAAAGAAAATAATTCCCACGGTTACTTTACATCAAGCTCAACAAATAGTACGTTCCATAGACATATAGGAGCTGTAGCCATGTCTGTCAACTCAGTGTTGTGTCAATAAAGTTTTTTCAAACTCGCCCCGCTACAGTAATGGCGGCTCCCATGACTTGGAGGAGGCTGCTGTACTCGGTGTACTCACCGGCTGTCAGCGGGGTTTTCAGCCGAATTTCCGACCGATTTTTCCGTGTCGGGGACAGGAGAAGAGGGTGAGTTAGTATTCTTCTGTCACACAGACGAAAACATGGCGATACAACGAGTTTATTCAATGTATCGTTCCAGCGCCTCTTTCCGTGGAGAAGAAGGTGTTCTTGCTAATGTGTTACGTCTCCATCAGATGCGGTAATTTTATTTATACTGTAGTGACTGTGTGTGTTGTCCGAATGCGTTTATTCAACTCGCTGCAGGTGTTTTATGTGGGTGGAACAACACCGCAGTAAAGATTGAAGAGAGGCTTCTCTCCGCAGTGAAGTTAGTTTGAGGTTGGCGACGGCCTCTTAGGGACCGTCATCAAATGACAGTATAAACGACCGTTTTGTTCTACTTACCAAAATACATTTTAAATACAGCATTCATATATATATTTCTAAAAAAAATAAAATAAAAATAAAAGTTGACTTAGTTTGTCTTAAATTACACGTCAGATTTGAAAAAAAAAAAAGTATTAAAAAAAAATATCCCACCAGTGTCCTTGACCAGTTTGTAGTGTTACATAACTGCTGTGCCACTGCTCCTCAGATGAAGGATAAAAACATTTCTCCAGTGTTGCATGAACCTTGTTCAGTTTCTACTTCCTTACTGGTTTGCTGCTCGGTCTAAATGTGCTGTTGCAATCAAAAGATGAGATGCGTTTCTTTATCTGGACTTAATTAATTTTCTTTTTCTTTTCTCAGCGTCTTCAGTGCCAGGTGTTTTAGACATAGTAAACAAGTGTCTGTCTTCCACTCTACAGCTGACTAATCAGCTCTTTTTTTTAAGCAGCTTCTGAACCTCCCTCTCCTTTCTTCATGTCAGGTTAATTGATTTGTAAACTCCCTGCCCCGTCCTTTTGTGTGATGTCACTTCACTTTAGTTCCTGGCTCCTGCCTTTTTTTTTTAAAACAGAGATACATCCGTCTCAAACTATTGAAAAACATATACAAATTTACCTTTGAGTATTATTATAAAATAGCCAATGTAGAAAATATAGGCTAAGGCATGGCATGTCACATGACATGGGAGCTATCAAAAAACATGCTTTGAATGTCAGTAACTAATAAGTTTAAATGTTCTCTTTTTGAATGTATTATTAAAAATCAAGGTTCTACAATGAGAAATCTTAATTTAACAGAAAGCTTCTATTAAAGAAAAAATAATAATAATAATTTATTTATTTTATGCCTGAAGGTCTTTGGTTGTCAGTCAGACAGGGTAGATAGGCAGTCTGATTGGTAGGCAGCCAAAATGACAGCCAGATTGGCAGATAGGTAGACAGATAGGCAAAGCCAGTCTTGTCCCCGTGCTTTGAGTTTAGAGGGGGATTTTGTGTAGTCATATGCCAGACTTCCTGCTTATCAGTTCTTTTAAAGTGAGTAGGTGGAACATTGAATGATTAAATTAGCCTCAAACCAACATTCATGTGATAAATGTGACGTTTTCTCTGCCTTGGTGCTGTAAATCAGCCACACTGTGCTGTGGAAGTCAGTCATTGAGGGGAAACATGTCGCTGGATGTTCCTCCTAACTGCAACTAACAACTCCAACCATCCCCCGCCTTTCCTTCGCGAGGATCACACCAGCGACCCTGTCAATTCGCTCGCTGTTGTCTTCCGATCGGTTTGAGGTTTTTCAATTTTTTGTGGAAAAACCTCAACAGCATGCGTTGCCAGGAGAAGTGTGTTTAGACTCCATCCTGCAGTGTTGTTGTATTGCTTGTCATGGAATATTGCTTATGTGTCTATGATAAAACTTTATGGCTCCAGTGTCAGGGAAATCCTGCCGCTCTAACGTAACCTAACTCACTCTCTTTGATAAGACACCATGGGCGGTGGCTGCTGCTGCTTTATAGGCAGCTGACATCACACTGCTCACTCTCTGTCCTTGGGTAACACTTGATTATTATTTTTTTAAGTAAGAGTAAAATGAAAAAAGAAAATAAACTGAAAATCCTTCAAGTTTGCTGTGTTTTTTCATTTTCATATATAAATGTCTTATATATCAATGACTTTGACAGATTTGCATTTTCATATTTGCTGTATTTTTAAGTTGCGTACTCCAATATTCTTCTTCTTCTGTTTCATCCCAGACTCCTGGAGTAGCCTCACACAGCCAATTAGCTAAAAACCTCTCAAGATTTCCAGACAGCAGCATATTTAGCCCGGTGTTTCCAGCGTCCTTATAAATCCAGTGTTTTAGCCTCCAGGTAGACTCAGTAACTCAGGAGGTCTCAGAGGGCGGAGCCAACACCTAGCTGAGGGAGTGGTCACGAACATGGCTGAGAACCCTTTGTGACATCACGAAGAGCTGATTTAGAGCGCTATAATGTTTTATCCCACACTTTGCAAAAAGTGGAGCAGCAGAAGAAGCAAAGGATGAACTTGTCATATTATTAGTAAATTATACTTTTAAAGCACCTGCCAGCTTTCAGCAGGTGTCAGTTGAGGTGGCAGGAGGTGCCAGTCAGCTGTCTGGTGCTTAAAGGTCCAACGTGATAGAAAAACTGATAATGATATGAATTCAAGATATTTTTTTCCGTCTCCTGCGTCTCCTCCAGGTCCTCCGTGCTCCTGCTGGCCCCCCTCCTGGCTGAGGCTGACTCCGCCCCCTGCCACGACCCCTGGCCCGCCGGGTCGGTCGGAGCTCAGGGCAGCAGCCACGGCCTCTGCAGCCACTTCAGATGGATGGCCGACCATGTGCCCGCCTTCCGGGTGCCGGGCGCCCGCGTGCACATCCTGACCTCCCCGGACCAGTTCTACCAGGCCATGAAGGTGTGTGGTGCTGTTTGGAATGAGGAAGGAAACACGTTTTTGGTGTGTGCGTGTGGTGATGGGTGACAAACGTGGCAGATGATAGATGTTTTTCCAGCTGCAGCAGGAGCAGCATCATCAGAGCTGGCAGCAGCAGCAGCAGCAGCAGCAGCGTCACCGCCTGACACGTCGCTACACGTCGTCCATTCCATTCAAATTGTAAATCTGCCTTTTAAATCTGCTTTAATGTGCCGAAACAGCGTTTCTCCTGCCTGGTTTCTCATAAAAGGCAGAAGTTGCTTTTGGGATTAAAAAATATATATATATTACCATCTGTGATCTCCAGTACCTGCCGTGTGTCACCACATCGGGATCTTTGATCCTACTAATTTTAGTTAGGGCACCTGGACTCGTTCTTTTGATCTTGAAGATGTTTCTCCTCCTCATTTCATCTCCAACCCTCTTGAGAACTGAAGAAGCATTTCGGATGAGAGGCGAAGTGTCTTCAGGATCACAAGAAGAAGTCCAGTTGCCATAACTCAACCCTTCTACCTGAACATGACCAGGATGACTGATAACCTTCACAGACATGTCGCCGTACACTTTGGGGAGAACATGTGACATGATGGTTCAGGGCTGTGTGAACGGGTGTGACTGACACACCCGCTCACTCAACCACACACCGGCATTTGTTTGCTGCTGCTTGTTGACGTTACTGATGCGAAACAGACCAAAGTTGTTCCGAGACACTGAAAACTGTTCACATGTGACACAACAGAAAGTCCCTGCAGCAGCGTAACGTAGTAAAACATTAGGTTGTCAGCAGCGTGTTAGTTGCGATGAGGCATAACGCGCCAACGTTTTAATCACAAGTCTTTTGTCCACTCCATTCACCCGTAGTCGACACTGAACGACAAATGACCCAAATTTGAACTCCTCTAAAATATGTGTATATGTGTAATAAGTGGATCCAGATGCACTGTTTGGAAAGAAATGTTAAAACAAAAGATCAAAAATGAAATCCTGTGTTCATTTGGTTCTCAATTAAGACACTGTGTTATTAATTGGTTTACGTTAAATACGGAAATAAAAAGAAAAAACATGATTAATCGCGGTTAACTATGTTAAGTCAGAGATTAATCTCAATTAAAAAAGGAAAAGTTTGACAACCCTAATTCACACCAAGTCAAGAGTCTTTGCAGAAAAGGAATAATTGTGTTTTGTTGTTTGTTGTTTTGTTTCTGAACTCTAGTAGCCTGTGTCTGCAGCAGTTGCTGGTCATCACTGTTTTCAAAGATCAACTTGAGTTTCTTGGCACGTTTTGGATTTTTAACTGACATGTTAAACTGCAGCACAAACGGCCGCTGCCAGCTGTCAGACATGAATCCAGCAGTTCCTCCCTCGTCACTCCAAGTGTTTCCTTGAAGACTGTCACCTCTGTTTTGCTTGGCGATTTATACACGAAACTGCTGGGTTTGTAACAAAACGCGCATTGTCACAATTCAATTTGTTTTGTTTTGCTTTGCTTTGCGTTGCGTGCAACAAACAAGGAAATACACTTTCAATCCACACCTGGTTACTCTTCCCGCTCCATGATGCTCACCTGTGTCTCACTCTGCTTTCTGCGCCCCCTGCAGGCTCGGATCAGGACGGCCCAGCGGCGAGTGGTGATGGCGTCGCTGTACCTGGGGACGGGGCAGCTGGAGCAGGAGCTGGTGAGAACACTGCCTCCTGCAGTGTGTCTGTGGGTCTGTGTGAAGGGTGTCAGTGGTGCAGTTCTCTTGGACCTCGGTTCCGGCCAGCAGTGGCGCGCTGTGGCGGCACAGCTGCATTGTGGTCTGCACTCTAAAGTACAAAAACAATGCAAGTAGATTCAGGCCAGCTTTAAGAAACTGGAGAGAAGACGACTGAGAGGAGGATTCTGAAAACTTTTATAATTCTGAAAACTCTGTGAAGTTGCAGTAGACCAGGGGTGGGCAAACTTTTTGACTGGTGGGGCCACAATGGGTTCTAAGATTTGACCGAGGGTGCCGGAGCAGAAGCAGATGGATGCAGTGTTTTGGTGACCCACCTCATAGGAGAAAAAAATATGTAGAGAACACAAGCTTTCATGTCAATTGAAAATGAACAAACGTTGCAACAAAATCAGTGTCTTTGAAGCCCGACGGTATTTAGCTCTTTATTGAAATGACTCCTATAACACAGAAACAATGAATGAAATACAGCTATTTTTATGACTTACTTCCTATTGATAGAACGTCTTCAAGTTCGCTGGGCCGGATTAAAAAGCTTAACGGACAGTTGTTTGCCCAGGCCTGTTGTAGTTGATGGTCGTTTGGTGGCAGAGCTCCGAGGTGCCCCCTCGAGGTAGAACGCATCAATAAAAGCACTTAAAAGGAGAGTTAAACATTTTTTCCCCAAAATTGGCCTGTTGCCATTTCGTCCTTGAAGACATATGAGCAGATACATCCACCTTAAATTCGCAGTGGCTGTTGTTTTCATATCCTCAAAACTCATCGGATACACAATCCAACTCCAAAAGGCTCTGAAGTTGGACCTGCACATCCCTGCTATGAAATAATAATAATAATAATAATAATAATAATAATAGTGTGTCATCATGATTATGTAGCATTGCAACACATGAGGCAAATACTGAAAACTGTATTTTTCAGAAACCATAAATAAAACTGAAACCATAGTTGCCGTGGTGAGACTTTGGCTTCTTTTCGTCCTGACGACACTCTCGAAAATCCCTCCATCCAGCAGCTACTGGATCTGCATCAGCCTTGAAAAACAACTACTGTCCTATAAAGTTACACTATCATTTGATCAGCTTGGTGAATGTGCACATCACAACTTGTCTTCAAGGAATTGTTGGGTTGTGTATCAGATGAGTTAATGACACAGCCGCTGACGATTAAAGGAAATGTTCCAAGTCATGGGTCCACAGTGATGGTGGCAGTCGGCCGCAGAGCAGAGAGACACAGTGTTGTGTGGTTGGTCTGGAATGAAAGTTCTCTTGAAAGATGCGACCCCAGAACAAGATGCAGGGCCTGATGGGAAACTGGAGGCACCCCTACCCCCTCAGTCCCGCCCCCACCCTCCCGGTCTTAACCACCACAGTCTGCCGCTGCTCGGATCTTCTCTCCCGCCAGAGAGCCTGTGAATCAGCAGCAGCCAAACCCTGCAACCTCGTCGCTGGATTACTAGAAACGTTGAGTCAAGCAGGGCGGGCGGGCGGGGGGGTGGAGGCCTGCTTTCAGACTCGTCTCGCTGTAATTGAACTCGTGCTGGAGCTGAGGCCATGAGAATGTTTTGCTGGAACACAAACTGGCCAATGTGACGCTGAAGCTCGACAAAGTCGTCATCATCAGAAACACCAGGGGAATTTTTACAGAGTTCCCAGAGTCTGACCTCTTCCACATCTTTACTTTTCATCTCCAGACTTCAGTCGAACGCCCTCGTATTTATTAATCCCCTCCTGATTAATCTGAGGCTGTTTTGGAATATCCACATTTGTTTTGGAGGAGAAAAAAATCAAGCTGGTCTCAGAACTTAGTGAGGTCACCAACTTTGGAGAGGCTGTTGCTTTTGCACTATTTGTTTTTGTATGCTTGGTTTTTATACCTTTTTTGTGCTGCCATTTGCAAACTCAACACCGAAGTGAACTTTTTTCATTGTCAGGGAAGACTTGTTTTTCTACTCTGACAATAAACAAACATTGAGGTCGCTTCGCTGAGGAGAGAAACTCTGATTATTCTTCTTATTGTCAGAAAAACACTCTTGAGGCATTAAAACTCTTTAAAAGGATCCAGATTCATCCTGTCTGAACAAGATCTCAGGGCCCCAAAACCTCCAGGCAGCCCGACACAAGAGTGCAGACCAAATGTCTTGAACAAATAGTTTGTGGTGGACTGAACAATGGCAGCGAGTGAAATCACGCCTGCACCAAACAGGAAATACTCTGTGTTCCCTTCAGTAGTCTGCAGTCACCAGATCAGTTTCTGTGACCAATTGTTATGTAAAACTTTAACCATATTTTCAAAAGTTGCCAGCAGCATAAAACATGTTTCTTTCTGCCTCCGGTGGCCGGCTGCAAGTCGAGCAACTGGAAACACAGCATCACATGACCTGTCACACTCTTCTGATCCAACTGTCTGCTGGTGTCACTGAACTGGAGTCCAACAAGCAACTGGTATCATTTTTAATAGTTTTTTTTTAAATTGTTGAATAATCAATAGGTTCTAGTCAGTTTTGTTGTGACGTCTGAATCTCTCCAGCCTGATTGGTTCATTACATTCTAAAAAAAAAAAAAGAAGAAGTCGTTTCCAGGGTAAAACCTGGGTGTTTCTTAACCACGCCCCCAGGATATGACAGCCCATTCATTTCAATAGAGTTGCTCACCTGGTGAACATGCTCAAAATGTTTTTGGCTTCCTGGTTCCTTCTGCATCATGCGGCCACACATATGATGCATCAGGACACATCAGCCATTCAGATAGAGCCGAGACACAGCAGCACGTACGACAATGTGACATCACACCTGTAATATAAAACTCTTCTGGGGATTTTGTGGCTTTTAGAATTTTTTTTTATAAAGATTAAAATCCAGGACTTAAAAATACACAGTAGAAAGAAAAGGTCGTCCTGTTTTACAGGCAATTATTTTTGTATTGCCGTCTTTGGGGGAAAAGTGCTTTTTGGGCTACATGGGATTTTTGGTTGCAGTACCTCGAATGGCCACTGGGGCCAAAAATTGCTACACCGCCATATTGCCTGACCGGTATCCAGTTCTTAAAATACCTCAGCTGGTCTGAGCTCCTGATGTGGCCTGGAGGAGGAGCTGAGGGTCAAAGGTCAACACCCACACTGTTGTCCAACTCGCATTGTGTCGGGTTTTTCTGAGTTGTGTAGATTTGTCAACGACCAACGCCTGCGCCGATGACGGCGAAGTCTATCTCTCCACACAGCTGTGGCTCCAGGGCGAGCGAGCAAGGTAGTGATCGGATTGTGGTGTGAAGCCGCTAGATTCGGCCCTCGTGCTCTCCACGCAGGAAGTGGGTTCATTTCTGCTGTATTCCACATCACTCTTGACTTCGCCATCGCTGAATTTAACCCCTTGTCTCGCAGGTGGACTGCATGGAGGAGGCTCTGCAGCGGTCGCAGGGAGGTGACCTGAAGGTCTCAGTGCTGCTGGACTACAGCCGAGGCTCCAGAGGTTCTTCTCTCCCTCCAGCAGCTCTACCTGCTTGTCGCCTGCGAGGCCTCCTCACGCCGACTCACCTCTCTCTGGTTTCCCTCCTCTGCAGGACGGGTCAACTCCAGGACGATGCTGCTGCCGCTGCTGCGCCGCTTCACCTCGCAGATGCGCGTCTCCCTGTACCACACGCCGGACCTGCGGGGGCTGCTGCGCCTGCTCATCCCGCAGCGCTTCAACGAGACCATCGGCGTCCAGCACATCAAGGTCTACCTGTTCGACGACAGCGTCATCATCAGCGGGTGCGTCTGTGTTTCTCCACGCTTGTCACACACAAAGCATCATGGGAAACACCAGAAACAAAACAAAAAAATCACTTTCACACTCCAGTGTGTGATTTAAAGAAAGAAAAACAACCTACACAAACAGCTGAACAAAATCCAACCAAAATGAAAACAAGCATTTTTTCATCTTTTTTTTTGAACAAGGTCATTTCAATGTTAATCATTGCTGTGTTTTTTTTTGTTTTGTTTTTTAAACTAGCTGCTTCCTTGCAAACCAAAACTCTGGAACCTTTGTGACCTGTTTAAATGCATCATTTGCAACTTTAAATTATTGTTATATTATTCCTGTCTCCTGTCTCGTGCATCTTAAAAATGTGACTCTGACGTCACTAAAATCTGCCACCGCTGAAGAGATAAAGTCGCTTCAACTTCCATGTTTTAATGTTCTTATTTTTCCCCTTCAATCTATTTCTTTCTGAGCATTAGAAATATTTGGCACCAAATAACAAGTAATTTAAAAAAAAAAACATCTCCAGCTTCCTGGTTGCGGCCTGTCTAGTGTGAATTTGACCCTTTCTCATACGTCAGTCATGGCTGATAACCATCTGAATCTCTCCGTTAAACCGGAAATTATTTATTTTTCCAACATGTCTGTGGTGCAGCTTCCTGTACGTCTGAATGGCAGTCAGTACAGTTGTTGTTGGCTGGGAATCAGGAACAACAGCGGCGGTGGCGGCCACTCACGGTGACGTGACCATTTTTGAAGACTTTTTTAACAAATGCATCTGCCCGGATGACGTTCTTTCCAAAAACACGAGCAGCATCTGGCACCAATTACATCCATCACATTTAATTCAAGCAAATGTTTCTTGGCCATTTAACACTGAGCTCCAGCTGGTCAAAACTCCCACTGACAGGCTTATTTTAATCCATTTGTCTCCATTTGAACATTTTTTGGTCTTGTAGTTTTTTTGCAGACTTTCTTTTTGATTCCTCTGGCCTCGTGCTTGTGTCCGCAGGGCCAACCTGAGCGACTCGTACTTCACCAACAGGCAGGACCGCTACGTGCTGCTGGAGAACTGCGGCCAGGTGGCCGACTTCTTCAGCGAGCTGGTGGCGGCGGTGAGCGACACCTCGCTGCAGCTGCAGCCGGATGACTCGGTCAGCGTGCTGGAGGGCATGGTGCACCCCTACCAAGGTGTGTGTGTGTGTGTGTGTGTGTGTGTGTGTGTGTGTGTGTGTGTGTGTGTGTGTGTGTGTGTGTGTGTGTGTGTGTGTGTGTGTGAGGAGTGAGTGAGTGAGTGAGTCAGTCAGTCAGTCAGTCAGTGAGTGTGTGTGTGTGTGTGTGTGATGGATGTATTACAAGAACTGAATACAGAACTGTCAATATGGCAGTGCAGCAAATCTTCCCAGTGGTCACTCGAGGTACTGCAGCCTAAAATCCCACATGCCCCAAAAAGCAATTTTCTTTGTGTGTGTGTGTGTGTGTGTTGACCGACACTCGTCACTCTTTTGCACATTTTGACACTTCGACGCTCAGCAACAGCGGCTCTGAGTTTTGCTAATGGAGTTTGAAAGCTTAGCCTGTGTGTGTGTGTGTGTGTATGTGTGCGCGCGCGCACACACACGCACAGAGGAGAAAATCCTGACAATTTCACATCCGACCTCATGGTTTGCCAGCCACAAGACCTCTCTGCAACTGTCTCACTGCGCGCACGCACACACACACACACACACACACACACACCCCCCTACTGTAACTGGAACACAGACTGCCAGGATGTTAGTTTGGTTTTGGGGGGAGTGAATGACATCATGTCTGCAGAAGTGGACCGCCGAGGTAACCAACACCAGGAATAGAGTTGTGATGTCACAGTGTTGCTGGAAGATGATATGGTACACACACACACACACACACACACACACACACACACACACACACACACACACACAGTCCAGTAAAAGACATTAGTCAGAATAACGATGGTGAATAATGTGTCACTGCTGCATTAAGCCGCCAGGCTGGTTGGGCTGCAGTCTGATGCTGGTGGTGATGGAGGAGGAGCTGCAGCTCAGTGGGTCTCCAGGTCATCACAGGGACACACACGCACAGACAGACAGACAGTTGCTGTGTTCCAGTTGGCACTAAAACATCTGCTTTGAATGTGACAAACCAAACACTGGTCCAATCACGTGGCCGCTGTGGCTCCTGGTCAAACACTGTCTGCCGGCTCTTCACCGGATGGATGTGTGAAATAAATCCGGCAAACGTGTGAGAGGTTCCGTCTGGCGTCTCACATTGTTCATTCTGGTCTCAGACGTTTCTTTCGCTCCGTTTTATCAACAGCCAGTTTTTACATCAGGGGAATGATATTTCTCCCAAGAAAAACAAAACAAACTGGTCAAAAAAATGAGTCACGGTGGGAAAAGTAAACGGTTCCTCTGACTGCGACGAAGTATTTCATTTCATATTCGCCCAGGTCTGCGTCACGCAGCAGCTAATTTCCCAGAATGCTGCTCTTCGCTCAGAAGGCAGTGACCCAGAGGTCAGTCCACCCCCTGCTTACTGTCTGTCTGTCTGTGTCTCCCTGGACTGCCAGGCGACAGGAAGGAGTTCTCTGCGGTGGCCAGGAGGCGGATCATGGAGGTGGTGAACGGCGCCCTCACCAGGCAAAGCCGTGATGAGGAGGAGGCGGAGGAGGAGCAGGAGCAGGAGGAGCAGGAGGACACCTGGGTGTTTCCTCTGGTGCAGATGAAACCTCTGGGGATCCAGGTGGACGAGCAGGTCACACAGGTGAGGGGTCACATGATGAGCTTGGCCTGGTCTGATTGGCCGTTTCACAGCTACACCAACACACCTGCAAGACTCCAGGTTGCTTCCCTGTTAATTCACTGATCAAGTGGAGTGTTTTTAATGTCTTGGATCAGTGAATCGTTCAAAAAAGCATCAGTTCAGGGTTTACTAGTCTCATGTGCTGGGAACAAACTGGTTCATCAGAGACGGTGCTGGTTAGAATCTCCAACAGCAGCCGACTGGATTCCACTGGTTTTTTGAGAAAAGGCATCTTTTTCTTGAAAAAGAGCGGAGAAATTAGATTTGAAGTCAAATCTCCAGGACCTGGTGCGTCCACAGGCACTTTGTTGCCGCGTTACTGGTTCTGTGAACAGTCGCATCCCACAGCCAGAAGAGAAGGAAAATCTGATTTGAATTGGAGTTTTTCTTTCTTTTTCATGATAATAATCTGACGTGTTTCATAATGAAAGTGAACGTCGCTGAGCTGGAATGAGTCTCGACTCGAGTCTGAGCAGATTAAATTCCTGATCCGAACAACCACAGACTGTTTGCGTTTCACTGATACGTGTCAAACAATCAGTCGACCGCAAAACCACAACTACCTTCGACGGGAAGAAGGATTAAAAATAACAGACCGGAATGAGAAATGACTGGCAGTGTTACTGATGGACTCTGAACTGTAAAGGAATGACTCGGATGGCTGTATGAATCATTGACTCACTGGCTCACTGACTCTCGTCGGCCCGCAGCGCCTGCTGACGGACGCCGGGCCCGACTCCACCCTCTTCCTCACCTCGGGCTACTTCAACCTGACGCAGGCCTACATGCGGCTGGTGCTGGACGCCGGCGCCGGCGCCAACTACCGCATCCTCACCGCCTCGCCGGAGGTCAACGGCTTCTTCGGCGCCAAGGGCGTGGCCGGTGCCATCCCGGCCGCCTACACCCACATCACCCGCCAGTTCTACCAGCAGGTGTGCCAGCTGGGCCAGCAGGACCGCGTGCAGCTGCACGAGTACCACCGCTCCCACTGGACCTTCCACGCCAAAGGTGGGGGGGCTTTGTACATTATGTCATGAATGATTGTGCAATTTAATCTCTGCTCTGGTTGATGATAGGGATGCTAATTATTGATTAATTCAGTAATCATTAGTTGATTAGCATTATCAGTCGATTAACAATGAATTAATTAGCAGTGATTTTTCCTGAGAGCCTAAATATCACAATGAGAAATGTGTAAGGACCACATTATCTAACCCTCCAATGTTGTTGAGGGTCCGATGTGACCTATTTTTACATGAGAGAACAGTAAAAACACTCTCAACATTGATCCTCTGACTTTAAGTTGACTTCTAATCGGTCACATTGCAACTTTTTTTTTATTTTTTTATTTTATTTATTTATTTATTTTTTTTAAGTGTTTTGAAAGTAACTTGTTCTCAGTATATTATGACTGTCACAGTATCTACAGGTGAATTGCCACTTCCCTGCCACTGCACTGTTATAATGATATTAACTACCTGTGTAAAAAAGGTTCAATTAATTGTCATTAATATCATTTAATCGATTAAGTTCTTAATCGACAATTAATCGATAATTGATTAACACCCCTAGTTTATATACATTACTTTAATTATTCTAAGTTTATTTAGACAGCACACTAAAGTTCATCCATAGTCCCCAAGACAACACAACAATTGACATAAAAAGTCCATAAACACCCACAAGTCCATCAAACACTCACACATAATAATTGCAAAGCTACAATATTGCACATGCACCAGCCATAGACATACAACTGCACACACAAGATTGACCCAGACTGAACACGGCCACACGTGCTCACAAGTTTGTTTGTCTAACATCCGTAGCTTATTGCTCTCTCTGTCCCTCTCTCCCCTCCTGCCTTTCACTTCGGTCCCTCTTCTATTCTCTCTGTCACTCCCTGTCCCTCCCCGTCCTGCCGGGCTCCCTGCACGTCCTCGGCCAGAGGGGGGGTGGGGTAGGGGTAAAGGTTGGTAGAGTAGACGTGATGTACGGGGAGCGGAGGAGCAACTCGCACACAGCAGCGTCGCGGTGTGGGAAAGCTGAATTTCACGTACTGCTCCTTTAACTTCTGCACACGTCGCCCTCTAGTGGAGTCCAGTCAGCAGAGTTCTTTGCTGCTCTGCTGTGTGTCCTGCGGCAGGGGTGGGCAAACTGTTTGACTGGTGGGCCACAATGGCTTCCAAAATGTGAGCGAGGGTGTTTGGTGAGCCAACAAAACACTCATGGGATCAGAAGAAAATGAGCTTTAATGTCAATTAAAAAATGTTCAAAAGCGTTACAACAAAATCAGTGTCTTTGAAGCCCCACGGTGTTTAGCTCTTTATTGAAATGACTTGTAAAACACGGAAAAAATTGATGAAATATATAATTTGTATAATTTTTTTTTAAATTCGGCCAGATTAAAAAGCTTAATGGGCCGCATATGGCCTGCGGGCCGTAGTTTGCCCATGCCTGGTCTAGCGTGACAGCATCAGTGTTGCTTCGTAGCCCAACAATTGCTCACTCCCTCCCTCCCTCGCTCGCCCATTCCTCGGGGTTTTGCACCGCCGCTGGCCGGGGGATTCCTGCATAATTTCATTCTCCCTTTTATTTTTATGTTTGTGGTCGGCGCCGCCGCTCTGACTCATCGCCTCCTCTCCTCTGCCCTCCTGCAGGTCTGTGGTACTACCTCCGGGGGCAGCGGCGGCCGTGCCTCACCCTCATTGGCTCCCCCAACTTTGGTTACCGCTCGGTCCACCGCGACCTGGAGGCCCAGATCGCCATCGTCACGGAGAACCAGGAGCTGCAGAACCAGCTGCAAGAGGTCCGAAGGCCTCGCAGTTCCACCAGCCACTAACACAAACAAACAAACAAACAAACAAACAAACAAACAAAGAGCTGTTTTGCTTTGCAGGAGCAGGAGATGCTGTACCAGCGCTCCACCGAGGTGTCCAGCTCCACCTTCCAGCAGCCCAACCGCCACGTCCAGCTGTGGGTGAAGCTGGTGACTCCCTTCATCAAGAACTTCTTCTGACATGGTAGCGCACACGCACACACACAGACACACAGGCAAGCAAGCACAGGCGCTGTTCTCTCATTAGTTTTAGTGTGGCAGCAGCTCGACCAGTTGAACGGATCGCAGTGTGGTGTGAAAAAGGGGAATTTCCCAACTGGTTTTGGTTCCGTCTGCCACTTCAATCAACCTGAAGCAGCTTTGCACTGAGGTGAAGTTAAAGTTAAATTCTCCCAAAAAAACAAAGTGAAAGCCACCATCTACTGGTGAACAAGCTGCGTTTAGCAGGTCACATCAAGTCGACGTAAAGTGGCAAGAGTCTCTCGACAAAGTTTCTCAGGGAAGTAAAACGCCAAGGGATCATCAGAGGTTTCACATGCGTCTTAGAATAGAATACAATAGAATACAATAGAATAAATACTTTATTAACCCACCCAAGGGGAGAATTCAAGTCTTGCAGCAACAAAGAACATCTACACACAGGACAAACCGGACTCACAATAGGTCACGGTTGTGTCCGCAGTGCAATAAAAAAAACGATGAATATCAATAATGCTAAACAAAAAAAAGCATTCAGTTCATTTAGTTTCGTGACCTTCCACCAGTTTATCCATCCACTATTTAAATCACAGCAAGAAAAAAAAAAAAATCAAGGCCTGAACAAACCACACGCACACACACAAGCTGCGGCTTCTTAAAAATGTCCACCGTCACTGTGGTGAGTCCCAAACGGTCCTATTCCCTCCTCGTCTTCCCAGCACCGTAAATCAACAAAGTCCGAGTCGGTTCGGCGGCTCCGCCCCCGTCCCAAAGGTGAGTCAGCGCGTTGCTACGGCAACCGTCTGGACTTACCGGAGGTCAGCGGGGGAGGTGGTGGAGCCCTGGAAGTAAGTGCACATTGTTGTTATTATTATCAGTAGTGGTAGTAGTAGTAACAATAATAATAATAATAATAATAATAATAATAATAATAATAATAATAATAATAATAAAAAAAAATCGTATTATTATTATCAAAATGACAATAATAATTACTTAAAAATCGGTTTATTTTAGATGCTTTTATTTTGTAAAAAACTGAGGGAGACTCAACAGGTCAGACAAGAAGTTTTGATAATCAAACAGCTGGTCCACGTGGCCGCAGTCGATTGATGGGAAGACACCAGAAACCAGGAAGTGTCGCCAGCTTTGCGGTGACCGTAAATGGGCAGGGCTTTTACGAGGAGAAATTAACCCGCGATCGGAGCCAAGGGTCGTAAATAGCTCTGTTGACATATCACCGGCGTCGTCTCGCTGAAAGAAAATACAAATGACGTATAAAAATGTGAACCCAAAGAAAGTGAAGAGGACAGTGTGCATGTCACACAGAGGCTCCTCTTTGATCAGCCACTCATTACAACAGAAGGCTCGACAAACACGCACACAAGTGCGTGGAAGAAAAAGGTTTCCGTGAGGCAGCGGCGTGACACGCATTGTTGCTCATGTTTTCAAACCACTTTCAAATAAGAAGCCCTTTGTGCGTGGTAGATCTTGTGACCTGGTAGCAGTTGAACCGGAACAAAACTAATAATTATCTCCATCTGTGTTGAAACATTACATAAGGATCAAGTCAAGTCATTTCCTTTTCATTAATTTGTTTTTTTTCATTCATCCTGACGCTCTTGTTGGTGGATCGGCTGCCAGATGTTTTTCCGCAAATGGTCTCAGACTGACGATACTTAAACTCTTTTTGGTTGGATTAAAGGTGATTAGTTATTTTTCTTAGCCGCGGACCAGATGGAATCGAAAAGCCGCAGCCAGGAAGCACTGAAAAAAAAGTTTTTTTTTTTCCCCCAAACCTTTTCGGGATTCAATCAATCATTCATTCATTCATTTCATTTTCCATACCCGCTTCTTCCTCAGCTCAGGGTCACGGGGGTCTGCTGGAGTCTATCCCAGCTGTCTTAGGGCGAAGGCAGGGTGACACCCTGGACAAGTCGCCAGCTCATCGCAGGGCCACATAGAGACAAACAACCATTCGCACTCACATGCGCACCTACGGGCAATTTTAGAGTGTTCAATTGACCTCACATGCATGTTTTTGGACTGTGGGAGGAAGCCGGAGAACCCAGAGAGAACCCACGCAGACATAGGGGGAACATGCAAACTCCACACAGAAAGGCCCCAGGCCTGGAATTGAACCCACGACCTTCTTGCTGTGAGGCGGCAGCGCTAACCACTGCGTCGCCCTTTTTTTGGATTCATTGATGACATTTTTTCACAGTGACAATCTTTGTTCTCTTTGGATCTCTTCAATGAGAAGATGTTGGAATACAATCTCGTTTATATAACAGTCCTCACAAAGTCACACTTCAGGCTGGTTTATGTTTTTATTTTTTAGTACGTGGAATAATAATTCATCAGCCGAGGGTTATCTCTCCGTGAAGCAGAAAAAACAAACCCTTGAACATGAGCTTTGTCAGTTACGAGGGCAATAAAAAGTTTCCTTCTGTTCACTTCCGATCAGGCCTGTTGTTCCAAACCAGGCTGGAAACTCTTCAGTCTCTGCAGCCTAATCAGCTCTGCTGGTATAACTGGACGCTGCACTGGCTTTAACACTCAGCCTGTGTCATAAAATATTTTTGTAGAGTACAAAAATATTCATTTTATTCTATGAGTGGATGATTTCTTTGTGTTTGGAAGCTGAAACATCATGTATTGTGTTTCTTTTTGTTCTGACACATATAGTGCATATATTGTTTTTGGTTAAAAACAAAATTCAAGATGGAAAACATGGCTGCATGTGGGGGAAAAAAATCACAGCATCTTGGCAAAAACCAACAAAAGGGATTTTATTTTATTGCTTCCATAGTGATAAGGCAAGTAAGCACGACATAATCAGAATGTGTCAGGTGAACTTTGAACGCTCGCTGAAAATGATTGTCTCTTTGTGTGCAGGTGAAACGAGCGCTGATTGGCTGTCAGTCCACATCTGCAGACAGGACAGTGGGGCTTCCGATTGCATGCTGGGAGTCGTCTGCTCTGCCTCGGCATCCACCCACATCACTGTGTCCCGGAGCTCGCTCGCTCTCTCTCACACACACACACACACACACAGAGGGACAGGTGTGGGAGGTGCGTTCAGTGTCATGTTCACACCGAGGACTCTACTGGTGAATGCCGGTACTGCAATGCCGCTGCACCTGGCACGTCTGTTGTCCAATAGCAATAAGTGGAGCGGACAGCTGACCAGGTGGACCTGGGTTCCGGCCCACAGCAGTAATTTAATCAAAGTGTACAGTGTGTTTGTGTTGCCGTCTTTGTAAATTAAAAGTGTGACGTGAGACTTTTTAACGACTACGGCTGTGTAAGATTTTGATTTTTGGCACCTGGAGTGTTCCGTCATGATGACGCCCCAACAGAGCTGTAGCTGTTGGGTAGAAGGAGAATAGGACTGACTGGGAGGTCTGGGGTTTCACCATCCATCCATTTTCTATACATGGAAAGAAGGCACGTTTAAATAAAATAAAAATGAATAGATAACCTTCATGTCAGTACTCTGCGGTTTACACTGACCCCATGTGGTCGGACCAAAGTATTGCATGCATTTTTCCTAAATCTGGTTTTTAGATGCTGCTGCACGGATGATCGCCACCGATGAAAAAAAAAAAATCCACCATTGATTTGTAAACTTTTTAATGAGACAAAAGGGAAAATAAGTTATAAGAAATATGCATAAATAAATACTGAGTGGTTTATGCCTTTGTTTTAACAAACAGTTCTTTGACAATAGAACAGTGGAAAAGCAGCTTAGAAAAAATAGTAACATTGAAAATCAGGCCCATAATTCTGCTGCGGTAGGCAATTTATCTTTTCCAGTTTATAACTTCATCATAGTTGAGATTTGACCTCCAGTCATCAAAGGCAGCGACAGTGTGCAAACATTGACGAAAGTTGAAGATGGCGTTTCAAGAGAAACGAGAACGTGAAATAAAGCAACATGCGAAAATACTTTTTTTTTTTTTTTTCCAAAACTCTCAAACGCATAAGAAAGGCTGACATGTCTTTGACACGACAGCTGGACGGACAGACACTGTGTGTTTGTCACCAAGTGTCTAAATCCCTCCTGAGGTTCATGTCGCGTCGCATGAACGGAGCTGCGCAGCAGACCAACCGTGCAGCAGTTGAGCAGGAGGCCGTGTTTTTTTTAACGGAGACGTCTGATGGAAAACGATAAGGAACAGCTGTGCGAGGCTTCTCTCCAGGCGGCAGGTGAAGGTTTGGTCCACGCCAGCTTCCCCCAGTTGGGAGCTGGGGGCCCTACAGGCCTTTCAGAGTGGAGACCTTCTTCTTCCGAGAGGCGAGCATCTCATAGAAGGGGTCTTTGCTGATGGCGGCTCTGCAGGAGGAGGAGGAGGAGGGGGGGGGGAGTCCAAGGCAAGGCAGATTCATTTATATAGCGCCTTTCATACACAAGGCAACGCAGTGTGCTTTAAAAGTATTTTTTAAAAGCCTTTTAAAAACAAAGAACACAGTTTTTAAAAAGACAGCTTAAAATGCATAAATAGAGCAGTAATGAGGGAGAATATATAAATATAAAATGATGAATAAAATCACTTAATCATAAGCATAAGAGAACAGAAGTCTTTAACCTGGATTTCAAAACATTCACACTTGGGGCTGACTTCACTTCTGTTGACAGCTTATTCCATCTGTGTGCAGCATCACAGCTCAATGCTGCTTCACCATGTTGAGTTTGAACTCTGGACTCCACTATCTGACCTGAGTCTACACGTCTCACAGTCCTACTGGGTTTATATTCCATTAGCATTTCATTCATATACAGTCTGGACCTAAATCATTCAGTGACTCCTAGACAAGTAGCAGAACTTTAAAGTTTAATATATATTAAATTGCGGCACCTTCAGGACATTAAGACTGTTTGCGCTTGGCGGCTGCGTGGGTCTCCCTCACCTGATGCTGCTCATCCATTCGTCCTTCTCCTCCGTGGTGGGGGCAGAGATCCTGTACACGGTGTGGTTGCCCTCCACCACGCGGCCGTCGGCCTCCGTCTTGCAGGCCTTGATCACCTGGTCCTTGTGGTCTGGGATGAAGAGCTCAAAGCAGTTCTGGGAACAGAGCCAAAGAGGGTCCCGGTCATTTGAAAAGGGAAAAACCACATATTTAAGTGTCGGAATCCAGGGGTAAAATTTATATGAATTGTTTTGACAGGAATTTATTGTAACGTTTTAAAATCTCAGAGGGTCCATATTCTGCAAAAGTCATGTGATCAGTGTTCTCTGCCTCCTTCATGTGAAAAGTTCATCCTCTAGCTCTCCCGTTTGCAACACTTTTTACCAAGTGCCCTCTGTGATGTCACAAAGAGCACGGGAACCTCTTCCAGATTTAGAGACCGCACTTGCAGGCAGGTGTTGGCGACCTCTGACTTGTTTTTGTCCTTTTTCCAAACATGTGGAAGGTCCAACAAAGCATTAAACAGCAGAAGGCTACAAACGGAGGGCTAAATAAACTGCCTACTGCCAATCTCAGGAGGTTTTTGCATTCCTTACTAATGCAAAGCTGCTCCACTGAAGTGTGGGACTAACTAATATAGTCATGTAGTCTCAGACAGCTCTGAGATCTTACCGGCTTCTTGGAGTCGTCGACCTCCCTGATGCTCAGGTTCTCCAGTGGAATGATTCCTCTGGGCTCCTTGTCCTTCAACAAACAGCGAGTGTATTTTACTTGTGTAGGATTCTTTTAAAAACACAATGTTCTAGGCCTGTGCTGCAGCGTAGCTTTGCAGGGAAGGACTCACGGTGGTGTATTCAAAGTAGTAGAGGCAGTTGTCAGTGAGAATGAACCAGCGTCTCTTCCAGGTCTTCACTCGCCCCCCTGAGGAGAGGGAGGAGAGAGAGAGAGACAACAGGTGAGGCCGGCAGTTCAGGTGGGACAGCGGGAGACGCTTTTCAATCCACCACAGCCAAGCACTGCGGAAACACACTGGCAGCACAGAGCAGCAAATCAAACTGTAAACTAACCAAGAAGAAGAATGACAAAAAAAGCTGAAGCAGAAACTTTAATTTAGGTTTGAATTAAAAAAAAAAGAAGCTCAGCAGCAACAACAGCAATAAAAGATGAGGTTCTAGTGAGTTTTAACAAGAATGTGTGGCAATGAGCACGCAGCCAGAAGAGCAGGGGGGGTGTCAGCTCAGAAAGCAAAGCAGTGCGTTCAGAAGAGGAAGAGGAGGAGGGGCGGGGCTGTCGGGTACATACCTCCTGGAGTCACAACCCATGAAACACAAAACAGACGAAAACAGAGTCACAACATGTTGTCGACACGGTGCAATTACAGCTTCTGTCCGCCAGGGGTCCCCCGCGGCACAGAGGCCGTTTTGACGGAGACTCATACCGAGTTTGAGCAGCCAGCCCTCCCTGTCCGGGTTGAAGAAGGTGTGCGTGAGGTCGTTCCCGTCGTCCTCCGGGATCTTGAAGGGTTCGTTTTTGATGCTGTCGTACAAGTTCTGCAGGAAGTGACGTCACGTTTTAGCTCTGGGAGAACTAGATGAGGCACTAGACTGGGAGTAAACAGAGGAACTGGGAGCTACAGAGTCGAGTCCACTGAGTGCAGGTCACCTTTTGTAGAGTACATGTGGCCTTGTCTTTGCTCTTGTCCTTAATATCCAGACTTGACAATCAAAATCCAATTAACCAAAATCAAATCAATCGGCCACTCAGGCACAGAGAGAGTGAATTTACGTAGGGATACTACAGAGTCCATTGCCCGGAAGGAGAATTCAAGCTTTCGTTGATTTATTCTTCCATTGCAAGCCAAGGAGCAAACAATGGCTGCTGCCCCCCATGCTTGGTAGATCCATATATATATAGATCACCTATTGTGCCTGAGCTTTAAAATACCTTAAAAACAAAATCATTAATAAGCAGTCACATTAACTCAAATAATGCTAAATATTATGATTACACTAAAGGTATAATAATCAAGCCCAGCAAAACCTAATTAAATATTGCAAAAATGAGAAATAGCTCCAACACCTTTGATATTTCTATCTGCTACATAATGTTTTTAAATTTATTGTGGTGTGTGAACGTGTTTGAGTGTGTTTTTAATTTTTAAAGCTGTGTTGAAGACAAATTTCTGGGTTTTTTTCTTAATGAAAAACAAACAATAGAGTTTCTATCCATCTCTCCTAACTTGCCACAGAGGTGAACAGAACCATGTTCCCAACACGCTGCCCTGTCTCACCCTGAGCAGCTCCTCCGGCAGGTCTCCCCCGTCGTTGATGCCTCTGTTCATGGCCGTGAACCTCTGGACCGTCGGCTTGTCCTTCACGTTGGGGTTGTGCAGGCTGGTGTTGAGCATGATGACGGCAAACGACAGCACGTAGCAGGTGTCTGCACGGCGGCACAAGGTTGGTGTGAGTGGAGTGACACAGCAGACTGCGGACCCGGAGCAGAGCGGAGCGGAGCGAAGCGTTACCGGTGCTCTGGAACACGCCATGGTTGCAGCGACAGTATCTCTGGGCGAAGGCTTCCATCATGCGGTCGATCTTCTGGGCCTCGCCGGGCAGCCGGAAGCTCCAAAGGAACTGCCGGAGAGCCTGGACCAGGTTGAGGTCGGTGAACTCATGCAGCTCCAGGAAGGCGTGAAGAACGGCGATGTTGAAATCATCCCTGAGGAGGACGAGAAAGAGGAGGAGGGGGAGAACAGATTGTCTGTTTGGTTCTCAACAGGAAGTTCTGGATGGGATTAATTAAGTGGATACAATTAGCACACAGATGATTTGTCTTATAGAATCTGCAAAACATATAATATCTAATTTTATCAAACGAATTATGTGTGTACATATATATACATATATATATATATATACATATATATATATACATACACACATGTATATGTATACATGTATATATATATATATATATCACACACACACACACACACACACACACACACACACACCTCTCTCCCAGGTAGTCGCCGATGGCCGTCTTGTTCAGCCCCTCCCCCTTGTAGAGGAACTTGGCGATGTCGTCGTTGGTGTTCTTCAGGAGGCTGCTGTCCACCAGGAAACGGATCCCCTGACAGCGGAATCAGGCTCAGCGTCACACAGCGTCACACATCACAACTGACCGACTGTTTTGTATTTTCTATTTGGTTTCATTGCCACCTTCTTGGGGTCCATGTTGAACTTCTTGCGGCCGATGGCCATCTGTTTGTTCCTCTGCATGCTTTTTCTGGAGGAGACATGGAACAGGACAGGAAGTCGACATCTTCACACGCATCAAGGATGACAACAGTCGTACTTTAGCTCCTGAAAGGTGTTTCATTTAGAAAAGAGGAATGTTTTTGTCCTCTTATCATTTGAAAGTCCCATATTTTACCCATTTCCAGACATTAATTTATCCCTGATCTCCAGTGGAGCAGCCTCACTGGGATTATCATCTACAGGCACAGATTACTGGTGAAAAATACCACTAAAAATGAATTTTGCTTCATGAATTGAATTTGCGCGTCTTCAGACTTGAAAGAGGCCACAAATCAAACTTCTCCTATGGCAGCTCTTTAATAAACTCCAGTCATCAGCCTCCTTCTATTCATATTTATCTGCCTGTTCAAATCTTCATCACTGCCAGAAAACAACACTTCTGTTTCCTGACATTTAATGATTTCTCGTCTGTTTATTCAGATTTTTTTTATGCCCATTCTGTCTCCATTAAAGCAGAAGCTGAGTGGACCATCGGCGGCCACTCGCCCGCCCACCCACACAGCAGCAGCAGCAGCAGCAGCAGCAGCAGCAGCAGCAGAAGTAGGTCCTCTACCTCTCTTCAGTCAGGCCCAGGGTCTCAATCTCGCTGGTCACCTCTGCGATCTCATCCTTCAGCCGCTGAGAGCAGACAGACAGACAGACAGACAGACAGACAGACAAGAGAGGAGAAACATCAATACACACACACACACACACACGTGATGTTTCCTCGTTGACCGATTCATATAAAAGCTCTGCAGACGCTTTCATCTCAGCCGGTTTGTGACACATGCTGGTATGTTCCCGACCAGAGAAGCTCTTCTTCTTCTTGGTGACCCAGAAAAAAGGGAACCGACCCAAAAAGTGCTGCTGTGATTCACTCCGACTCAGACCGACTCACTGGTGCTGTCAGCAGCAGCAGCAGGAGGAGGAGGAGGAGGTGCAGCAGCAGCAGTGTGGCGCTGAGACCTGGAGCACCTGTTCCAGACTCAGAGGCCACGCCCCTCTAACCCCCTCACCCAACTCTGGCGCTGACCCAGATTCAAGGACTCCCCCCTCGCTCTATTTGAGTCTTCCAGCCGAGAAGAAGAGTGGAATATGCAGGATCAAAGACTTTGGGCGGCTTAGCGACACCGCTGTGCGGCCCAGAGGTCACGGTGCCGGGGGGGGGGACCAGCAGAGACTACAACACAGTGAGATGATTACAGAGGAGCGGAGGACGCCTCCGTTTCTGGGTCCTCCACGTGAGCCGCGTCCATGGTTGCATCTCCTGGTTAACCGAGCGGCTCCCTCTCCCCTCTGTTCCTGGAGACGCAGCGCGGCTCATTAGCCATGAGTCTCCAGGGCCAGACAGGGAGGGGCTTAAACAAAAGGTCACATCACTTATGAACTCTATCAGTCTTGATCAGGGGCTGCAGACACCCCGAGGTCATGGCTGTCTAGTCCAGGCATGAGCAAACTATGGCCCGGGGGCCATAAGTGGCCCGTTAAGCTTTTTAACGAAATTGTATTAATAGTCAGTCAGTTATCAAACAGCTGCATTTCATCAATTTTTCAGTGTTTTAGGAGTCATTTCAATAAAGAGCTAAACACCGTGGGGCTTCAAAGACACTGATTTTGTTATAATGCTTTTGTTCATTTTTTTAGTTGACATTAAAGCCACATGTTTTCTACACATCCCATGACAGTTTTCCTCCTATGAGGTGGCTCACCAAAACACGCCATCCATCTGCTGCTGCTCCGCCCCCTCGGTCACATTTTACCTACCCACTGGTCTAGCCCCTCCCTGTGTGTGTGTGTGTTTTGGGACCTCCTGGATGTTGGAGGAGGGTCAAGCTGAAGATCGGCTGAAAGTTCAAACAGCCTCACCGTCAGCTAGAAACATGTGTGTCTGGTTATACAGTGAAAAGAGAATCAGGAGATCTTTTTTTTTTTAAACTCTAGTTGGTGTCAATGAGAAACTTGAAAAGGTCACATCTCCAGTTTCCATTGTGGAGCCCAGTGGAGCAGCTGCACACCATTTATTATCTAACTAAAGTCTGTGGACCTCTCGGCAGCAACGGATTTAGCCCGCTGTTTACAGCCTGCCGCTGAAACTGAGGCTTTGTTGGGGACCTTCCATGTGTTTGAAGGAGAACAAGGTGGTCTCAGCGGGGTGGGTGGAGCCACCACCTGGCGGGGGGTGGGAGAGAAATGGGTTCCCTTTTTGTGATGTCACAAAGGAATCGTTTGCCCGAACCAAGCATTTTCGCTCATTGTCTTCAAGGCACAGCGATTTTGCCAGGAAACCATCAAACCAATCGCATCTCATTATTTCTGTCATGTGCGATATTGAAGATATTCAGTTTACTATCAAAGAGGCGGCGGGACGACTGCAGTGGGGGAGGGGCATCAAGCTCACCCATCCAGGCTCCGCCCCCAACCTGAACAGAGACCATTATCTACTGCTAATGCGTACAGTGATGGTCTGTTAGTCTGATGCCTTCACCCACACATATCTATAACGTGCGTGCACACACACACACACACACGCACGCACGCACGCACGCACGCACGCACACACACGCACACACACACACACACACACACACACACACACACACACACACACGGCAAAGTGGAGAAACGTACTCCAGGGCACAAAAGCCAGAGACTAAAGCGACACCAGACGATGTGAAACTAATCTTTGAGATAAAATGACGTGACCTGGACGATCCGGTTGGATCTTTCTGCTGCGACACCCCTGAGCCGACGCGAGTGTCGTGAAAAAAGCGGTGCCCGGTTACCTGAATGTCCAGCAGCAGCTCCTCCTTGCGGCGCCGGATGCACTCCAGCTCCTGTCTCTCCTCTGGACTGAGGTCATCAGGAACTGAACAGAGAGGTGAAGCAAACAGTTTACACACAGACAGACTGACGGACAGACGGACAGACAGACAGTCCAGCCGCATGTTTCCTCAGCTGTGACAATTTTTCCCCCTCGACATAAAAGCTACTCCACGGTGAAACTCTCCCACTTGAGACAAAACGCTGGATTAGAAAAGCAGTCAGCAGCAGCAGTCGGGAGGTTCAACCTTCAGGTTGACTGTTGTAACTTCTCTGACTGAACTCAAAGTCCTGATACCACAGGCGTGCCTGAAGTCTGCAGCCGGCCGATAAGCTGCAGAGGAAGAGGGAGATCTTTCACTCCTTTGGGGTTTTGTCTTTTTTCTTGGGAGGGGAAAAAAAGGTTGTTTCAGAAGTGAAACACGTGATGTCAAAGTACAGAGCAGCTGATGTTTAAACGTCAGCGCTGCCGTGTGTGTTGATTCTTCCTCTGGCAGCTTCACTACTAACTGGGAGGGTGAAGAAATGTCTTCTATGCAGCATGAGACTGAAGGAATGCGTGCGTGTTTAGTGTTGGAGAACTTTTCAGAGTAGAGAATATATACAACAGTCTTAACTGGTGCTTGATTTCTTCTCATGGTGACTTCAAAGTGCCATGATAAACGTTCCACCATACAGACGTCTTAACTGTATGTAACGTCAATAAATCCAGACTTAACATAAAATTGTCCCCCAAGGACAGCTCTGTTTTGTTTTAGCTGAAATGTTGCATCCACTATGTGAAAAAATTACAAAATTAAAAAAGTAATACATCAAAAAGTTGCAGTGGGCTGCAGACGACGCGTCACAGAAAATCGAATAATGTTGTTTTGAACGTAAAAACCCGCAAGCGGCAGGGTCTCTCTGATTCTGCACGCTTGCGTTTCTCTCATTTTCACGCCACAGTTGTGCCGCGACTCAGCTGAGCTGCCGAGACCAAACAGCGAGCAGCGGAGCGTCATGTGACGACGACAACGTGAGAGCAAGAATGCACAGCTGAGTGCGACGGAGTAGCGAGGTGTGTCAGGAGAACCTCTTCCAGAAAGTTCTGGTCCAGACACCGTGACCACTGCCCAAACTGATGGTTTTATGTGACGACGAGCGAGACTTTAGAAGAGGCAGGTGTGAAAACCCCTCAGTTGATTCACTAAAGGCCTTTTTCTGCACTTCATATCCTCTGCACACAGACGACGCACATTTCATCATTTCCAGTATTTTCCTGTGAAAAACCAGCGAGGCACCAGCCACCAGCTGCGCTTCCATCACCCCTAGAATTTCGCAATAATAAACTGGTGATGGAAACAGCTCAATTTGGAAAAACCTCTCAAATATGGCTAAAAGGTGGCTAAAAGGTTTGATGCTCCATATAGAAGTCATGAAAAGTGTCATGTTTTTTCACATTTACACATCAGCGGAAGTGATGGACCCACTCACTGACCAGTGAAAACAAGCGTAAACGTAATTCTGGTCAAATCTCATCCTTTGATATTTTTTTACAAGAATTACCATTATCATTCATTGGAAACACCTGCAAATCACAATTGTACTTTGCCGAAGTGATGGCCAACCAGCAGCAGGTAGGTGGCGGTCGGATCACATGACCGCAGTGGGACAGCTGCCCCGGTCCTGGACGGTGATAGGATTGAAATAAACGCACTGGTGGGAAGGGAAGGGGAGTGGGGGGGTTAATAGGCTGGAGCTGCTCTCATAATAAACCTGCCCACTAGAATAACTCACTGTGATCCAGTTTCACCGCCTCGCCGCTCTCACTGGGGTTTCAACTGCAGCAGATTGAAAAGCTCCTCTCAGGAAAACCTGTTTGTATCTCCATGCAGTCAACAGCTGGAGTTCACACAAGCTGCTGCTGCTGCTGCTGCTGCTGCTGCTGCTGCTGCTGCTGACTGTCTCTGTTCTCCTATTGCCTGCTTTGCCACGCTGGTCAATCACAGTAAGAGGTGACAACAGATTAGAATCCACCACACACACACACACACATACACACCAGGATGGGTTTCCAGTTTTCAGAGGAAGACGTGACCTCACACACCTGCGCTCCAGAGCAGAAGTCGTGACGACCCCTTGGCTAGACCACCTCCACGTTAGAGGCTCCAGCCTCAGACAGCTGCTGACTGCTGGCTACACTCAACCAGTGCGGACAGCCCCAGTAACCAGTGTGGACAGCCCCAGCGTTTCCAGAACAGAACAGAAGAAAAGAAAAAAGCCCCAGACCTTCTGGGATCGTCTCCTTTGATACTCACTGCTGTGCTCTGTGTTCAGCAGGCCAGACTGCAGACTCCTCTTGACTCTGAGCTCAACGTTCCTGCAGTTCAAACCGACTTTAATCCCATCCTACTTGCCAGCCGGCGGCCGCTTCTAGTCCGGCCTCCTCCCAACCCGGCCCGGCCCGGTCCGGCCCCCCCACTGCGGCTTTAATCCTCAGGAATTCAGCAGCAGCGGCACCAGTGTCCTGGCCGGAGTCTCAATGTGACTTGGGTGAAAAACCCTTGAACTCGCCTCCGTCCTCTCGACTCCTCCCTCTCCAGCTCCCCTCCTCCGTGGAGCAGCAGCAGCTCCCCCACGTGGTCGCGGGGGGTCCGCTAGACTCAGAGGTGGCTTCTACAATCAACCGTCTCACGCTAAAGTGACGAGCCAACACCAAAACGATCCAAGCGGCTGATCGGGTTGGCAGAGAACGCGGTCGGCGTGCTGATCTGCTGGGTGCCGGTGCCAGCAAGATGAAATATTTCTGGGATCCTGCAGAAGCGCCGGCACTGGCGGCCCACTCAAAGACAGCCGGCAGCCTGGCTGCTGACGTGTTCACGTTGCGCGGTTAGAAAACTAAGCAAGTCAGAGATGATTGTCGGAGGACGGCGAGAGTCAGAAACTGGAGAACAGGAGGTTTGATCAGCCCGCGCTGAAAATTTTTTTTTTTAAATGTTTTTACGTTGGACCAGCCATCGGCTTCAGTCAAACACTAAAAACTAAGACAGTGAGCAGACAGCCAGTGACTGCAGAGCAGATCCTAATGCTAACGGTGTGAAATTAAAACAGACAAGCAAACTAAACAATTTAAAACGTTTTATCGGGAGGAGCCCAGGACTAATTACACCCACACAACACACACCTGAGGACACAACACACACTTCATCACACACAGTTGTTGACAATCTCTCTCTTACATGACAGTCTCTCTTTCTCACTTTAAGTGTGTACAAACTGCCCCATTGCAAAATTGTATCACACACACTTTCATTATGCACAACTGCAATGTATGTATATTATATATATATAAAGAATATATATTTGTTCAGGAACCATCAGATTTTATTTTATTACATTTTTTGTCATCTTTAATTTCTGTTTTTAACTTTATGCTGTACTTTTATCCCTTTTACACTGTAGTTTAGAATATTGCATGCCTTTTATTACACTAGTTCCCTTTTCGAGCTGCTGTCAATTAAAGGTTTTCCGAGATCAATAAAGTATCCATCTATCTATTAATCGATCCATCTATCCATCTATCTATCTATCTATTGATCCATCTATCTATCTATCGCTCAATCTATCCATCTATCTATCGATCCATCTATCCATCTACCTATCAATCCATCTATCCATCTATCCATCTATCGATCAATCAATCTATCGATCCATCTATCCATCTATCTATCGATCCATCTATCCATCTATCTATCAATCCATCTATCCATCTGTCCATCTATTGATCCATCTATCTATCTATCTATCCATATATCTATCCATCCATCTATCCATCCATCCATCTATCCATCTATCTATCGATCCATCTATCTATTGATCCATCTATCTATCGATCCATCTATCGATCAATCTATCTATCGATCCATCTATCCATCTATCCATCTATCCATCTATCTATCCATCTATCCATCTATCTATCCATCTATCCATCTATAATACCAACAATGATGACAAGATGACAGGACTGAGTCTGATATTCTATTGTGGGATATTTTTGAAACTCACTGAATCACAAGGCTGCAGAGAACAGAACACTACAGCAGACTCGCGTACTAAGGTTATAATTATATTATTTTGATATAAAAGGTTGGCTGGCTGGCTGGGCCGAGCCCGGCCGTGCCAATCCCACTCTAGCCCTGAACGCAGACGTGAGGTTGACTCACCTCGTCTAGATACCAGCAACAACAAGCAGACAAACAAGCAATTACCTGACAACGGCTCTCTGTTACAGCACAATTCAATCAGTTTTCATTCCTCCAGATGCAGGAACCAGCAACAGCAGAGCGGAAACCACCCCATCTCAGCCCACAGCACAGGCAAAATCACACTCAATCACACTCAATCCCGCAGAAAATGCAGTACATTTAAGCATTAACGGTGATATAAGTGCACATTTGAATGTTCTTTGGACCTCAGGCAGCAACAAGCTCAACGTGGCCATGTAGTCCTGCAGTTATGATAAACTCCCCGATGACTGTTTAGCATTCACGCAGCCTTAAAGGCTCACAAAGTCCGACGAGCTCGGAAAACAAAGCCAGCGGCAGGAGAACAAAAGGTGGCCTGACGCAGAGGAGGAAAAAAAACCCTGCTTTGGTAGCAGAGAGAGGAAGCGGGAGAGTTTCTGGCATCCTCGGCTGGATGGAAGAGTCGTTAAAAAGTTGGAACGCGATGCTCAGACTTCCTGAGTTGAGAAGTCCGGAGGCAAACAAGCTGGAATCACGACGGTTCTTATGTTTCCAACTTGACAGTTATAGAATTAAAAAAAAGAAAAGTTTTACTTTGCAGGTGGTCCTACTCATCAAATCATCAAGTTAAAGAAAATTAGCTGTGACCTGGTGGGAAAAAAAACTGAGACAGACAGGAGAAAAAAAACAATATTTCAGATGAACAATACAGGTGTGAGACTGAAAAGTTGGTAAAATTGATCAAATAAAACATTAAAGGGGCAAATTCACAGGGCAAAGCCAAAAAAAGA
Source organism: Thamnaconus septentrionalis (assembly GCA_009823395.1). Classification (NCBI taxonomy): domain Eukaryota; kingdom Metazoa; phylum Chordata; class Actinopteri; order Tetraodontiformes; family Monacanthidae; genus Thamnaconus; species Thamnaconus septentrionalis. Next base: position 17,084,088 of record CM020503.1, on the reverse strand, counting down.
GTCCCACTTAAAGTGAGCAGATCTTCAAACTCATTGCACACGACAAACAGGCAAAAGTGGTAGTTTTGTGGCACAAATAAATTTATTATGTTTTGAAGCCAGTTCTCCATTCACATCCTAATTATACCCACACCACGCCAGAGCAGAGTCACAAGTTGGGAAGAGAGCACAAGAGGTGCAATTAAGCAGCACACAAACCCAACAAGGACACAACAACACACAGTGTGAGACCTCTGCCGCAGCTGCTTGCAGCACACACACACACACACACACACACACACACACACACACACACACACACACACAGTATTTGTAGACATGGAAACTATAGAGCGGCTCATGACAACCACGCAGCCCCGGGACGAGTGGCCTCGATCCAGACTCTTAATAACGTCTCCATTGTGCCACTTCATCCATAATGTAGCGCAATGTAATGTAACGTACGAGCTACGCGCCTCTCGGCCGATACGTGGCTGCACGTTTTACGACCGTTCTGTCAACTTACGCCAGTCGGTCGCGCGGCTAGTTAGCTGGCTAACCTGGTTAGCACCGCTCACAAACTAAGTGAGGGGGTCGAGGGAGAGGAAGCGAGGAGGGGGCGACTCACCGACTCCGTCCTCCGACTTGAGAACCATGGCTGCGCTGGCACCTGAACCCCCGCGACTGCTTCTCCTCTCTACAAGTGGCTCGGAGCGACAGAAGCTGCGTGTCCGTCCTCACTTCTTCGGAACCATCGCCGCGGCAAAGTGACAACTGTCCGAGCTCGCTGGAGCGCCGCCACTGCAGCCGGCACAGGGGCGGGGCGGAGGGGGCGTGGCCTCGCCGCCAGCAGCCCGTCAGGCGGCAGAGCAGCAGAAACACACGATAACGGCCTATCTATCTATCTTTCTATCTATCTATCAATCTATCTAAAAGAAAACGGAATATGTTTTACTGTCAATATTCACATGTACAGCGAGATTAAGAGCAGCTCCTTCAGTGCAAACCTTGACATAGAATCTATCCATCTATCTATCTATCTAAATTAAACCAGCCACAGAAATGTCTACAGTATGTCTGTGAAGGTTCTCAGTCATCCAGGTCATCTAAACAGTAATGAGCTAATTGTAGAGAGAGAGAAGTGTGTGGAAAAAGAAGGAAGAGTATTCTACATGTTTTGTGTCTATAAATGAAGGCGCTGTCTTAAAGTGTTTTCCTCTACACGGAAAAAGGTGCAGTTCACCCGTTTGATTATTATAAGGGTGTAGGGCATGTTAAACAGCACGTACAAAGTGTTGAAAGCATTTGAATCAGGCTGAAGGGGAAGAAGACCGTACAGGAAGTCTACAAAAAGAAGAACTTAACGCTAATAATGACACATCTGTACCAATAGGTGCGCAACAAGTGTAGAAAAGGGTTTTCGGGTGACGTGCAAAGATTGACGTGGTATGTGCGAGCGATGGAAAGAGGAAGGGAGAGGAGAGGATGTAGGGAAGGATAGAGGAAGGGAGGCCGAAGGATCGCAGCTGTGCGCTTGAATTGGTGCTTTATTCAGAGTCGGGACACACCGAAAACAGGATGCGCTGAGGAGGGGTAGGAAAGAGCTCCACACTCAAAGGGTCAATCAGCCGGCACTTATTTCCTCATGTGAAGTCAGTGGTGAGAAATGATCTCATATTTCAAGGGAAGGTGTCTTTTTATGTCTACGTTGTTTTTTTTTTTTTTAAATATATATGTAGTATTTTACAAATGGAATGTATTACATAAAAGGCCAAATAGGGCTAAAAAACAATCTGAATGGCTGCACAGTGTAAGAGATGAATGGAACAATCAGCCCTGTGTTTAACTCTCAAACACAAAGTTTCAGTACGACTAGTCAGCACATTCACTGTAAAGTTTATCTGAGTGAACAGTGACAGTGTGTCAGAGGCCTTGAGGCTCAGAATAACAAGGAGGCCTGAGGAAATTCCAACGGCAGCAGAGGGAGACACCCGGCTATAAAAAGAAAAGGCCGCAATAGTGCAATGGTGACCGGCTGTGAACACCATCCTGCTTTCATTAGGCACTGATCATTTTGATTTTCAACTATTATTTTTTTTATTATTATTTGTTTCAGTGCAAAACACACCTGCCAGAGAGAGAGAGAGCAGTGGGCAGTTTGGAGAGATGATGTCACGAGCAGCAGCAGCAGCAGCAGCAGCAGCAGCAGCAGCAGCAGCAGCAGCAGCACCCACCTGGACAGGAGGATCCTGAACCAGAGCACGATGGTGGGTGTTCACACAAATCATACCAACCATCTAAACAAACACTTTGTCTGCATGCGAATGCTGAGAAATGAACAAGCACGCCATGACACACTCACATTCAGCCACACACACACACACACACACACATTAGTCTAAAGTGTCTTTGTGAATAGAAAAATCTCCACAGCAACTGAGCTCTGATGACACTCTGCATCTGTCCCGTGTGTGAGTCTCACAGCTGGTGTGTTTCTCCCACAACACTTTCCCAACACTTTTCCGACCTGTGGTACCTCTGGAATGAGTTGTGTATTTCCACACTGCACAGTATAATGTAGAGACTGAGCCCCAGTGTTAACACCAGCTCTGGAACGGAGCAGGGCTATTGCAGGGTGAAAGACCCAATTAAAATTGTAATGTTTGTTCCTCCTTTTTTCTTGTACTTAGGCGGCGTCAAACCACAATTTGACCCCCTGAACATGCTTCACAACTCCAAATTTTACACACGTCAAGACTGGTGAAAACTTTTATCTATTAAAAAACTGTACAAATCTACTCAATAACGCCCGTAAAAACACTAAAATCACCACAGCGGCCACTAAGAAGTTTGTAGAGACACGGGACAAAAACCCGTGTGTTCATCTCATCAAGACCTACCTTTCATATTCTCTGACCTTTGACCTCTGAAAAAACAGAAGAGGGCAATATTCACATGTTTGGAAAAAGTCAACTGCAACTGCAAAAGTCAAAAAGTGTAGGTGTTAGAGGTTTGAAATTTTAGCTTAAGACAGACAAGACCTTGATGAGTAAAAGTGGATCAAAAGAGGTCCGAGATGCCCACAACGTATATTCAAATGAACGAACCCTTTTTCTATCCATAGTAAATACATACATATTACATACATACATACATAAACACATACATACATGCCAACATGTACATACGCACTCTCTCCTACACACACACCCACATACACACACTACAAACATACAATTTCAGCTACACATATACAACTATAATTCTACAATAACAAGAAAGAACCTAGCAAAACATGCCTAGTGATTTTCAACCACTGCCTGCACACATTTGACACACTAAACATGCTCCAAATGTCATGAAATTTGACACACACATGGATACAAGTTATTTCGGTTTTTAGGTATTAGGTATTACAGGTAATTTACTAATCATGAAAAATGAACCTGCTTGACCCAACAGCGCCACCTACAGAAATAAAACAGCTGGGCACAAATTTAGATACCATACAATATTTAAATCCCTTTCACTCCAATCTTAGTCAAATTTTAGTTATGTGGCAGAAAACCAAACTGTTGATGAACCAAACTCCCCTTTTGGTAATTTCAGAAAAACAAACCATTTTCATTTTACAGCTCTTCAAAGACCAGACAGCAAATCTGAGGCCCTTTAAAATACAGAGCCTGTAATGGACCCTGCGCCATTGTCCCTTCATTGACTCGCTGCGCATACACCATCCTCTGAGTGGGGCAAATGTTACTCAGTTAGATTCCTGATAATCTAAGATAAAAGATGATAGCTATATGTTTCATTTTGACCCAAAAATGGCCATTTCTTTCCCAGGTTCCCAAACCAAACTAAACGGGAGCCTCTGCTATTGATCCAGGTTGGAGACATGGATCAGCTGTTTTTGACCGGTGAGCCACACAGGGTTCTAAAATTTGACAGAGAGGCCAGAGCAGGAGCAGATAGATGGAGTGTTTTGACGGGCCGGATTAAAAACCTTAACAGGCTACAAACGGCCCCAGGGCCATAGTTTGCCCGTGCCTGTCCTAGAGTCATCAAACAAAAACTCACGTATTTGTTTCATTACGGCTTGCAATTCACACATGACAAGCTACACTTAAAAACAATCAGGAAGTGCACAATACACATATGTTTATTGAGACCTCTCTCAGTACATATTTCACCAACTAAACATCCTTTAACAGTCATCAAATTGGACACATAGGTCAAGAGCGGTGGAACATTTCAAATACAATGATACAATGATCTGAAGATAAAAGATAAATCACTCGTTTGTCTGATTGGAGCCTCCAACTCATACAGTCTAAAAGGCTTATTGAGGGGTTTCACACACGGCAGCAACATCAACAGCATCTATTCAGGGCTAAAATGTGTCTTTAGGAATGAAAAGAGTCTCACCTGAGGCTGCAGCAGGTGGTCGTGAGGACGGACAGAGAAACGCCTGGAAGCTGGAGACGCACAGCTCGCTCACAGTCCCCATCACACTGTGTGTGCGTGTGTGGGTACGTGTGTGCGTGTGTCTGTGCGTGTGTGCGCTCGCCTCAGGGTTGTGAGACAAAAACACCGTGGTGGCAGGTGTCCTCTCTCAGCATCTCTCCGTGACACTCTGCTCCGGCTCCTTCAACTCGTCCATGTGAGGGGAGAAGAAGAGAAAAACACAACCATAATAATAAAAACAAAATAAAAAACAGGCTAACGCTGTCGTCCTCCGCCTGCTGCGTCTCTCTCTCTCTCTCTCTCTCCCTCTCTTTTTCTCTCTCTCTCACACACACACATACATAAACACACTCAGAGAAACACTCTCCATTCTCACTCACTCTCTCTCTCTCTCTCTCTCTCTCTCTCTCCCTCCTCACTCTTGTTCACACAGGACCTCACATATGAATCCAGCGTCTGACACACACGCAAACACACACACACACACATGCTCATAAATGAAAGTGTCACTGTTTAACGAAAGATGAAAAGATTATTAGGGAGTCATTTTAAAGTCCGACTGTGTGGACTCGCAGCCTCGGCTCCGTGACTTGGAGCAGTTGTTGCAGTATTCTAGTAAACGATGACAAATATGTGCGCACACGCTGCACACATATCCCTCCTGTTTCACACCCATCTCTCTTACATACACACGCGCGCGTGCACACACACCCACATGCACAACAACACACATGAGAGGCCAGTTTAGTCAGAGGTGAGAAAATGCACATGACTCATACATTATTGCGTAGAAGTGGCTGTTATTAATAATGACAGTCACTTCTTCTCCTTCTTCTTAAAATAATAATAACAATAATAATGATTTTTTTTTAAATTTTATAATTGAGCAATTGCATGTTTAAACAAAAAAGAAGATTTTTCCAGAGATTGAACTTAACTTCTTAATATATGAAGTTCATATTCAGTAATTTCTTCATGGCAGACATGATCAGTGAGACTGAATGTTTTATTAGTATGTTGGAATTGAATATTTAGCGCAAATGTCAGACAGACAAACAAGGTACATTATTGAATTAATTCTGTTCTGAGCAGTGATCATGTTCTTATATCCTGTTAACACAAATAACGCATATATTAACTTCCTGTAAGAATGCTGACAGCTGTTTCTTTCCATAGACCTCCTCGGATATCTATTTATATGTTGCATCTGCGGTAAAGAACCAGTGCCACTATTTAGGTCAACGCTGTGTGACTGAGTGTGATATGTTTGACTTTCAGTGCAGCTTCACAGTTGGATTGTGCCGGTTTTTTTGCACAGTATATTTTATTTTTCCTCACCTTCACTGGACAAAAATCCAAAGCCTTCTTATTTTCTTGCTCATTAAATCCTGTCTTGCCACTGCTCCCTCTGTGGAGCTGACCTCTTTCTGGGGCACTTGAAGTCTTCATCATGTCATCGCCCAGAACTCCAGACGACCGTGGGCACCTTGTTTATTCAGTCAGTTTTTCCAGAGCAGGTTGTTGTCTGGCAGTTTCAAAATGGCTCTAAAATTGACTGCAGATAAAGATGAGCGCTAACATGCAGAAATAGCTGATGACCAATAGTGCTGGGGAACAGGAAGAGTTGCCGGTGCAACCCAAGTAGACTTATAGAACTTTGTAACTGTCATTTTTGGGGCCAGATGGAGCAGGTGGGAGCGTCTGGCTCCATTCCACACAGCACCAGGCTGCCTTGAAAGGAGATAATGAGCAATCTTATTCGTGGGGCCAGTCATATTGTTATTATAGATAGTATTGAAGTGTAGCTACTGCGGGTTCAGTCAGAGAAATTTTAAAGATTATGTTAGTTGTTGTCAAAGTTTTTTTAAAAAAAAAAAAAATAAAAGAAAACCCCCTTTTTCCACTCTTAGCAATGCCAGCCTTCCTTTACCAGGTTGCCATGACACCAAAAAATACAAAAAAGCGACGTGGAGGAGCCAGAAAGTGCATTGTCCATCTTGCCTCCTCCTCAAATGACTCACCTTGTTCCTCCGCAGGAAAACGTCTGTCTTTTTAACGGCCCAGCATTCTGTCTAATGTTTCAGGCTGAAAAGACTGTGGTTAGCCTAGCATGCTAACACGCAATTAAAAGCAAAAAGGCCATTTGAACTTAAAAAAAAAAATGCACTGCTCCTATTATATTTGCTCTTTGGAAGACTTTCAAGAACCTTTCAATGTTTGATGTCACTTCTGTTTATTCACAATTGTAGATCAATCAAAAACCTTGAAGGCTAATGTTGCATCTTAGCTAAAGGCAAACTTTAGCTTATTATCCTGTAAGTCTCCTTATTGTTATTTATAAAGCTATTTACATATTAGATAAATCCAGACAGTCCATCAATCTCAGTTTGGCTAATTTATTGTATGAAGATTTTGTTAACATTTATTTGTGACTACCAGTTTCCCAGGTTGGCAGAATCATCACAGAATGGAACGCCTTTATGAATTAAAGAATGATTCATTCATTCATTCATCTTCTATACCCGCTTATTCCTGTTCAGGGTCACGGGGGTCTGCTGGAGCCTATCCCAGCTGTCTTTGGGCGAAGGCAGGGTGACACCCTGGACAAGTCGCCAGTTCATCACAGGGCCACATAGAGACAGACAACCATTCACACTCACATGCACACCTACGGACAATTTAGAGTGTTCAATTGACCTCACATGCATGTTTTTGGAGTGTGGGAGGAAGCCGGAGAACCCGGAGAGAACCCACGCAGACGTAGTGTATACAATGATAATGAAATGCCTGAATCTAATTTAATCAAATATCTAAAATGTCTTTCTGTGTTGCCTTTATAATACTGAGCAAAAAAAAGTAACAGAGGCACCATTTATTCTTTCAAACGTGGTTTTTATTTTTATAATACTGAATATTTAGTCCTTTGCCTGGACTTGCGCAAAGCATCAGACACATGCACAATCCTTTATTCACACAAGTTATCGATTTCATATTTCTCCACACCTCTCCCCCACAGAAAAGGCTCAATCTCTCTCTTTGTCTCTCATTCTCACGGTGCTCCAGCGCAAGAGGACCCTCTCAGCTTGACACTACAGCTACAGACATCAGACAGTGAAGACACATCCGAGAAAGAGTCGTGTCAGGTAGAATAAAAACACTGAAAAAAAATACATAGGAAAGGAGAAACAAATAGGAGTTTACTTTTAAATTATGCCTCTAATACTCATAGTCATATATAGAATGTTACTGCTGTTAAAGGTGTATGACACAGCGCCGTAAACTCGCTCTCTACGACAGCGATGAAGCTTTCACGTGTAACAGGAAGTAGCGGGAAAGATGAGCAGGAGCCACCGGGAAGCAGGTCAAGACCTTGTTAGTCACCAAGTGAACTATCAACACCTGACAGGTTTCTGGTTCTCACTCTGAAGTGGGCGACCAGTCGTTATCGAAAGATTCCCACTCACTCAGTCGTTGTTGCGTCGCCGCTGGAGCGGTTCTCTGGCTAGATAAGGAGCATGCGTCTATGAGTGCAGACTACTGGAAACACTGGAAGCACCTCTGGGAGTAGGAGGGGGGTGCGTGGGGCGGGGTGGGGTTCTCGGTCCGAGTCCTCAGGTTCTCGTCTTAGACTGGAACTCGTCCTCACGAAAGTGCAAATCTAGGTTCTAACGCAATAAATGATAGTCATCAAATTACAACAAAAGTATATGCATAGGTACTGTACAGCTACATCCCTCAGGAGGGAATGTCAAATATGGATTGTTTGGATCCCATGAGTTTTATTTTTTTCAAATTTAGAGCGCAAGCCTTCATGCATAGACTGGTCCAGTGAGGCCTGTGATGGTTGCAGGCTTTAGTAAGTTAAAAGACAACAACAAAAACGCATACATCAAGGTTTAAATCGTCGCCCAACAAAACCAGAGAGACAGAGAGAGAGATCAGCCATGCAAGATGACTCATGTTGTTTGTTTTTTCCAAGAAAAAAGCGCATTGTGGGCGTGCAAAACACGTGGCCAAACAAGCTCCTGGCGAAGAAGGTGGAGAGAAGCAGTAACCAATAGTCACCAGTCAGTAACCGATAGTTCAGTCACCAGACGGAGGGAGACAAACACAAAAAGAAAAGGACACTTGGAATTTGACTTTGGAGTAAAAATGAAGAGGAACCAGGTCAAGAACCAATGGTCGTGATTCAGGGGTGGAGGGGCCGTTTCATCCTTCTGACGCCAGCCTCAGGAGGAAGTTATGCCATCACTCGACCAGTCTATGTCTCACGATGCTGCTGGTTTATTTTTTTAAAATTGGTGCCGAGTCTCAGAACGAGCGCTGAGCCTCTCGGAGGGTTACGGACGACACACACACACACACACACACACACACACACACACACACACACACACACACACACACACACACACACACACACACACACACACACACACACACACACACACACACACAGAAGAGAGGCTGAGCACCGTTTTCAGACCGACAGACAAGCAAATTCTACAACAGATTATCATTATTCCCTTTTTAAAAACAAATGAATTTGTGAATCTCAATGAATTCTGTGTGTTCCTTTGTCAGACGAGCCCGCTGGGTTTAAGGATCGCCGCCATCCAGGAACTCCTTCTTGGGTGAGGAGACGCCGCGGTACCAGGAGCAGGAGTCGTCTGCCCTCTTGATGCAGGCGTAGTGGTTGGCCTGGAGGCCGTACACCTGCTTGTCGATCATCAGGTCGGTCCACAGACACTCATCTGGAGAGGAGATCTCACAGGGCAGGGAGGGGCAGCGCATGATCTGCACACGCACGCACACACACACACACACAGAACAAGAAGTTGTTGGGAGTACTGATTGTACATGTCGACAATAACACGTGGTTTTCAGCCTCCATCCAAAACTGCAAAAGATCCTTCAGTTATTTTGAAAACAATCATCCACCTCCATCAAAGCTGAAAACCCCGGCGGTAACACAACTCTTAGAAATATACAACCGAGAAATATTGTTTGATTGATTTTTAGTCTAGTGACTAAGTGAGTGAGAGAGGAGAGGATGCAGAGCAAAGGTTAGACAGAGGCAGATGATTGGCTGGGGCGCCCCCTGATGGGAGGAGCCCAAAGGACAGTTTTGGTTAAAAGTTTTAGTTAAAATCCCTGAGAAATGCAGGAGACTGTAGAACTACAACATTTTACCACATTCTACCTGGACAACTGTGACCTTTGTAGAAAGTTATCAAAGACACATCATTGTGTTCGTGTGTGTGTGTGCATGTATTTTAAAGAAATACTTCCCCCAAAAGGCACAGCACTTCAGACATGCTTCGCTTAATTTGGACTACTAAATAAATACTAAATAAATATTGAAGAGAAATTAAAAAAATAATAAATTACAAAGAAAAAATGACTGCAGTAATGTATAGTCCACAGAAAAATTGTAATGATAATAAATGCATGCAGCAGTGACTCAGTAAGTGTCCCAACACGCCTGACTTCTCAATATCTGTGTGGAGAGGAAGAGGAGGAAGAGGAAGTGGAAGAGGAAGAGGAAGAAAAAGAAGAAGAGGAGGAAGAGAAGGAAGAGGAATATCAGGAGGAAGAAGAGGAATAGGAGTAAAAGAAGAGGAGGAGAGGGAGAGGAATAGGAAGGAGAAGAAGAAAAAGAGGCAGAGGAGGAGACAGCGGAGGAGAAGGAGGAGGAAGAGGAGGGGTTCAGGAGGGGTCCCTGCAGCTGCAGTGAATCTCCGCTGGTCTGGGCTCGGCCAGCTCACCTTGCACTCGCAGCCCATCTGGTAGCGCTGGCTGAGGCCCTTCTTCTGGGTGCTGCTCAGGAAGTCCCAGGGCATGATGTAGTCACACAGGGTCACCTGCATGGCGCCGCCGCCGGCCTCGGCTTTGCCTGAGACAGAGAGGATGTTGTGATGGCACAGAAAAGTAACAACTCGGGCAGAAGAGGACGGCGCACGTAGACGGCGTGCAGGTTGCTGCCGGGACTTGACTGTGACGTGAGGTCTGCTGGAGCCTATCCCAGCTGTCATAGGGCGAAGGCAGGGTACACCCTGGACAAGTCGCCGGTTCATCGCAGGGCAGGGTGATCTTCATGTTAATATAAATATAATAATAATTTATTTTGACCATTTGTTATATATCAATAATGGTCACTAAATTGTGTTAATCGGTTGGGTTGAACTCCCGTGGGCCTCTTTCGCACACTGGTTGCAGCTCAGGTAGCGCGACCTCAGACACAGCGAAGACAAGCTGCCAGACTTCAGGAGACCTTCTTTATGTTTTGAACTGGTGCAGAGCTCTGAGGCCCTCTGCTGGTCAGCAGGTGCTTCTGCAGGCAGTCAGGAAGGCCACTGCTGGTGTTCATCTCTGCTACCACCACCACCACAACCAACAACAACAGCTATCTGGTGTCCAGCTGCTGGTGCCTCTGCAGACCCAATACTGATTCTGACACACTGTTGTGGCCCAAAAGAAGCCTGAAGTGACACACACAGACTGATGGACGCGCCCGCCAACGTGAAGTTTAAAGGTAACGCATTTAATAACCTACTATTTAGCGGGTTTTTTTAGTCCTACAGAAAAACGTTGACTACCACGCTTAATCACGAGTTTTTTGTTTTTCTGGGCGCCTGATCTGAGCTCGAACTCGGACAATATGTTCTTCCAACTCTGACGTTGTCTGCTTCTGACGTTTTGCACTTTATGAGCGTGCCGACTCGGCATCTTCCTTGCTTTTTATTGGTGTCTGTCTGTCTGCAGAGCAGCTCTCAACATGTCCAGCTCTTCACAGTGCGTCCTTGCAGACGGTGGCGGCAGCAGCGGTGACTCATGTTTCACTCTGACTCATCCAGCTGTTTGGCCTTTTGAACCAGAGGGGAGATGAATCGATTTAAAAAAAAAAAAAAAAGAAGGCCGGCCCAGTCTGCAGGAAAAGTTAACCGTCGTTCCGGCTTTTCCGAGGGGAGAGACGGGAACAGCTGGCTTCAGCAGTTCCTCTGGCTACGACTGTGTAATTCAGGGCAGAGTGTTTGCGGACACATCCGTCTGCCGTGGCTGCAGACCAGATCCTATAAGTGGTGGGAAGTAACCAAGTACAATTACTTTGTTACTGTACTTAAGTAGATTTTTCAAGTATCAGGTATTTTTAATGGAGTATTTCTTTCCCGACAACTTTTTACTTTTACTCCGTACATTTGTACACAAATATCTGTACTTTCTACTCCTTGAATTAGCAAAACACGCAGGTTACTTTTGTGTTCAAAAATCTTTAAAAAGACACAAATTCCGTTCAAAGTAATTGACTTATTAACATAGTTGGTGTTGTTGTTTCTTGAAGTGGAGCTATTTCAACAAAATGTAGCTGATGTGTAGTTCAATATTAAAGCGGATGATATTTTACAGGGAGATTATTTAGAGTACCTCGGCTTTGGGGTCACTGTTCAGTACGTTTTCGGTACAGAGGAAAAATAAACATGTAGAAAATACCATTAAAGTTTGGTTGTGCTGTAGTTAAAAAAGAACAAAAAACTGCAGTATTGAGAGTAGCAAAGCTGTTAAAAATGATCAAGATGCTCATTAAGACCTCTGACCACTGGTCAGTTCCGTCCAGATTATTTGGTCACAACTTTTAACTTTTTGAATTTTTTTTTTACCTTTGACACGAGTACATTTCAGACACTGTGAGAACTTGAGTAATGGAGTTGAATGAGTACTTATGAATACTGAATACTTTGATACTTTTGCCACCTCTGCCGTCCGTTGCCAACTGCCTGCGTTGTATCCTGTGACGAGGCCTAGCTTAGCTTATTTTATTTTAGCATGAGAAGGCAACTTCCTGGGAGGTAGGAGGAGGAGAAGGAGGAGGAGTCAGTCCATACCTGAGATCAGGTACTCCTTCTTGCCGCTGGTTTCCAGGGTGACCCCGCAGACGGCGGACACAGGCGCGGTGAAGACGGCCTCGATGTCCTGGTTGGGCCCCTTGAACATCTGGGAGGAGAGTCGCAGCCAGGAGGCGGTCAGTCACCATCAAACACTGTGTGCCCCCCCCGACTCCCTCTTCCACTGACCCAGTGGTCCGCTCTCCCACCTTGATCTGTTTGACCTCATACTGGATCCTCTTGATGGGGTTCCCGTAGATGTCGTTCCCAGCGTCCACCTCCCGTTCTCCCACCACCTTTGCTCGGATCACTGTTGGAGAGGAGAAAAGAGGGGTGGGGTGAGTCGAAGGGTGAGTGAGTGTGGGCTACAATAGTGGTGTAATCTAGTTTATTATAATGATGATTTTTTTTTCCCCCTCCCAGCCTCGTACACATCTGTCCGGCAGCAGCCGCTTCAAAACAACACAAAACAAGGAGCACCATCCTCCTCAGTAATGCATGAAGTATCCAGCATCCACATATACGGTAAGTGAGATCATGAAAGACTGATTATGTATTGTCCAAATGTAAATGTATTGTAAGCAACACTAGATATATAACAGCCATTCACAGCTGGACTTTAATGAACTGACAAACAGCAGTCACAAGACAAATTTGTTAAAATGAAGAAAAAATGTAAGAGTAATTAATGAATTGACACACTTCAGCAATCAAGAGTAGAAAGGTCTCTACAGCAGCACTTGAAGCAATGGCTGCCACTCAAACAGATCAGAACATAAAACATTTTTTTTAAACTAAACTGATACGTATCTTTGCGCAGTTTTTAGTGGTTGTGCGGTAATTTGGAACCTTTTCCAGTGGTTATACAGTGTATACCTGCGTATCACATAGCCTACACCACTGGGCTACATCAGGCCAGACGGTCCAACATCAAAAGCAGTTATTTTTGCTATGGTACGGGCCACACCAGCAACATTTATTTCTCCTCAAGTCTAACGAGGAGCAGCTTCCCAACATTCTGGAGTCAAACCAGCCTTCACATCCGCTGCTGAGGGAGACGGAGGCGCTTCGGCCTCAGCAACAGCAGCCAGTGGAAACAAATAAATAAACAAATAAACAAATAAATAAATAAAAGGTTTGAGCTTTCCAGACACATAAAGCAGCGACTGGCTGGCCAAGGAAGCAGCAGCAGCAGCAGCAGCAGCTGGAGACGCCGTGTGCAGCCTGTTAATGGTGCTGTGCTGTTTAGTGCAGACTGGAAAATGTGAGGAAGAGGGAGGAAACAACAACAACAACAACAACAACAACAACACAGCAAATACAGGAAAGGGCGACACACTGATTACACAAGCTCCCAGCTCTTGGAATCACTTCATGGCTCAGACAGACAGACAGAAATCTGGAGGCTCGGCTCTCCTGCAGTTTAGCGCCACACTTATCGCTGCATCACTCACAACTTCATCTGTTCGTCTGACTCCCGATAAAGAGAGAAGAACCAGAGAACCACTGAATCCATAAAGAGAACAGCCTCTAAAATATTCTTTTTAACAAACTATCTCTCTAAGCACCTGTCTGACCTTCAACGACCTGGACCAACCACCCACAACATTAATAAATATTCAAATATTTTCAATGCAATTATTATTGAAAAGGTCACTCATTATTTCTAAATTCTCCAAACAATAAATCATCCACTGAGCAAAAGAAACTCAACTTGATAATTTTCTAACCGAACAAAGTAACAAGCAGCTAGCCTGCGTTTGGCTTCTCAAACACACCAGTAGGAGGCGCTCCTCATCTCTCTTTTTCTCAAGATATGATGCTTGCTCACCAATTCATCTGACAAGCAGTTGTTAGATTGTTATTTTTAGAGTCGATGAAAATGTTAAAAATGTTTTCAAGCAGGAAATGCTGAGGTGGACGGCGCCGATGAAACACAAAGTTATTTTTTTAAACACAACAGTGGAAAAAAAACCTTCCAAAAAAACAGCCTCATTTCCTCAAAAACAAACTTCTGCATTTTGGTTCCTCTCCGTCTCTGAGGGTCATGCAACTATGCAGCCGCAGCCAGAGAGCAAAGACACACACACACACTACCTGGATACCACTCTCCTGCATTCCTCTCAATTTTTCCGCTCCCGTTTCCTGACCAGCCGATCGACGACCCGCCATCAGAAGCAGGACGTGGCCCTCAGGAGGAGATCTGCGGCCTCCTGTTTCACAACTGACTCATTGCAAAAAAAAATTTCCTCACCTGGCTGTTCCTAACCAGCCTTGACGGCTGAAATATAGCCAAGAAAGAAAAAAAACGAGAAACAAAATGAACTGACAAACATCCTGGTATTTATTGTGCCGATTCTTCATTTTACAGCAGCTTGGGATTGTTTTACATCAATGCTAATCAAGTCTAAATGTACCCTCAACCATTTTTCTTTAAAAGTAAATAAATAATAGGATTTACTGATTTTTTCTGTCCAGTGGGTGGCGTTCTGTGTGATACCTGTGGTATAAATATAACACTGAGCAAAATTTGTAATTATATAATTACAAAATTCTGGACATCCCAGCCGCCACCACATGGCGTGATGCTTTAACCATGTAACCCCCCCCCCCCCGAGATTCCCCAGCAGCCAATCAGAAGGCCCCAGTCCATAAACCACTGGCTGACCCACATTTAGACTGGCGGACCTCTCCGTCCCGACGAGGACGGGACATCATCTAATGGCTTCTGCATGCGTGTAAGCGGCACTACGCAATGTTTTCCAATGCACATCTCCATCAATACACAAAGCACAAACCACATCCTCAGAGCCCCTCTGCTCACATCACCGCATGACTGTCCACGTCTTCTTCTTCTTCTTCTTCTAATTCGAATCTGAATCCAGCCACCGCAAAACTGCCGCCTCGACTGGTGTGGCTCGCAGAGAGGAGTAGCACAATGCAATCCATCCTCCAGAGGTCACACACACACACACACACACACACACACACACACACACACACACACACACACACACACACACACACACACACACACACACACACACACACACACACACACACACACACACACACACACACACACACACACCACGGTGATGTGTTAGTCTGGCGGTTTAATTGGGAGCACACATTACAGGATCACAGTACCAGGGTGTGGGTGTTAGCGGTGTGTGGAGGCCAAATACAATTTGAGGGTGCAGGGTTGCAAGTAAACAGGGTGGAGCACCGAGTCTGAACTGTGGCCGACATCAACTCAAAAAAAATCAAGCGCCACTGAAACAAAAAACACACCCCTCTAAACCTTTAATAGCCACTTAGAACTATGTGAAAGAAGCTGATGCAAATGGATGAACACACACACAAACACACACGCATGTGCGTGCGCGCGCACACACACACACACACACACACACACACACACACTCACACACAGGCACGCGCACGCACACAAAAAAACAATCCAAAACAAAACAGGACTCTGCAGGCCAAAAGGCTGCTGGGCAGGCAACCAATGTTATCCAGTCCTGCAGCAGGCCAGCAGAGGGCGCATTGTTGTTGGTGGCAAGGCTCTCATTCTGCTCGTTACAATTGGTGGGAGAGGTGTGAAGTAATGAAGTACAAATCCTTTGTTACTGTACTTAAGCAGATTTTTCAGGTATCTATACTTTACTTGAGTTTTTTTTTTTCTGATGACTTTTACTTCCTACATTTATACACAAATATTCTGTTCAAGTCATTCACTTATTATTGATAGTTGTTGCTGGAAGCGGGGCTATTTGAACTCTGCTGTTGTGTAGTTCGATATAGAAGTGAATAATATTTTACCTGGGCTTTGGGGTCACTGTTCAGTATGTATTTAGTACAGAGAAAAATAAAGTAATGAAAAATAAATGATTCCAAGCTGTGCAAAATGACCTCGGGTCAGTTCAGTCTGGATTATTCTGTCACAACTTTTTACAAAATGATCAATGACTGTATCGTTACATTAATGGCAAGTACATTTCTGGAACTGTACTTTCTCACTTTTACTTGAGTAAAGGAGTTGATTCAGTACTTTTACTTTTTACACAAGTATCCATACTCTACTTAAGTGTGAAGTCTTTTTGAAAACCACCCGTTTATAGGAACGCCAACTTGAAGGCTTTTATCTCGCAGCAGAAGCAATCCTACGAAGAGGGTCAGTGAGGTTCTCCATCACAAGGTTGGACAATAACTCAAACCTCATTTCAAGGAGGAAAACACCGTCAGCGTTTCCAGAAAGGGAGACGGTGGTGTACAGTCAGCGGCCGTCGTGTTGTTGAACGCCGACACAGGGCGACCACAAGGCAGTCAGACAGGGCCGGCCAACCAGCCGGGGAAGTTCCCCTCTTGTGGAAGGACGATTTATAAAGAGAAGACGGATGTTTGTCTCGGCCTATGCAATGCCTTTGTGTGTGTGTGTGTGTGTGTGTGTAAATGTTTAGCAAGGCGCATGACTCGGCTGGATGTGTCTCTGGCCTGTGGCGCCAAACCTGGTGCATCATCTGCCATCAAAAGGCCAATAGTGACGCGTGCACACACACACACACACACGCACTCGATTGCACATCCCATCCTGGGATGTGCAATCGAGTGCGTGTGTGCGTGGAAATGCAGCGACATTCAGCCCACATAAGTGGTGACAAAGTCATTGCGGCCGTTGATGCTTTCATGTCAGTCGAAGTCTGTTCTCAACTGAAGAGCAGCCCGAAGCGTCCACACCGACGTGGGCATTTTTTTAAATGAAAAAAAAAAAAAAAAAGATAAAACTTCCCGTACTCAACAAAAGCTATTTAAAAGTAATGCAACCACATATGAAGACTGTGGGGCGACATCATGTACACGCGCACACACATGCAGCAAGAGAGAAGGCAGCTCAGTAGCAACAGCAGTAGCAGCAGCAGCAGCAGCAGCAGCAGCAGCAACAATAACAACAATACTGCAGTGTGAGAGGCAGTAACTGAGTTGTTTTTGAATATTACATAGGTTATATTATATATAAAAGTGGCTGTCAGTCCTGATACATATACACATATATATATATACACATATATGTTTAGCAAGGCGCATGACTCAAGGCGCATATATATATATATATATATATATATATATATATATATATATATATATATACATATATATACATATACACATATATATATATATACATACACATATATATACATATACACATATATATACATACACATATATATACATATACACATATATATACACATATATATATATACATATACACAAATATGACGAGGGAGCCTGCAGGCCGTTGTGCCACACAAGACAATAGCAACAGGAAGTGGCTAAAAGTATCCAGCCGGTGAAGAAACCTTCTGTCTTACAGAAAGACAACTCTGTTTGTTTTCAGGTAATACTCAGTTTTACAGAAAACTGCTTGTAGAAAAAGCTACATTTGAAGGATCCATCTGGCCAAACTCCTGTCTGAAGAGCTTTCAGCCCATCTTTGGATTCCTCAACCAATCCACTTTATTTCACCAGTTACAAAAACCAGGATGCAACTGCATCAGCGTCACCTGCGTCATCGTGGATACAGCAGCAGCAGCAGCAGCTTCATCAGATGCGGACAACAATTCAACACCGAGAAGAAGCCGGGACAGCCTGGAGTCTTTTTCCATTCATTCATGTCATCCATTGACAGATTTGTACTGTACAGCGACTCTTGGCTCTTGACAGTGTTTGGTAAGACACAGCAGTGGATGACCACTGACATCCAGCAAACGGGCCAATAGGAAGTCTTTCAGCTAAACCACTTCTTCTGGCCTTGTCTACCAGATGGACCCATGAGATAAATCCAAAGGATTCCAAAAATGTTCCATCACAAGCCCCCTCCTCTTCCTCTTCTTCCTCCTTGCCACACCTGGACAGCTTTAAAAAAAAACAAACCATGAGTCAGGATTTTGTGCTCAGCGCCACCCGGGGGTCAATGCCTGACAGTAACGCACACCTCTGTCGCTACTGATTTGTGGTTTCTGAGCCATCTTTCCCTCCCTTCTCGTTCTCACAGTGTACAAAAAGGTGCGTTGACTCACACACACCCTTTAATAAACATGGTGCTGACCAACCCCAAACACACACACACACACACACCTCCTGTTTGACTGTGCACAGTCGGCTCAGTGGAGTCACACCTGCAAACACAGGATTGCGTGTTGCAGCAGGACGTTATGAAAGCATGCACATCTCACCACAAACACACACACACACACACACACACGCAAACGGGTGAGTCAATAGACAGAAGAAGGAAGAAAAGATGGAGCAAGTTTCTCATCTGTGGAGAAAAAAGCTGCTAATGTGATTTTTTCCCCAGACTTTTCCCTCATAAAGCACCTTCAACTGACGGCCAGATGTCACGCACAGCTTGTGCATGTGCGAGAGAGAAAGTGTGCATGCATTTGTGTGTGTCCGTGTGCTAGTGTGTATCCCAACATTGCACCGGAGCAAAAGCTGGGAAAACCCCAGCAGCATTCCTGTAATTCCTCACTGCACCACCCACAGCAGCAGCAAGAAACAGTGAAATGAGGAGGAGGAGGTGAAGAAGGAGGAGAAAAAGGAGGAGAGCTCGCTGTGTGACATTTTGTTTCAGTGTGTGTGTGTGTTTTATATCCAGCGCTCCCCCTCCCCAACACTTCTCCGCATCTCTTGTCCTCCTCTCTCTATTCCTTCCCCTCCTTGTCACCGGTGCCACGTTGCCCTGCCTGGTAAACACTGAGCTCCTAGTGTGCTCCGATGGTCCTGGAGCTTCTGCTGCACTGTCCTGCACCAGCACCAGCACCAGCCTCTGACGCTGCAGGCACACAGTGCGGCCCACCGGCAGGGGAACTGGGAGGTTTCATCATCATCAAACGTGGACGATCAGATCACAGCAGAAGGTGATGAAGGCAAAGTTCCTTTCAACTCGCCAGCTGGTGAACGCCCTCCTGTGACGTCTCACTGTTATTTCATGAGGTCACAGCTCCATCACACCCATTCTAGGACAACATATTTTCACAATTTTTTTTTGGGTATTTTTAAAGGCGGTCAGGGACAATGGCAATCTGCGTGTCTGCCGCCGGGGCCTTGACGGAGTAACATTCCTTCCGTCCTCCAACCAGCCTCGTGCAGGCAGCCAGGAGCCTCCTGCAGCCCGCTGAGGGCTCACCGGGAGCCGGCCGAGCAGCAGCAGCGGCGGCGGCGGCCTGACGCAGCTCAACAACAGCAGCAGCGGCGGCAGCAGCAGAATCAGGTCCAGCGACAACAAACAAACACCTACACATCAACAGCACCGCTGGTCTGCTCACCTACGTCGGCGTTGCAGAACGCCTGTTGCGGGTGTACCGGGGCGCAGCTGCACGCTTCAGCCAGCTCGTCCGCGCGCCACAGGAGCAGCAGCAGCGCGAGCGCGCCCATGATGCCGTTCACGCAAGAAGGCATTTTGTTGTTTGTTTTCTTCGTCGTCCTCCTCCTCTTCTTCTTCTGATTCTGATTCTCCGCCTCACGCAAAACAGCAAACAAACAAACAGACAGCCAGACGCCGAAGAGGCAGCGGTTTAATTGGTTTCCGCCCTCCGCTGTTATCTGCGCAGATGCGGTGCAGTGTGGCGGCCCCCTCCTCTCCTCTCCTCCGCCTCCTTCCTCGACAGGCGACGTCAACAGCAGCTGCGCACCGGGCTGGAGGTGAGCTTCGGCGGCGTGCTGGCTGGCTGTCTGTCTGTCTGTCGCTGTCGTCGGTCCCTCAGTCCGTCTGTCTGCCTGTCTGTCTGTAAGACTGTTTTCCTTCTCCGGGATGGAGGCGGTTTTTATAGACGTCTCCGTGCGGCGGCTCCTCCTCCTCCCCACCTCCCAGCCGAATCAACCAGCAGGGGGCGTCGCGGCCTCTGTCTGGGGGAACAAAAAAAAAATTCAGCCTCCAAATTCACCTCTACTAACCGTGAGACACATAAAGCAAAATTAGCATGTTGGTCTCGTATCTCGGAGTTCGAAAGGAGATTAGGGTCACAAGAAGAGAAAAGAATATTAGAGGAAGGAAGGATATTTTTTTAGTTTCAATTTCGAATTTTAAACTGGCATTTCGTGTATATAGTCGACGTAAAAAAGACAACATTTCGTCAATAAACTCGACATAAATTAAATTTTGAGATTAATGATAATCAGCTTATTGCATTCGCACACCTTTCTCACTCGACAATTTGACTTCTGTGGAACAATTTGTGAGATTGCACAAAACAAACTTGGAGGAGGTTGTCGCCTTCGTGTAGAATGAGATAGCTGGGAATGGACATATGCAAGGATAGAGATGGTCGCACCTGCATGCTATAAAATGAGGCTAAGTTGTATCTCAACAGAACAGTCGAGCCCTGCGTCTGAGGCGCAGGCATGACCGAAGCCAAGGGAGGAAGACAGACGAGATTAACTCTGGGAAGTTCGCTTTCATGCAATGATAAAAGGAGGTAAACAAGTAATAAATGACGATAATAAAATGTCGACATAAAATCGACAAATTTACAGATGTTTACACATTTGTGATTCTTCAAAATGACAACATGGCGAATGTAGTTTAAAAAAAAGAAGCATACTTTTTTCTTTTTTTTTTAAAAAAAAAAAAAGCAGGTTTATTTTTAATTTGATGCGTGCATCACTAACAACATCTTTTTAAATGCCCCCAAAACTAGTGAAATATTTTGACTGTTTCATACTTAATCAGACTCAAAAGAACACAACCAAATGTGAATCTGTTTAGGGAACAGCAGTTCATGTTTCCTCTTCTGAGACCACAAATAGCCAGGCATAAAAATATGAAGATGAGCCAATCATGCAGCACGTGTCTGAGTCCTCATCTTAACATTTTTTTCCACATCGAGACGATATAAACTTATGGAACTGAAGCAATGAAGTGTGGCTATTTTTAGCAATACTGGAGAAATAGCCCTTTAATGTGGTGATCATACCTCAAAATGCAGTTTTAAGATATTTGAATTTTCTGAAGTGCTGTTAAGAGTTTTGTCTTACTCTAAAATGTTGCATGAAAACAAATCACACAGCTGTTAAAAAACACTTAATGTCACATATTTATTTATTTTTTAAATTCTTTTTCGCACTGAGAGTTGTTGGCAAGAGCCTGTGATGGTGCATCATCTGACTGGCACATCTGTGGAAATTAATCATACCAACTCGTCATCATCTGCCTTCTTTCCTACAGAAGAGGGCAGTGTCCTCCATCTTTATCTTACCAGGCTGTCAAATCATGGTTCGAGGTATTTTCTGTTATCATAGAAACTGTAATATTGTTTTTCGAGGAGGAAAAAAAAACTAGCTGTGTTGTTTTTTCCTGCTACACTTAGTTGAAGGCACAGATTGTCAAGAGGGTTTTTGGCAGAACCGTTTTCACAGAGACACAAGCACAAAACACACCATGAAGGACAAACTGCAATCTGCCGCAGATAAAGCACTCATCCTAAGATGTCGACATTTGGTTTCTTCTCAGCACGCTGCAGCGTCTGTGTGTCCAAGTCAGGAAAAAGAAACAGAAAGCTTCAAAACCAAAGACAGAGATTTCCCTAAACAGTGACACCAATCATCAGAGCCAGAGAGCTCCACTGTTAGGACAGAGAGCTCACGAAAAAAAGGGAATTTAATTGAGACTAATAATTAGAAAACTATGACCTCTTACATGAGCCGCTCATGTATTTGATCCGTGTGCGACTAAGAGATAAGGCTAATCGGCGTCTGCAGCCTCAGAGGCCTTTGTTGAAGTAGACACGTTGCACAGCGTCTCCGTACTGAGACACAATAGAGTCTCTGAGCTCCGGCTCCAGCTTGGACACGGCCATGGAGCTGCAGCACAACACACAGAGGGGGAGAGAGAGAGAGAGAGAGAGAGAGAGAAAGAGAGGCTGAGAACAGACCAGAGCAGGAACATGTGTTTCATTGTTAAACAAGTTTCTGCTGAGAGGTTTGTGAAATTCTGTATCCTTAGAACTTTAATCCTGGACTGCAGAGGAGAAACATCAGCATCGTCACATTAATCATCTACTAACGAGTTAAACATCCAGAAAACATCATAATTGGCCCTGTCTTTACAACCCCCTGCTAAAACTGCTTTGTTGGACCTTTACTTTAATTACTAACCATTATTAAATCAGATATGTACTGAAATCAAGATGGGTTCTGTTTTTAGGGTAACCTGGCCAAGGCAGCGGCACACGTCACAGTCAATAAAAACAGGAAAAAGACAAACAGTGAAATAAAAAAGTGTAAACCGCTTGACACATAAAGTGCAGGAGTGCCGTCGTAGCGGCTGTTCGATGGATCGCTGTCAGCCTTCAAGGATCGAGCAAAAATGACTGAAGTGAGAGACACGTGTTCTGACACATGAAGCGCCCTGTGGGGGTGGAGCCAACACCTTGCTGGGGGTGTGGTCATTAACTGAAGAGGTATCAATCCATACTGAATGATTTTATTATAACATCTTCTTAGATATTGTGGTATTTTACAATAGCACTTTGACTATTTCTCTATTCTTCAATAGTTTTCTTCCTGTAGTTTGTGTTTCTAACTCTGTGATAACTGGAACGTGATTGGGTGACAAATGCACATTTAAAAGTCTAAGCTTTTTTGTTTTTACCATCTCTGAGGAAACAGGGAGCAGGCTGCCGGCACCATGAAGACCAAACTGTGAAGACAAAGGACACAGAGAAGATGAGTGGGGTTTTTTTCCGAGCGTGGTGGAACCTCTGTGGAGACCAGATCAGCTCAGAACCCCTCAGCTGCTCTCCTCTCTACTTACAACACTCCCACCAGCATCACTTGGATCGGTCCATGCAGATACGTAATCCTCTGCATGAACTTGTATTTTTCCAGCCTCTGCATGATGATGGGCAGGATGACTGACCAGGGGGAGGAGGGTGGGAGAGGGTGAGGGCAGAGGGAGAAGTTAGTGTTGCCAAAGGACCGTTTGAAGAGCGGAGCGTGATGTTTACTCACTCATTCCTGGTGCAGCCATGGTGATTCGGGAGATGACCACCTGAGAGATGCCCTTCGCTGCCGCTCGCTGCCACAGAGACAAACACACACAGAGCTCATTAGCCAGAAGCTAACTGGAGAAATGCCTGTGTTCTGATCTGAGCGTTCTCCTGGCAGCCGACCGTGGAGTTGCCCAGCTTGTTGCCGTTCTCGTCCGTCACTGCAATGCCATTCAGGATTTCCCTGGAAAGGATAGAAGGAAAACTATCAGCGTCAATCTCCACGTTAGACCGTTATTTCTTGATGTTTGAACATGTGGCTTTCAAAATGAGGGACTTTCATGATGAGAGCAACAGAAGATCTACTCAATAATATTCAGACTGTTCAGCCTTTAAAAATGGCCGTAATTACACCACCTGGACAACCTGTTTGCTGCAAAGTCAGTGATGTTGTGCCTGTTCAACACTATCATCATACAGCTAGTTGTATTAGACACCCAGTGAAAGGTCGAGATAACTGGACCCATGCAGCAGATCCCGGATCTGCTCCAGGTTTCTTCCTACTGGGGAGTTTTCAAGACACCTTTGGCTGTGATATAGCGCTTTATAAACAAAAGTGGATGGACTCATCAGGCATCAGGATTCCCACTCCTACAGGTGACACCCGGTGGGGCAGCAGCGGAGCAGCTGGCTCATTACCAGGTGGGATAGTTGGACCTTTGTGCACCTCGCCGCTGAAAACTGGGCACTGCTCGGCAGAAATCCTGCCTCCAACAGCCACTACAAGTACAAACACAAGGACTTACTGTTGCCTCATCATAGGAATGTTCACACAGTTGGCGGACGCCACCGCTACGAAGGGGACCCAGCGAGCCATGAGGGGCGGGGCTTTCTGCAGGAGGAGGAAAAAAAGGGTTTAGGGGTTAAGTCCTGCTTTTAAACAGGACAGATAACTTCTGAGTTATTAGATCACAGTGGGACTTTTTTTCATTTGTTTTACACATTTTCATTCAGTTATCACCCCACAGATTTTAAAACCTTGAAAACTATCCATCTATCTATCCATCTATCTATCTGTGTATCTATCTATGCAAGATGAATTTCATCCTGCACTTTTCACTTGTTGGTGATTATCATTATTTTCAGAGCGGGTTCCTGAATGCAACAGGAAACACAGCAGCACTTGTACCTTAGTGTAGAGGTTGAGTCCCACGGCTGTGGCCAACGCCGTGCTGGTTGCTGTGATGTAGGCCACGCCAATTTGCCTGGAAGAGACAACACAAGTGGTTTTTAACACAGTGCCGCTGACAAGGACATGTTCAAGAAATGGAATTTTAGATATCATGGCTCAGTGGATCTTTACAGGAGACCAGACTCAGTTCCCTTCCACACAGCTCCACTGATGTAGTTGACGGTGCCGTATTCTGCCCAATCTCACATCTCTATTTTGTCATTCTGGAGAGGCGTCGCACCACAATAAATTACATGCAAAATTCTTGCACACAGAAGTTGCACACATTTAGCCTCCAGCCAAAACTGACACTTTAATGGAATTTCCACATGTTGGAAAGGAGTAAAAAAAACAAGACTGTTGCAGTGGGTGGAGCCAAGACCCGACAGTGGGTGTCGTCACTAACCAGGGAGAGGTGTCATCAGCGCCCTTTGTGACATCGACAAAACTGTGATTTCTAGAACTGTGTGTTTGACAGGACAGAAACTCTAATTATCAGTATAAAACAGCGGTGATGGACTTTTGACTTGGCACAAAATGAGAAGTTAAACACTGACCAACTGTAGTTGAATCAAATTAGTTACTAAAAACTGGCCATTTGTCCTGCAGAACTTAACTCTTTGATCCTTGTGCTGCTGCAGCCTTTATGCTGATTGTCATGAATTTCAGATAAGTTCTCCATCAGAACTGCTGATTCAATGTTAACATAAAACCCTTTTGAAGAACATGAAAGCTACACAGTGGTCGAAGGGGGGTTGGGTGGGAGTACATTACATAATCAGAAGAAATTCTGAAAGAAGCTAGGAGGATTATCGGCATCCACGTGAGGCTCAAGTCTTACTTGGGAGTGATGGGGGAGGCAGCGTTCCGGTTGGTGTAGTTGACCAGAGCGTTGAAGGACTGATTGACCCACTGCCAGAAGACCACAGCAGGAACTGTCCTGAAACAGAGCAGAAGCTTCATGGAAACCCTGCAGCAACACGGCAGGGTGTGATTTCCAGGATACTGTAATCTGGCTGTAGAACCTGTAGAACTGCAGCATGAAGCCGGTGATGGCCATCCCTCCGGGGACCTGGAAAGACATGCGCCCGATCAGATTCATGCGATCCCCCGTGTCCGGGTGGAAGGCCGAGTCGTACAGCTTCTTGGCGTAGTGCAGCTGCTCCTCCGTGGTGCCGGGAGGGACGGAGCCTGCCCTGCAGGGCAGCAGCCACGACAAACATGTTAGCACAAGCTGGAAATGTCCCACTAGAGCACACACTCTGTCAGCAGAGAGGAACCCTTCCGCTAACTTTATTGGGGGGGGAAGGGGACTCCACCAGGTGTGTCCTTCCACACCACTCTTAAATGTTCAACCTTGAACAAATTCAGGAGTTAAAACACAGACAGCGATCAACGGTCTGACTCAGCTCCAGGTGGGATTATTATTATTTCCCAGAGTTTCTGTTCAGACTGTAGTTTATTCTGTGCAGAGAGGGCAGCACCTAATTCACATGGAACAGATAAAACAAGTGTTGGAGAAGAACACAAGGCATAGGAACTACTTGCTGTTTGTAATATCTGTGTATGCTCACAGAATGCAAGTTCAATTTCACGTGAATCCACACTGTGGCAGTTTATACACTGTCAATCAGGAGAGTTAGCTGGTAACTTTGGTCTGTTAATGTTTGAAATGGTACTATAAGTATTTGTGGATGAAGAAAATGTCTTCAGGTTACACAGTGAGACGGTTTGCAAGGTGAAGACCAAGACATAATTCAAGGTATTGGGAGCATTTTGTGAGAATTCACCTGCAGCTTTCCACCAAGGCTTTGGCCTCGTCCAGCCGTGAGTTCGACAAGGCCACCGTCCGCCAGTCAGTGACGTTAAAGAAGTGTTTTAGCCGCCCCATGAATTTGGACTGATCCCATCGTGGAGCGTCGATGTCGAACGAGCTCAAAGCCATCGTGGTGGTTTTCAGGAAGCTTTATGCATTCAAGAGATCCTGAGGAAAATCAGGGAGCAGACATTAAGAAACACCGTCAGGCTGGAACATCCTGACCAGTCACAGCTGCTTTGAGCCACAATCTGGTAACATTAACAAGATTTAAGTCCAGGTCGCCACACACCAGACCTTCTGACCTTTGTACTGCGACAGCTGTGTACATGTGGGTGTGTTTGCTTTTAGATTGTACAAAACAGAACACAAGTTTTCATTATAAACCAGCTCTGTTTGGTTCTGGGAAATCATCCAAATCATCCCAAAGTTTGGTTTGCCCTCATTTCTTATGTGCAAAGCAGTGTTTCTTTGTCTAATTTCATGTTCAGATAATATTGTGTAAGAGTAAGTACCTTAGTACTTGAGTAAGAACCTTAATTAATGTTTTTAAGACTCCAGACAACACTCAGATGAACCCCTGAACTTCTAAAAGGCCAAATTGTCAGTGGAATTACTGTCTAAAGTCCTGCTAATGGTTCCATGGCTGATCGTTTGGTGATTTCTGCAGCTTCAGCATGCTGCCTCAATTACCCAACTAGAAAAACCAGAACCTGCTGACCACAAGCGAAAATACCCAAGTACCCCACAGTGGGTTGTCATGCATGTTGTCCAGTGTGTCTGCTCTGAATTCCTGCAGCACTGACCTGACCAGTGAGAGTTAACCTTCTGTAAATAAAGGGGCGTTCAAGGAGACGACTATCAGTTGTCACTGGAGGTTCAGTCCAGCTGCAGCTGGACTGTTTGTTTGGAAAGTAGGTGAAGGCCTGCAGGACCTCATGGGCAACACTCAACATGTGCCGACCTTCACTGTGAGCGACTGCTTTGCATCTTTATTCTCCAAGTAAACTAGTAAAGAAAAAGAAATGAAATTAATGGTGGTCTGATCTCTCTGTGGTTTTGAAAGTTTCTTTAATCTTTGAACTGTGATTACTTTTTGCTGGATATAACTTAGTGATCTGCACAGTAGTATATGAAATATGATAATGCAAACAGTGAAAACAGCAGCTGTTTATTATTATCATTATTATTATTATTGTTATTATTTTACACAAAAAGGCAAATGCCCATCTTTCCTCCACCTCTTAAATGTAATTATTAGGTTTTTCATTTGCTTTACTGTCAATTCTGACAGCTCATGGCTGTCATATCTGTATTTTTCTTCTGCACAACAAAACAAAACACGCAAATGCTGTAAATCAAGGACAAGAATGTCACTTATAACCAACTAATCATTTACGAAAATAACAAGTGTTGCTCAGTTGCAAAAATAGGCAAAGTTGCTACCTGGAAGATATTTGAAAACTGAACAAACTGGATCTGCAGGCCAGAGCACAATAAACATCTGAATATATCTGGGAAAATGGTCATCTGGAACAGATGTATGGAAGATCACATCATTTCGTGGCTGAGTTGTGCACGTTGTTGTAAAAGGATAATGTGCGTATTCAAGCAGTGTATTACACTAAAACAGACAGTGAGAATGTGGAGAGCTGGGTTCAACCCTGCGGAGGGGAGAAAAAAAGAGTAAAGTGAAGACATGTCCGCACGAAATGATGCAACCCCGCAGCTCGAGTTAGCAGCTGCTCGGACGAGTCGGGCAGAGGGGCAGAGAGGCAGAGAAGCAGCAAACAGCGGGTCGAAGCACCGACACAGACACCGACACGTCAGACTGCCGTTCAGAGTGACAAAAACACCAGACACGTACCTTTGATAGATCTCCCCACGGCCCAGCGGAGCGAACCTGACAGGTAATCAAAATGTGCTCGTGTGGCACACTCGAGGCATGGTCACGTGGAAAGGCCTCCTCCAATCAGGAGCCGGGGCAGCTCCCCTGCGTTGTGAACCGGCGAAAACCAAACGCCGTCCTTTGTCGCTGTTACCCCGAGTAAATCCGTCAAACCTAATGTCACACACATGTCAACCAACGCCAAAGAAAACAAACATATACAATATCGGGTCTGTTCTACGGCCGAATTTCCGACGAGAGTAAAACTTGGTGAAACTATTGCGCTAACTAACTAGCTAGCTAGCCAGTTAAAGACTCTCCCACTACATGTTTCGTCAGCGCGGGGCTCGCTGTGCTGCGTCTATGGATGGTGACATGCATTTTACAACTATCCAAAGACGTGTGTAAAGTTTATGGAAAATAACACGGAGTTATTACAATTTGCAAACACTTGATTTAGCCCAGTTGGCCAGCAGCATCCCCCCGCCCCTTCGAGGCGCCGTGCGTGCGTAACTCTGCGTCTGACGTCACTCCCCTTAGTAACCCTCGACGGCGTCTCCAGGAGAGAAGGCAACAAGATGGTGAGTGCAATTTGTCGCAAAAATTAGCCTTTAATTTCGAACTCGTGGTCACAAGTCGGTGAATACTGGCGTTGAGCCGCGTCTCTTGAGTGAAGTTGCGTGTAAAGACCCCGCCGATTATAGCTTTAAGCCCCCCACATTATTAAAATTAAACGGAACCGCTAAAGCTCGCCTGTTGCTCCGTCTTTTTTACGAGGAGAGATTAGCCTAGCATGCTCACTGTGTTTAGTTCAAATAGCGGATTTCTTCCTGCCTCTTCATTCAGAGAGGGCGATATGAACAACAGTAAACAAGATGTGGAACCTGTAGTACTGATCATGTCTTGCATGTAACGTTCCCATTGTGTTGGAGCTTGTTTTTTTCCCCCTCCAATAGAAGGGCTTTATTTACGGCCTGCGGGGAGTCAGTGTGGAAGAGGGTTAGCAGCATCCGGCTGCCTGCATGGCAACACCACGCCAGCTTGTTCCTTGTTTTTTTTTTAATTTATTTTTTTTTTATTCGTTTTATTTTTCGTGGCAGGGATTGCTTTCCATCCTGCGCAAGCTAAAGAGCACCCCGGACCAAGAGGTACGGATACTGCTGCTGGGTCTGGACAACGGCGGTAAGACCACGCTGCTGAAACAGCTGGCTTCTGAGGACATCAGCCACATCACCCCCACACAGGTGAGGAGGACACAGCTACACACCTGGCCAGAGGGTATCTCTAACTTGCAGTTTAAACCAGATACTGCGTTCTGTGTTTATCAGGGCTTCAATATCAAGAGCGTCCAGTCTCAGGGTTTTAAACTGAACGTGTGGGACATCGGAGGCCAGAGGAAGATCAGGCCGTACTGGAGAAACTACTTTGAGAACACGGATGTGCTGGTGAGTTGATGGACAGAGTTGTGATGCTGCAGCTTCGTGTTGTCAGCCTGCACTGAGGAATGTGACTTTTGTTGTTGTTGTTTCAGATTTATGTCATTGACAGCGCTGACAGGAAGAGGTTTGAGGAAACAGGCCAGGTATGTACTGTGTTTTGGCAGCACATCCTCTGCAGTAAATACCTCTGGTTTTTGATTGACACAAGATTCATTTATTTAAACCTTAATTTGACAAAATGTGATCATTTGTACCTACATCTCTATTAAATGTCACGAACTCTTAAATGAGCAAAATGTTTTTACAAATGCTAGGCAGGGAAACAGCTGGACTAATCTTCGGAATGTTCCCATCACATCGGATGAGATGGTTTTCACATATGGCCCTCGCAATTGTTCTCTGACTCCGAGATGTTTGTGTGTGGGTTTGTCAGGAGCTGGCTGAGCTGCTGGAAGAGGAGAAGCTGAGCGGTGTTCCCGTGCTCATCTTTGCAAACAAGCAGGACCTGCTGACGGCCGCGCCGGCCTCCGAGATCGCAGAGGGTCTCAACCTGCACACCATCCGCGACCGCATCTGGCAGATCCAGTCGTGCTCCGCCCTCACCGGGGAGGGCATCCAGGTGTGTGTCAGCCTGCTGCAGCTGTCCCTCACTGTCCCGTTCGCGGGTTTTGCGTGACCTTTTCGGGTTGAAGTAAAATGTGTGCACCATATTTATCATGTAGCTAATTTACGTCACGTCACAATAGAAACTCCTCACCCTTGTCGTATTCTCCGTACTTTGTTTTCTTTCAGGAGGGCATGAACTGGGTCTGCAAGAGCGTCAACGCCAAGAAGAAGTAGCTTGGTTTATAGTCTTCTAATACTCAGGAGGAAGAGCAACATACACGCGCGCGCACACACACACACACACACACACACACACACACACACACACACACACACCCTGAGCATTATTATGATGGAGTTTTACCTGTGAATGTACCACTAATCCACCACGGACCTGATGTTTTTAACACCGAGCTTTGTCTGCAACGCTGATACTTTATAACTAATCTCAACCAAACTGTCAGAGGCGACTTCAAAGTGAAACTAACGCCAGGAAACTGCACCCTCTGCTGAGACCCGCCCATGTCACCACAACCATCGGCCGGCTTTTCACGACCTCAAACCTCAAACATTCCTATTAAGATGCAGCTTCTTTTCAATTCCGACACATTCTTTTAGCCTGTTTTCCATCACCATGTCGTTTTGTTTTTGGTCTTTTGATTTCACTGGCGCCGTGGGCGCTCTTCCTTCTGGCTTATGGCTCCGTTTGAAGTGAGGTATATTTTTGTAACTGTCTTATTTATGCTAAAAGTAGAATGCTTTTAAATGACAAGTGGATTGAGTGATGTCAGGGATGTTCCCTCTAAAAAGTCAAAGTGTACATGTTATGTATAAACAAATGGTTGAACCTGATTGATTGAAAGGAACTACACCTTTGGAACGGATGTAAATAGCTCAGCCCTAGTGTTCAGAAGTGGAATTACGCTTGTATCATGACATTTTGGTTACTCTGCTGTAATTTCTAGTCTATAAATGTGTGCAGATCTAATATTTGCTGATAGGTTTTTAAACACATGCCTAAGTACTGTACATCCCTGTGCATTTCTGTGTGCCGAGCCCCCCTCCCCACATCCCTTCCCCGTTGACATTTCCTTTTTGATATTTTTGAATGTAACTTGTCCCAAACTCCTGAAGGTACTGTATGTGAATAAAAGGAAATTATATTGAACCTTCAGTTTTAAATCTGGACGCGATTCACTGGGTCCGTCCAGAATCTGGCGGCCTCACAGCAAGTAGCAGGTGGAGTCAGTCAGCTGTTCACGACAACAACTGAGCTGAGGGTGGAGAGGGAGTCAAATCCAGCACTGACTCAAGTATGAACACACACTCATACTGAGATATTGCACTCATGCCAAACATTTCTCACATGAGGGTGTTCAAGATTTCAATACGCTATGTCAGTTTTCTTCAGAGAAGAGCTAAAGTTACCAGTTGGTCACTCAAGAGAATGTGAAAAATAAAAATGTATGCACAGTTCTTCATGTACTCAGCAGTTTTTACAAATGAGTTGTAGTGACAAATGGGGGCAGTGTGTAAAATCTGAAATCCAGTCTGTTTTGCTACCCAGTCGAAATGTTTTCAGATAGTCAGTGTCTCTCTGATGGGCCATTCATCCTTCAAGGCTGAGCGGAAGAAGCTGAACTCTTCAGATCAGATTCAGATTCAGATCAGAGATAAGACCAACACATGTAATCACTTCAATGGAACTTTCCATGTCAAACGTCTGACCTGTTCTCCATCTTCTCCTCTGCCAGGGTAATTCCCATCATACCCTGCTTCATTAAGTCAGTGTTAGCTCACTACGCTGCTCAGCAAACATGGGAAACATGAATCCTCATATATAAATATGTAAAGACTGTCAAGAACAGCATCACAGAGCCAAGAAAACGCTTGCATTCCGTTACTTTGCAGTTCAGATATGTCTTTGTGTCATAAACTGCAGCCTACGTACATTTGAGCCTGGAGCTTGAGTGTCCAGAACAGAACGTCTAGAGGTGCAGCAGCGTGCGACTGGATGAACAGTGTGTTTGTTGTGCGCTTTACTTTTGCGCAACATTGTACATGACTGATTCAGAGGGCCTTGGAGACATGCAAACAGCCTCTTCCCTAGCCACCCGACAAAGATTCTCATTGTCCGCGCTTCCTCTCCTCTTACATGGGCGACGCAAAAGTGCTGTTTCTCATTTGTGGCTCTCAAATTCTCAGCGGCTGCTGTGGAAACACAGCAGCCCATAAGATACACAGAATGCATTAAGACCTCACTTATTCATGAATGAGCCATAAGTCACGTAGCAGGAGACAGCTGGATTTATTTGTATTAGCCTTTCTCATCATGTCTTTGATGGGTTCATAGACAAACAGAGAGAGAAAGAGAGAGAAAGACAGCTGCTTCATGTGGGCATTTGTCAAATCAAGTCAACGTTTTGATTTTAAAGGCCCGGTGTGTGTAATTCCGCGGGTTAATGAGGTACCTCCATGTTAGTGATCTGGTCTTTGTGTAAATATTATAATTAGCCAAATAATTATTTTAGTGGCTTTGTCCATCAAAAACATGCATATTTATTTTAGATCTCCCCCCTGCCGGTAGATCATTTTGAAGTATTCCACACAATTTTCCCTTTCATTAAACTTGAGTATATATATTTAATATATATTTAATATATATAATATATTTTTCTAGAATATTTCCATGTGTGATGTCTAATTTAGGCAAGGAAAAAAAGATGTGCCTGCTTCTTGCTGCTTCTCAAACAGCTGTGAGCACAGGTGTGAGATGTGTCATGATGAGAAACTGAAAAGGGGCGTCAGTGTGCGTGTGTATATATGCTGAAGGTTGCTGATGTGAGGAAACTCCACAGAGAGGAAGAAGCTATAGGGAAACGTTTGGTGGAGCAACGTGTTTTGTTGTTGTGCTTTAGCCGCTGGCGTAAAACTGGAACTGAACAAGATTCTGGAAATGTCAAGCTTAACGTGGCTCGTTGACACATTCAGCAGCTCCTCTGGAACATTCTTAGAGGGCCGTGTGACCACATGAAGGCTTCATGGGTCGTCGGAGAAGATGGTTATGGCCAATTCTGGAAACTCCAGACGCCCACAGCAAACAGTATTAAACGAATAAACTGCATCTTTATTTCCAGATTATAAAGAGACGATGACTTTAATGAGTTCCAGGCGGTTAGCATGCTTTAGCTTACTAGCTAGTTCTTTCACTGACCCGGGGGGTGGGAAACATTCACACTTTAAACATAAGTCGATAATTCCATCATGTGCCTCAATGGTTTGACTGGTTTTTAGAAACTAAAAATGTTTTCAGTTTCCACTGCAAGTATGTGATTCACTGGGTCTGTTAAAACTCTGGTAGTGGCCTCACAGCCAGTAACAGGTGGAGTAAGTCAGCTGTTCTTGACAACAACTGAACCAGAGTGGAGAGGAAGTCACATCCAGCAGTGAGTCAAGTATGAAACACACACTGAGAAATGGGACAGGCTCATACCAAACATTTCACCTCTGAGTTCAAGACTTCACTGCAGAAATCCAGTTCGTTTTGCTTTGACTGGATGGATTTTCAGGCCCTACAAGCTGAGCAGAAGAAGCTGAACTCTTCAGATCTTCCCATAAGGATGATCAGAAATGAACAAAGTCTGGTTGCCTGGAAGTCGAGGAATTGGGCTGAACTCACAAACATTCTGTTTGGCCCTAACGTTGGAGTTGTACGAGGCAAGAAATCCGTCCGACAACATTTTGATCTAATTTCCGGTCAAACAACAATGATATTGAAGTTGCAGCAGAAATACATTAGCATCAAACTTGTAGCTGCATTAAAATAATCTTAAGAGGTGTAGCCGCAATAATGCATGCTAAGCTAGCTAGGCTAACACTCTTCTCAGACACTCTCAAGATCTCGGTTTTCTTTGAATGTTTTTATTTTCCCCATGTCTTTAGGTGATGACCATGTCACATGACTGTAAAGTCGGCTATCTTCTCAATGCAACACTTAAATGTCTCCACAAAGACACACTTTGCTCTCATTTCCGGTCAATCCACAGCTAGTTAGCTAGGCCATCCTGTGAGTGTATGGATGTTTAAAGACGAACCGCTGGTTACCTTCAGACTTTCACTTACGTCCTTCTGGTCCCCGATGGTTCTGGAGGACACCGGAACATTTAAAATTGTGGGTTTATTTCTGCTCCATCTGTCCAGAGGCTGGAGATGAATTAGAGCAGGAATGTGTTCCATCTCATGACATCAGGTCCTACTTGAACCGTCCAAGTGGGAGGAAGTTTTGTCCTATGAGTCGTGTGAAATATGGACGAAAACTTTATAATAACAGGACCATCAAAAACAAATCCAAGAGATATAATTCTTTTCACACTAATTTATATCCCTGCTATTCAGGAAATATTGTTTTCATATAATACTTTTGGCTATATGTGTGGTTTTACACTTCGGCACATTCAAATGGAGGTCTGGGTGACACTGAAGTGTTATAGACACTGTGCTTCTGATTATTTTTTTAGTCATATTAATAATGCGACAACAAAACTTTTTTGACGGTCGCAAATCTGCATGAACCCATAACACTTTGAAAGATTCAATGACAGACCAGTTTTAATTGGTTTGTTTATTTGGAACCCTTCTCCAAATCACTTTCGTAACTTTTCCATCTCACAAAATATTTACAAAAAAGATATTTTTTTCCATGTTGTGTTTCCTCTTTATGTCGACTGTTGTAACAGCTCCGTTTTTTTCCTCTTTTTTATTTTTTTAATTTTTTTTTTTTAGGGGTGACGTCAATTGCTTACGTTCTCAAGTCCAGTGTGGTTCTTTTAGAAAAAGTTCATGAAAAAAGTTCTTTCCACCCATTCTATCTTTCATATGCTCATTTTAAAACTGCATACAGTTGTTTTTTTTTTTTTTTTTTTTTTACCCCACTGTTCTTGTTTGGAGTGCTTCGAAAAAACCTCTTCCTCGCATGCTTTTAGCTGCAAACAGGAAGCCAAGAGCTCATGTGCTTATTGAGAGGAAGTGACATCGTTGTACATTTAACGTCGTACATAACGGCATCACCAGCTCCTCGAGATGCTTCATTGCTTTTGTCCGTCCAGTCCTGCCATTTCCTCCTAAAACTCAACGAGTCTCTGTGGGCGAGCGCGAAAGCCCAGGATGTACCAAAGAACACAAAGTCATTCTTTATTACTAATTGGAAACAGTCTTAGTCGAGAGGAGGTCTGTGTCCGGTGTGGAATCCTGGTGTTGGGGGTGTCAGGGGGGTTGGGGGGGGGGGGGGGGTGTTAACGGGGACATGGGGGGCAGCAGGAGTGATGGTCAAAGTCCCAAAAACTCCGAGGTGGTGGAGCAGCCCTTCAGACACCCTCTGTGGGTCAGCATCTCCTGTCCAGGCATAACAAGGCATCCACAAGTGCATTGTGGGCATTCCATGGAAGAGCGTTTTTTTTGTGGGTTTATTTGTGTGTCTGTGTGTGTGTGTTCAAGCTGGAGGATCCATCCCTGAACTCGGCAAAGAGACGCAATGATGATCAAACTCAAGAAACGCAAGAAAGAAAAAAAAAAATGGGGGGAGCTGCCCGCCGTCCTTTTTTTTTTGTTTTGTTTTAACCAAACGTCAAACAAAGTGAGCTGATAACATAAGGCAACTGACCTCAGCGAGGCTGGGGGGGCCGACAGTTAGCGGCCCCGGACCTGAAGGCTTAACAGTGCCCGGCACCGCCGCCGCCGCTCTTCCCTTCAGCTGCAGTGAGGATCCAGGAAGTGATGCGGCTTCTTCACAAGTTTTTTCCCCCACACTATCTGTCCATCACTTTCCTGCTCAATAAATAAAACTCGTGTGTCGGACTCTCTCCCCCCTTCTTGGGCCTTGTGTTTTTCTCTGCAGGACACCTGGTGTCGTGTCACGCTGAGCAGCCGCTCACATACTTCACATAAAAAACACACCACATGAAAAACACTGACAGAAGGAAAGAAAAAAGAAAAGAAAAATAATAAAAGACGACAAAGAGATCGACCCTGCCCCCGAATGTGCATACATCTTCTAAATCTGAGTGTGTGTGTGTGTGTGTGTGTGTGTGTGTGTGTGTGTGTATAGACTTCAATATCTGAAGGTGTGTAGAGTTAAACTGCATTGTGTGTATTATTTTTTTCCTGCAGTTGCTTATCGGTAATAGTGTGCTATTTGGGTGACTGTCTCTAACTCTGAACGTGTGAGCATGTGTGTGTGTGTGTGTGTGCTCTGTTAACTGGTGACATAGTGTTTTGTGGACGGCTGCCCGTACAGCCCGTAGAAGTCGGCGTGTCTGTGTGTCTGCGAGGCGTCGATCCAGTCCCGCACCGCCAGGCCCTGCATGGACGGCCCCCCCGAGGCCAGGCCTGGAGGGGGGGGGTAGTCCTGGGCGCTGACCCAGGGGAACGAGCCCGAGCGTGGGTACGGCGGGTGGCCGCGGTGGCCGGACACGGACGGTACCCCCGAGCAGTAGCAGTTATCCATGGTGCACACCAGGATCTTGCGGCCGCCGTACTGCGGCAGCACGGCCTGCTGAGAGGAGTGGGAGGAGCCGCTGCCGCTGGGGGGGAAGTGGGAGGAGGCGAAGACCGAACCCGAGTGGTGAGTGGCGAGGGAGGCGGCCGCGGCGGCCGCGCTGCCGCTTCCCGTCCCGCCTCCCTCGCTCATGTGCGGCGGGCCGCAAGGGCCCAGAGGCTGCTGATTGGCGGAGGACTGGCCCTCCCCGGAGGCGGAGCCAGAGCCCAGGTAGGGCTGCTTGGGTAACGATGAGGCGGAGGAGGAAGAAGACGAGGAGGAAGAGGTGGAGGAGGAGGAAGAGGTGGAGGAGGAGGACTCCTTGAAGCCCTGCCCGGCACTCTTGCCCACATTCCCGCTGGCCTCTGGGAAGGCCGAGGAATGTTTCCGCTTCTCGGCTCCTCCGAAGCCGGAAGTCTGACCAGTGGGGAAGGCGGGAACGGACTGCAGGAAGGAGGACGGAGGCGTGACGGGAGCTGAGGGGGAAGAGACAGAGTGGACAAGGATGAGTCATAAAGATCACTGAATAGAATCATATTTATAATAATATGAGTATTATTATAAAAACTTATTTATATTATTAATGTTTATTTATAAAAATATAAATATTAGAGATAATAACAATCATCATCATCAGACAATAAAAAGCCTGGATGGCAGTTGGTTTCCGACCTTCCAGCATCCTCTTCAGGCTCTTCTCCCTCTTGGAGATTTCCGACAGGAAGAGTTTGGAGTTGAGATTCCCGACTTTATACGGAGGAAGGTTGCTGCCCACACATGCCTGAGACCTGGAGAGACACCGACAACGTCAGCTGGGGGAAAAACATCATCACCTCACGTTGGAGACGGACCAACGAGCCTCTGTCGCACCTGTCAGAGAGGATCTTGACCGGCTTGGTGTTCTTCATGAAGCTCAGCTCCTCGGCTTTGCCGAAGGCCGTGTGGATGGAGCTCAGCAGCTTCTGGGCCTCGTGCCGTTGCTCCCCCAGGGCCAGAACCTGGCCCATATTCTCCTGGCAGAACCGAGCCTGAGCCCGGTCCAGAGCCTCCAGCGTGCGGCCCAGATCCTCCTCCAGCAGCTCGTGCATCCGCTGGTACTGCAGACGCACCTCCTCCTTCAGCTCACACACCCGGTCCTGCAGAGACGGACACGGTCCACTCACATTCTCCTCTGGCTTATGTTGCACCCCCACCACACACACACACACACACACACACACACACACACACACAAGGCGGTGGAAACGTACCTCCACCACACACTTGTCCGAGTCCAGCTTGCAGAGCTGCTCCTCGATCTCCTGCACTCGCTCCTCCATCCGCTCCTGCTGCCTCAGCAGGCTTTGCTGTGGGGAGGAGACAGAAGAGGAGGAAACCTTTAGGACCTGGTGGGGTTGCTGTCATGGCAACCAGCAGCTATTTTTCTTTTTTTGTGCGTTTGCATTAGTACGAGAGCTGGAGGCAGCGAGAGGAGGTAAATAAATGGATGGCTCTCCTGTTCTACTGCCCTGCCGGCGAGCCTCTGCTTGGCACTCAGTCTTCAGAAAATGCACAAGTATTTCTGAACACACACACACACACACACACACACACACACACACACACACACACACACACACACACACACACACACACACACACACACACACACACACACACACACACACACACACACACACACACACACACACACACACACACGGACCAGATGAGCAGTTTTCTGGTTCTTCCACGGAGGAGGAACGGCACAGACGCAGCATGGTCATACAGCTAATAATATTTAATTAATAAACCTCCATCAGCCTTAAATTGGGAAAGAATGGGAGGCGCTTCAAAGAAGGGCTAAAACCATGTGTTATTGTTATTGGTACAATAATGGTAGAAGTCCCGGCTTCTATTTTACCATTAAATATGTTGTTAATAATTCCATCTCTTCAAAAAAAATTATATTATATTTTTATTTAATATTCTGGACGAAAACTGTTATGAAATAGGGGATGAATTCTTTCAACTGTCCCACAATTCAATAAATAACAATGAAAGTGTTTTAGAGTTTTTTCATGCGTCAACTCCATCATCATCATCATCTTCATCACCAGTCTGACTGGACAGCAGCTGATTTTATCATCAGCCATCAGCTGCTGTCGCCTCCAACTAAGAACCTGCTTCTGAGCCTCAGTGGCACATGGTCGGAAACCGCTGCCCCAGATACACCCTCCCTCCCTCCCTCCCTCTGTCCCACACACACACACACAGTGAAATGGTGAGATCCGGGACTGTGACCTGGTTGTGCTGATTGATTGAGTCAGGCTTGGAGCAGGAGCCAGGGGGACAGAGGCTCCGAGGAACCAAAGCCTCCCAGAGGGGGATGGCAAGCCAGCGTGTGGGAGGGAGGGAGAGAAGCTGTGTGTGTGTGTGTGTGTGTGTGTTTGGGTGGGGGTGCACAGAGAAAGAGAAGGTGCTCTTTAGCTGTCATTTCACCACAGTGTCGTCTCCATCACAGACACCACAGCAGAGCCAGCGGGGAGGACGACCGACGCCTGGAGAGGCTGCGGAACACAGCCAGCAAGGGAGGTGGACTGTGTGTGTGTGTGTGTGTGTGTGTGTGTGTGTGTGTGAACTACGTGGCTCTGCTCTGCATTACCTCACTGCATTCAACAGAAAGAATGAGCTGTATACAACAGATGTAAATAAAATAAAATAAAAGATATAAGAAAAAATACTACATATATTAAGTGATTACGTGGCAGAAGGAAATGTGGTTCAAAGGGGTCAAAGCAGCTCTGCCTCACTCATGTTGTCAGCACTCTGTGGAGAATAACTAGCAGCTGACAGACCAACATGATTTACCTGCCTGTGTTTGCAGTTGAGAATGTATGCGTTAGTTGAGACTTTTCTAAAAGCAGCATTATTTTCTTTCTTTTCACCCTGGTGGTCCCACCAGGAGGGAAGCAGCAGCAGCAGCAGCAGCAGCAGCTCCTCCCTGATGTGACCAGACCGAACTGAGTTTCTTGTTCAACACCTCAATAAAACCTCCTTTCAGTCGATACGCTGTTTCCCCATTAATCACTTAAATGGCTCAGTTTTAAACAATAAAATGTCGCAGCCAACATAGATTAGAAAGATCTCCTCTTCTCTTTATTTCAAAGGTATTTCTTTGAAGAGCGTTATTTTAATTCTAGGTTTTAAAAAGCTTAGAGGGGATGCAGGCTGAAATACAGCAGAGTTTTTAAGTGATAAATATTGATATCTGCATCTGGGTCAAACCCAGAATTAATCAGGCTCTAATTAGCTCCCAGCTGGATTCTGGGTAATGTAGGAAGGGGCCGTTAAAGGTGAAGGAATTTGGATTTTTACAGCTCTCGGACATTGGACCGGGTCCCGGCCAGTGGGCGTGGCCGTCAGGGCGACGTGAAGCTGAGTCACGTGGTTCCAGGGGACGCCGCCGCTGACACCTCACGCACGGTGTGTGTAGGACGGCGAGCGGGATGAGTCAGATGGCGGCGCGGCCCCTCACGCTTCCTAAAGCTTTCCCGCCACGCACACAGGCGGAGCAGTGGAACCAGACGGAGCCACGGCGAGGACGACTCCACCCAACGGCTGGGAGGAAGCAGGTTCATAAAATAAAAGCCAAGTCGACTGCAGAATGAAGTGACAAATGGCTGTAATCCCCCCGCCGTCCTCTGCTCTACGCGCCCTCCCTCCCCCACCACCACCGGCAATCCCTGGGCGAGGATGCACCTGTGCTGGGGAGATAAGGCCCTCTGAGGGCCTCCTCATTGTTCCGCCCTCGGCCGCATTGTTTGTCATTCCAACACATGAGAGCAGAGGCCCAACGGATCGCAACTGAAAAAAATTCACAGGAATCTGGTGTGGGAAGAAAACGCTGCTGCTGCTGCTGCTGCTGCTGCTGCTGCTGCTGCTGCTGCTGCTGCTGGTTGAACCTGTCGATCGGTTCAGAGTCGGAAGAGAGGTCGAGTGTGAGCTCATCAACAACTGATCAGGAACAAGAACTAAAGTGGGTTTCCCCCTGAGCCGGTCTTCAGTGATTATTTCACAATATTCCTGACAAATGCTCACCTCGGGATTAGACGGAGAACAAGCAGCCTCAAAAATATTTGGCCAAAAATGACATTCTTACAAATGATAGATCAATAATAAAAAAAATATCTGATAAGATCTTGAACTAGATCATTCTGCATTTAACACTCAGCACACTGAGAGATTGTTAAAAACAGCAGCAGGCTGTCAACAATCGCCATGTTGGTGATGCTGCTGGTGGCCTGGTGTTCTATCTAATGGTGGTACCGTGGATGTATTCTAAGAACTGGATAACTGTCAATATAATGGCATGGTGGATTTTTTTCAGTGGCCACTCGAGGTATTGCAGTCAAAAACCCCATGCGGCCCAAAAAGCATTTTCCCCTATAGACCACAACACAAAAATAAACGTCTGTCAACCGGCTCACAGGACGCCTACAACTTGAGACACGGTTCATAAAAGATATTTCTATTTTAGATTTTTAAGTAATAAGCTGCACTTCCATGACAGTTCATGACAGCAAAATAAAACCGATATTTCTAAAATTTCTACAAAGTACAGTTGCGATTGGCAGGTGTTTCCATTGAATGGTGTGAAGCGCATTAGCCAGAATTCTCGTCAAATCTCATTCAGCGAGACCCCACTTTGAGGAGGATGGAGGTACAAAATAATTTGCGTTTTCACTTGAAGTGAACCGGTCACGTGAACACATATGTCACGTTTGGTGATGTGTAAATGAGAAAACAGTGTTTCTATCACACCTCTGCGATATCTTTTAGCGATACTTTTGAGATTTTAGAGGTTAGATTTTGCACAATTATAGGGGGAATGCAGCTATAGACTTCCAATCTTATTCAATCTTCCTAAAAAATATAGGAAGGACAGAAAATCCAGAGAAAATAAACTCTTTTCTTAGCTCGTTCTGACTGGCTGATGTGTCCTGGTGCATCACTTAAGTTACAGAGGCATGATGGGAAGTGACATTGCTGCTACATGCTCTGAGGGGCGGCATAATGCCGAAGTAACCCGGAAGCCGTTTCAAAGCAGTGGACTTTTTCAGCGTGAGTAACTCCATTGAAATGAAGGGGCCGCCATATTGGATCCTGGGGGCCTGGGCAGTACGTGCTCCGACCCACAGCGGGTGCTGTGTGTTCTTATGACGTATTCACAATCTGTCTGACGAATGGCGATTCAAGAGGCCGCCACAGGAGACAAAGTGGCTTTTAAAACATGTGGGTAGCTACTTTGGGACGACACGAACCGTGTCGCCATTAGTGTCAGTCGCACATGTCGCACAGTGACGAGTGAAAATGTCCTGAAACACTATTACAACATCTGAAGAAATTATGCTACAATTGCAGGAGATGAAAACAGGAATATTCTGCTTCAGAGCTATGAACTGACTATAAGAATGTA
The DNA here is from genome assembly GCA_009823395.1 of Thamnaconus septentrionalis. Classification (NCBI taxonomy): domain Eukaryota; kingdom Metazoa; phylum Chordata; class Actinopteri; order Tetraodontiformes; family Monacanthidae; genus Thamnaconus; species Thamnaconus septentrionalis. The sequence continues at coordinate 17,041,792 of CM020503.1, read as the reverse complement.
GTATTTGTGAGGTCAGGTGTTGACGGTGCTTGTGTGTGTCGGCCTGCTCACCCTGATGTCGTTGCGCCGTAGCTCCACGTCGCTGACGGCGTGGCCATGGCTGGGCTGGCAGCGGGCGAAGCAGCAGTACTGGCACACGGCCGTCTGCTCGGCCTCGCAGTGGTACAGCCGGTACTCGTCGTGCTGCAGGCACGTCCACGACTTGACCGCCTCGGCCTCCACCAGCAGGTGGCCCAGGGCCGAGCACGGCTGTTGCAGGTGCGTCTGCACGTGGGACTGGCAGCAGGGGGCGTTGCAGCGCAGGCAGACCTTGACGGCGGGCAGCGGCGGGCCGCGGCGGCACAGGATGCACTGCAGCGCCGGCGCCGCCGCCTTCTCCACGCTCAGGGCGTTGTACTTCTCCACGATGTTGGACAGCTTGTGGTTCTTCTCCAGGCTGGGCTTCTGCGTGTACGCGTGGTTGCACTCGGGGCAGCGGGCCAGCGTGGAGTCCTTGGCCCAGGCCTCGCTGATGCAGCCCCGGCAGAAGTTGTGCTTGCAGGGCAGCTGGATGGGGTCGGAGAAGACGTGCAGGCAGATGGGGCAGATGAGCTCCTCCTCGAAACAGTTCCTCCACGTCTCAGCCATGTCTGAGGCCATCATGGTGTGGGCAGGCATGCACTAAATGCTTTTCCAACTCCTGCGAGACGGCGCGGTCTTCTCACTCAGAGAGCGAGAGGGAGAGAGAGAGAGAAAGTCTCTCCCCGTGTCAAAATGCTTATTCAAACAAACCAAAAAAAAAAAAAAGTCAATAGAGAACTAAAACGGTGCTAAAACCTCAATGGGTCCAAGTTAGTCTTTACTTCTCGTCAGAGGATGAGTATTGCTTATTGCAGCAGCATGAAGGCAGATTCCAGAAAAATACAGATGACCAGAGAAGGCTTCAGGCAGGGATGACAACACCTCGGTGATTTCCACACACGCACAACAGCAGGAGCTGACGTGATACAGATTACAGTTAACGGTGCTTTCCTCTTAACCGGCTCACGCGGTGCAGGCCGGCCCTCCACAGCTCCTCTGCTTGCTGGCTGGCTAGCTGGCTGGACTTTGAGGCCTAACGGGAAGCTTGACGCCTGACAGCTACAGGTAACAACGGTGGCGTAACAGAAACAAGGCACAGGGAGAAGAGAACCGATGTTACCGCCGTCACCAGGCCACTCGATCTCAATGAATCTGGAATAAAGACACCTGATCCAGAACCACCAGCCCACCTGCTCCCTGTTCTTCCTCGCTGCCTTGCTCAAGGCCCTTCCTTTAACTCTAGAGCTACCTTCACTCCACTTCAGTGGCAGATTATGATTGACTGGAAGTGACTCACGTCAGCAAAGCAGGCGTGAAGCACCGTGAGAAGGTCCACACCCCTGCTGCCACTACTCCTCTCTCTCTCTCTCTCACACACACACACACACAGGTGATATTTTACATGCACTCGAATCCGCTTCCAACAGGAGCCCAAGGACGCTCGATTCTCTGCGCAGCCTCTGCTAATCACAACACACCAGAGCGGTGCGTGATGCGATGCTTTTGTCCGGGCGTAACGACTCAGAGTACCCGGAGGTTCCTCCTCCACCTGCGCCGCAATCAGTCAGACACCCTGCGGGGGTCCGGTGGAGGGAGAGGGAGGCTCAGGGTGACACCACCACGGCGGCCTCCGGAGCCGCACTCCGGCCTCAGCAGCGTCGTGTGCGTCGGATGGAGGACGCCTGATGCGCGGCCCGCATATTTGTACACAAGGCCTCGACACCAACACAACACAAAAGCCTTGCGACGTCGACGGCAGTAGACGCGTCGAAGGAATCACAGGGGCGACTTCCTGTTTACTGCATAGCTGATAGTTTTAACGGAGGAATCGGGGCTCCTGCGCACCAAACAAAGGCTTAGGGGATCCGCAGGAATGTTGTTGGCCGCCTCGACCGAGCCTTCAGCTCCCCCCCACCTCCGGCCGACACATCTATCAAATATCTCCGAGGCCGAGCGGATCCCTGGGATTTAAACCCAGCTTTGCGGCCTCCGTACGACGCTCCGAATGCCCGACTCGATTCACCGGCGGTCGCATCAGCCTTTAGCCGACGACATTTCTTATTATACTTTAGTATATTATTATTATTATTTGTTTTTTTTTTTAACCCACTTCCTTATCGCGACTGAAGCGTGTTTTCTCGCAGCGCCTCAGACGTCACCTCACCATTTTTCTACCATCGCTCAGGTACAGATAAACACCGAGCAGACCGGCCTCTCTTCTGGCCCAGCGCGGCGCTGCCAGCTAATAGAAGCTATCGTCATTATTTAATAATACATTTAAATAAATCTCTGGCATGATTCTGTGTCGAATGAAAAACAAAATACAGATACACCAAAATAAACCCCTGCTTATCTTAAAGGGGACGTCGCCTTTGCTGCCCTTGTTAGGGGTAGCTGTCATCAGCCATCTTGTAGCTACTCGGTGTTTTCCCCGTGAAAAAAGGCAGAATATCGGCCGGCGGCGAGATCTTTGGCCGAGTCTGATGTCGACACCGAAGCCACACGGTCACATCGACGCAAAAGCGCCGAATTTACTGGGAGAGAAAACAGGCCTTTTGTCGATCTCGCTAGCTTCGGAACGAGAAGTCTCGACGAGGTTTCGTTTGGCCCAGATCTTTAAGCTCTCCTGGCTTCCGGTGTAGGTCCGTCGTCGTGTTTCCTCCCAAAAAAATCCAACACAGTGGAGAAGAATAATTTGATGGTTTCCCCCCTCTCTCCCCTTTCTTTCTCTGTCTCGGTCGAGCAGGCTTTAGAGAGAGGAGGAATGCAGGCGGACTGGACGGTTCTCCAAGGCGACGTCATTGGAAGCGGAATGGCGAGGTGTTTCCGCAAAGCGTCTCAAAATAAAAGCCACACACTCATCATGACATGAACTTCAAGCACGTTCTACAACTAAATCGCTAGTCTGCAGTCTTTAAAACGATCATGGCAGTATTGCGGAGATCCCCAGGTCAACCTCAAGCCATGACGCTGTATTTCTCGGGCTTGTTACTAACATTAGAGAGGTATCAGTACCTCCGATCACCAAGGGGCTGATTTACAGAAACGCGTGTCCGCATAAGCGCCACGCAAATTCATGAACACAATTTCCTTTCCACCCTTAAACAATCACGACAATTTCTACGAAATGTTTTCTCATGACATCATCGTTACCATACCGCGTACGTATCCGTACCGTATTGTGCTCTTATTTTGAAGCTGACGCCTTGTGTTTCTGGTATGATTCAGGCTGTTTCTGACTGACCTGACGCAGTTTCTCGGCAACATCAGCCGCCCCCTTCCCCCTTCCAACCCCTCCACCTCCACCTCCCCCAACCACCCACCCCCCGCGCACCCTCCTTCCGGATCAATGCTACGACGGTCACGTGACCTGTCATACAACTGATATGTGTCACGTTTTAACCGAGAGGAGATGGCGAAGTGGGCGGTGCCGACCTGGAAGGAAGGGGCGGGTACAAAAAAGCTCGAACGGCTTACTGCGTTTGTCGGGAGGGGGGCCCTGACATCCGTGACGCTCCATAGGACCAACACTACATGACTGTCATGTAGCGCATGTTGTGTGTCATGAAGAGAGAATTACTTTCTCTGTGTCGCCGTTACAAGAAATATGACTGGTGAAAGGAAATCACGCAGGAATTTAATTGTTAACAATGGTTTCTAGCAACAATCTCTGCGTCTGTCTGTCTGACTGAACTCACCAGGAATAATAAAAGTTCATCTTCTATACCCGCTTATTCCAATTCAGGGTCACGGGGGTCTGCTGGAGCCTATCCCAGCTGTCTTAGGGCGAAGGCAGGGTGACACCCTGGACAAGTCGCCAGTTCATCGCAGGGCCACATAGAGACAAACAACCATTCACACTCACATGCACACCTACGGACAATTTAGAATATTCAATTGACCTCACATGCCTGTTTTTGGACTGTGGGAGGAAGCCGGAGAACCCGGAGAGAACCCACGCAGACACGGGGAGAACATGCAAACTCCACACAGAAAGGTCCCAGGACCCCCGGAATCGAACCCACGACCTTCTTGCTGTGAGGCGGCAGCGCTAACCACTGCGCCACCGTGTCGCCCATAATAAAAGTTATATCAAATCAAATGTGTATAGCCAAGGATAGCAGATGCAATTTGCCTCAAAGAGCTTTACATTCTCTACAGATGCAATACCATCCACTAAGGTCTAAGCCAGGGGTGGGCAAACTTTTTGACTGGTGGCCCACAATGGCTTCTAAACTTTGACAGAGGGGCCGCTCTGAGCAGGGGTAGCTGGATGGAGTGTTCTACTCGCATCTTGGCCTTCACAGTCACCAGCAGGCACACAGTCGGAGGTTTCAACTAGCGCAAAAGGATAGCAAATGAATGTAGAGGAGAATGGATCCTCGTTTTCGAGGCTGCCACGATGATGATGAATGTCGATTGAAAATGAACAAAAACATTACAACAAAATATCTGTTTTTGAAGCCCCACAATATTTAACTCTTTATTGAAATTAATTTTGAAACACTGAAAAAAAATGAATGAAATACAGATATTTTATGACTTTCTTACTGTTAATATCATTTATTCAAGTTCGGCGGGCCGGATTAAAAAGCTTACGGGCCGTAGTTTTCCCATACTTGGTCTAAGGGCAGATACAAGTCTATCTTCATCAACTGCTGGCTCCCCTAAAGTGTATGTCAAAACGCACAGTTCTGAAAAAAATCAGCTTTTTGTGATGCCAGGAAGTGCAGTGCTCCCTCTGCCAGGTGACCACACCTCCAGCCAGCAGTGGGCGCCACCTTCTGAGAGAGCCTTGCGTTTGTCTCCTCCCTTAACATGTGGAAGCTCCAGCAAATAATCAGTTTCAGAGATTTTTCACTGCAGTGGAGCATCCTACTGCTCCACTGCAATGCAAGATTTTTTATTTAATCTGAAATTGTGTACATGTTGGACCTTTAATGTGCAATGCACATTAGTTTAACACCAGGTCACTAGCCTGCTCTAGTCACTTCAAAGCACCAATGTGTAAAATTAAATAAGGAATGAGATATTTAAAATCTGCAACACGATAAACAACTGTTTCAGTGGGGAGGAAATACTCAGTACATTTACTCCAGTGAAGGAAATGTACTGAAGTGAAGAAAATTTCCCCATCGTGGGATCAATAAAGGTCTTCTTCTTCTTCTTCTTCTTAACACAGTAAATGGATCCAAAAGGCCAGAGTTTGAGGAAGTTCCTGATTCAAAGGAAGAGTGAAGGGGGAGTGTTGTCAAGTTGTATGAAGCTATTTAAAAACAAACAAAAAAAGACTGTTGGGTGAAAACATTTGGGAAATACAATGTATTTATATGATAGACATATATCACAAAATGTGTGATGATTCATTTATTGTCATTAAATATACATTTAGTTATTTCTTATGGCTCCATGCACTTTAGTAATTTACACAATATCTGGGGCATTTAGTAGACTAACAGTACGAACAATGGTGGAAGCAAAACAGGAATGAAAGTGCTTCTTACATTTCAGTTGGTTAGCAAGTACACAGAGGACTCAACCTGGTTAACCACTGTGCCCAGTGGCCACTCGGCAGTACTGCAGCAATTTCCCACATAGGACGCCATTATGAGAGGGATAAATGCTGGATTGACTGTAAGACTTGAAGTCTCGCAGGAAAAAAAATGTGATCACAAATCTTTATTTTGATCTATTGACGTCATAAACAACTCTAGCATGGACTGAGTTTATATGACACGGTGAAAGTGCAATACAGGCAATATAAAGACTATATGTAAATGTTTATTTGTGACACTATACATAAAACATCTTCAAATCTCAGAATAGATTTTAACAGTTTTATTAATCCAATAATGGATGTAACTGAAGCAAAAGAACAGTGCTGATAAGATATGACAAATTACTTAAAATGACTTAGGCAATGTGACAAATATCTAAAAATTTAAATTGTCCAGAGAAGTCGCATGCCTCCATTATAACCAATAACAGATAACAAAACCGACGCACTCAAAGATCCATAGTGTACTAGATGTAGAGATATATACAAAGATAATCATTTCCGTTTGACAAGCATAGACAGCCCCACTTACGCAGGGCATCAAAAAATTTGATTAAACTCTTGTTGTTCCACTCCACGGAAATCTTTAGTAAAAGGCGAAAGATTTATACGATCTGAAGTGAAACAAGAGTGAATACTGAGTCAAGTGTAAACGGACCATTGTGATTGGCAGCGACACTACGTTCGGCGATGGTGTTCCTTCGGTTCCCAAATCAACCAATAACAAACTATAGCACGTTGACTGAGTACCAAACTAGCATGGTCTTCCAGATCGGCGTCGATCTAAAACAAAATACTTAACTATTAAAATATGTTTGGTTCCATTTTCATAGTTTCGCGCAAGGCATGATGGGAATGAGCTATAACTTCCGGAGCAAAGAGAAGCGCGTTGGCGCTTCGCCTACCTATCATCGCGCTTTTTGGAGTGTACGATTTTAGAAGAATTTATGCAACGACGGCGAACAGTTTCTTAATGTTTAGTGTAACAAACACAATTTAAAATAAGAACGGGAGTTTCTGAGGGAACCATCCTTTTTTATCGGCGCACAAGTTAGCAAACAAGAGTTTAAAATGCCGATTTAGGAAAAGGCTGATCCAGGCATGACACACAAAACATTACCAAAGGAACAACAAACATTTAGCACAGACATTATTAAAAATGTCATCCACGCTATCGTAATGTGTTATATTTGACGCGAAAACAAAAGCATGATGCCTTCTTTCACATTTTGGATCTTTGGCTTAACTGCATCACGATGAAAATAAACGGACGCTGTAAATGTTGTAACTTTGCTACGTATAACTTCTGCAAAGTGTAAACTATGACGCACATGAATTTGCGAAAAACCACAACGCTCAATGTTAGAAGTAACGACTTTATCAAAAACTTCAGGTTTATGGCGAGCGTGACAACACTACACATTGAAGATTGTTTTGACTTGACATCAGACGAAACCCCACATAAACAGGGCATCAAAAAATTCAGTATTACTCTTAGTGATCCTCTCCACGTAAATCTTTAGTAAAAGGCGAAAGATTTATTCGATCTGAAGAGAAATCAGTGTGATCTAGCACGCAACACCCTGAGGGCCTGGTACCTTTCAAACTCATGTCAACCTTCCCACTGGTGTGTTAGAAATGTCACTAAAACTAGACAATTAAAGACAGTTCAACTTCAGGGATCGTTCTGAAGCATCAACTTAAAGAAACACCACCCATCACAAAAACTTTACACTAATCAACAACTATAGAGGGACAAGTTTAACATTTATTCCATGTGACTGTCTCCATGGCCACGGTGGCGCAGTGGTTAGCGCTGCCGCCTCACAGCAAGAAGGTCGTGGGTTCGATTCCGGGGCCCGTGACCTTTCTGTGTGGAGTTTGCATGTTCTCCCCGTGTCTGCGTGGGTTCTCTCTTGGTTCTCCGGCTTCCTCCCACAGTCCAAAAATGAGGTCAATTGAATATTCTAAATTGTCCGTAGGTGTGCATGTGAGTGTGAATGGTTGTTTGTCTCTATGTGGCCCTGCGATGAACTGGCGACTTGTCCAGGGTGTACCCTGCCTTCGCCCTAAGACAGCTGGGATAGGCTCCAGCAGACCCCCGTGACCCTGAATTGGAATAAGCGGGTATAGAAGATGAATGAATGTCTCCATGGCAAGGCATTCTGGGAATCTAACCCCTGCGATAACCACCGGTCGTCGATGAGATTATAGAACATTCTGCTTTCACTGTACAACAAACTTATACTATACTATGACTATAATGTAATAAAACACACTGAGATGTATGGACGAGCCCTAAACACAAAAGTATAATTATTTGACGATATTCATAAACAAACTTAAAACATGCGTCAGCAACATATAGTGGTGACACACATTCAGTTTTCTATTATGCAGTAGTGTGAATGAAAGTATTTGGATAACACTACAGACTTGTAAGAACTGCACAGTGGTACAGTTCCAGCAAGCTCCTTAGCATATACATCACACTCAAGATGATTTTAATTTCACAGTTGAAGAAGCCCCACGTTAGTAGGGCATCAAAAATTAAGTAATTCTCTTAGTGATCCTCTCCACGGAAATCTTTAGTAAAAGGCGAAAGATTTATACGATCTGAAGAGAAATCAGAGTGATCTAACAGACCAGGGGGTTTTTTTGATTTTTTAATCTACTGGGTTTTATTTGGATTTTGGGGTTTTTAAATTTAAATTTTAATTTCTTGTCGTTTTTAAATTTAAATGTTGTGGGTCCAGGAAAATTTTATTTGGCCCTTTTAAAAGGGATTTTAAAAATGGGGTTTTTTATTTTTAAAAAAAAAATTTTAAACCCCTTTTTTGGGTGTTTATTTCTAAAACCCATGGTTTAAATTTTTGGGAGTTTTTTTTTAGATTTTTGATTTTCCTTTGGATCTTTTTCCGGTTTTCAAAACCTGGGAGGGTTTTAAAAAATTTTTTTGCGGGGGTTTTAAAAAAGAAAATTTGTTGTTTTTTTGGTTTTAAGGAAAAGTAAATTTTAAATGGGGGTTTCCAAAAACAAAAAATTTTATTTAAAAAATTAGGGTTTGGGTTTTACCCCTTTTTTTGAATTTTTTAAAACAAAATTCTGGTTTTTGGTTTTTGAATTTTTTTCCTTCCCGGGTTTTTTTTTTGGGGGTTTTTAAAAAATTTAATTTTATTTGTTGTTCAAGGGGAAATTTAAATGGTTTGTTTAACTTTTAAAAAGTTTTTTGGCTGGGGTTTTTAAAAAGGTGTGGGGTTTTTTTATTCAAAAAATAAAAGGAATTTTCAATTTTTTTGGGGAAAATTTTAACCCAGGTTTTATGGTTTTTTTTAAAAATTCGTTTGTTCGGGAATTTAAATCGGGTAAAAACCTTTAAAAATTTTTGATTTTCCCAAGGTTTTTTATTTGGGGGGTTTTCTTTAAATGTTTGAAAGGGAAAAATTTGTTTTCAAAGTTAGTTTGGGGCCTTTTAAAAATGGGGGGTTTTTTTTGAAGGGACCACTTAATTTTCAAAATCACTTAAAACCCAAGTGAAAATTGGGTTTTTTTTGGGGGTTTCATTTTTTTAAACCCTTCCTGTTTTTTTTTTTTAAAAATTTGGGGTTTTTTTTGATTAGATTTTAAAGCCCGTTTGGGGTTTTTAAAAAATTTTTTGGGCTAATTTTAAATTTTCCCTTTGGAAATGGGGGGTTTTTTTCCCTTTTTATTTAATAAATTTAAAGGGTTTTTTTTAGTTTGGGCCCAAGTGTTTTTTAAATTTGGATTTTTAAAATTAAACCCAGGTTTTGTTTTTGGGAAAGGTTGTTTTCCCGGGTTTTGATTTCTTTCTGGGCAATTTAAAATTTTGTTTTTAAATTTTTAAGGGAAAATGGTTTGGGGTTTTTCTTTGTGCTTGGGTAAGAAAAATTTATTTGTCTTTTTGGGAAAATAAAAAGGGGGGGTTTTTAATTTGAAAGGGACAAAGTGTTTTAAATTTTTTCCTAAAAAAATGTTTTCAAAGTTTGGGGGAAACCAAATTTTTTAATTTTTTCCTTTCCTTTTTTTTTTAAAATTTGTGTCTATTTTTTAAATTTTTGTTTCTTACCGGGGCTTTTCCAAAAATTTTGTTTTATATTTATTGATTTTTGGACAAGGGTTTAACAAATGTGTTGGCCCTTTTAAATTAAAATAAATTTTGGTTTTTTTGTTAAACCCTTGGGTTTTTTGGGATTTTAAAAAACCAAGGGTTTAAAATTTTAAAATTTTTTGGTTTTGGGAATCCATTTTTGATTTTTTTTTTGGAAAGGTTTTTTTTTTGCCGGGGTTCTTAATTTTTAAATTTTGGTTTTTTATAAAAGGGGTTTTTTGAAGGGCCGTTTCAAACCGGGAAAAATTTTTAGGTTTTTGGGAAAAGTTTTAAAGGGGGGTTTTGGGTTTTTTTTTTCCCTAAAACTTAATGTTTTTTTTAATTTGGTTAAATTTTGGTTTTTTCCAAAGGGTTTTAAAAAGTGGAATTTTTTAAGGGACCCTTTTAAAGGGGGGTTTTCAAACCTTTTTTCAATGAAAAATTTTTTTTCATTTTTGGAAAAAAGTATTTTGGGTTTTTTTTTCCTACTTTGGTTTTCGGATTTGAATTTTTTTTTTCTTTGGTTTAAAAATAGTTGTTGGTTTGGAACCCTTTGGGAAAATTTTTTTAAAATTTTTTTGGGGGGGTTTTTTTTATTTTGGGGTTTTCCTTAAAATTTTTTTTTCCCAAGGGGGTTATGTTTGGGGCCCCAAGGCAAAAACCCTGTTAGTTTTGGTTTTTCCAAAAACCCCAAACTAAAGTTTTACCCGGGGTATTTTTTCTTCCCTTTTTGCCTCCCAAATAAATTTGTGTTTTCATTTTGAATTTGGGTTTTCATTTGGAAAGGGAGTTTTCCCAAAAAGGTTTTAATTAAATATTGGCCCGAAAATTTTTCCCAAAGGGCTTGGAAAATTTTTTTTTTTAAAATTTTGTTTTGGGGAAATTTTAAAAAATTTTTCTATTTAAAGGAAATTAGGGGTTTTTAACCCAGGGATTTTTTAAGAAAACTTATTTGTTTCCTGGTCACTGATTTCAAAAATTTTCGCCTTTTTAAAAAGGGTGGGGTTTTTTCATTTTTTTGGGTTTTTTTTTTTGGTTTTTTCCCTTTGGGGGTTTTTGGAAACCAAGGGCTTTTAAAATTGTTTTTAGCCCAAATTTTTACAATTTATTTTGGGAAAAGGGTTTTGGTTTGTTTTTTCATTTTCAAATTTTAAAACTTTTTAAAATTTGTTTTGGGTTTTCTGATTAGTTTTTTTATTCTTTATGGGGTTTTAACAAAAATTTTTGTTTTTCCAGAAAATTTTTTATCCGGGCTAAATTGGAATGGGTTTCAAAAATGGGGGTTTTTTTGGGAATTTTAAGGAAAATTGGGGGTTTTTTTAATTTGGGTTATTGTTTATTTCTTCATTTGGCCAAAAACCAACGTTTTGGTTTTTTAGTTTGGGCCGGGTTTATTTTTTGTTGTAATTTTAGCAATTTATTTTCCCAAGTTTTAAGGGGGTTTTTTGTTTTTTGGGCTCGGGCCCAAATTAAATTTTTGGTTTTTGAAAAAAGGGGAGGGTTGTTTTTTTTGGGGAAAAAAATTAAATTGTTTGTTTACCCAATTTCCAAGGTAAATTGGGTTTTAAGGGCCCCAGGTTTTTTATTTAATTTTTTCTTTTTCCTTTCCTTTTAAAAAGATTTTTTGTGGGGAAAAGGTTTAACTTTTTTATTTTTCTGGGGCTTTTTAACTTTGGGGGAAGGTTTTTATGTTTCTTTATTTGGGAAGGGTTTGTTTGCCTAAATTTCCGAATGCGTTTAAAACGGAAACCCAAATTTTTTTCCAGGGTAAATGAAAAATTTTTGTGGGGTTGTTTTTTGGGGGTTTGGAAAAACTAAAAACTTAATGTTTTTTTGGATTTAAACTAATTCAAAGGGGAAGGTTTTTTAAAGCCACTTGTTTTCTTTAGATCTTTTTCTCTTTAAAAATTTCGGGAAATTGGAACAAATTTATTTTTGCCCGCTTGTGGGGTTTTAAGTAAAGAAAATTTGTTGTTTTTCTTGGTTTTAAGATTTTAATTGCCTATTTAAAATGGGATTTCACAAAACAAAATTTGGCTAATTTTTAAGGCCCAGTTTAAGGGTTTTTTAAACCAAACCCCAATTTAAATTTTGGTTTTTCAAATTTCTAAATTTATTTTGGTTTCGGATTTAAACCCCTTTTGTTCTATGGAAATTTGGGTTTTTTTCCAGGTTGATTTTTATTTTTGTTATTGGGGGGGTTTTTTAAACTGGAAAAACCCAAAATTTTTAAGGAAAAAAGGAAGAATGGGTTTAAAAAGGGTTTGGTTTCTTTGAATTTTAAAAAATTTAAATTCCTTTAAAATTGGGTTGTTTCGAATTTTTCCCCATGGGGTTTGGGATTTAAAACCAAATTTGTTTTCTTTTAAACAATCGTTTTCCCAAATGAAAAATTTTTTTCCCCTAAATTTGGGGGGTCACAATTTCCCATTGGGTTTGGGGCCCTTTTAAAGGAAAATTTGTTTTTTTGGTTTTGAAATTTAAACTTCCTTTTTGCCCTGGGAGGAAAATTAAAACGTTTCAGTTTAAAAAGTTTTGTTCAAATTCCTGGGTTTTCCCAAAGGAAAAATTTGTTTTTTTGGGTTTGTGGTTTTAGGGTGTTTTTTTTTGGGGTCAATTGAAAAAAAGGTTTGTTTTTCCATAAAAAAAGGGAAATTGGAATGGGAACAACTTTTTTTGTGTTTTTTAAAAAATAAATTTGGGTTTTTTTAAAATTTTGGGACATTTTATTTCAAAATTTTCCCTTTTGGGGTTTTTTTAAAAAATTGGTTTGTTTTAAAGGAAAATTTTAGTGTTGTTTTCACGGGTTTTTTCCAAACGAAATCTTTTTTCAAAGGGTTTTAGAATTTTTAAATTCCTGGGAAATTTTTTGGTTTTTTTAAAAGGAAAAATTTTTGTTTTTTTTTGATTTTAAACCCACTTATTTTTCAAAAGTGTTTTTAAATTTATAAAATAAAGGGGTTTAGGGTTCTTGGGGTTTTGCCGGGTTTCTTTAACAAATTTTTTTCCCAAAGTTGTTTGGGAAAAGATTTTTTTCCCTTTGTTTTGGGTCAATTGAAAAAAATTTTTGTTTTTCAAAAAAAGTGGGGTTGATGGAAAGGGCAAAACCAAAATGTTGGTTTGTCCCTTTTTTAAGGATAAATTTAGGGTTTTTTCTTTTTCCTTTGGGGCATAAAATTTAAAATTTTCTGTTTGGGGTTTTAAAAAGGGAATTGGTTTTTTTAGGGAAGTTTTAATTTTTTTCCATTTATTTTTCCACAAAATTTGTTTTTAAATTTTGGGGGAAACTAAAGAATGTTTTTCACCCTTGGCTTTGGGGTTTCCCATTTTTTGGGTTAAATTTTTTTTTTGGTTTCGAAAACCCCTTTTTTAAAAATTTGGTCAGTTTAAAAACCACTGGGAAATTTTATTTTTTAAAATTCTGGGGTTTGCTTTGGGATTTTTAAAATTGGAAAATTTTCCTTTTTGTTTTTGAGATTTGATTTTGGGTTTTTTTTTTCTTTGGGGGTTTTCAAGGAATTTTTAAATTTTTCTTTTTTGGTAATTTAAAGTTGGTTGGCAAGGGAACAAAAATTTTGGGAGTTTTATTTTAAAAAATAAAAGGGGTTTTTAGTTTGGGGGAAATTTAATTTTATATTTTCAAAAACCCTTTTGGGGTTTTTTTAAAAAGGGGATTCTTTTTGAAAATTTTATGTTGTTTTCACGGGTTTTTTTCCAAAAATTTTTTTAATTTCCAAAGGGTCTAGGAAAATTTTCATGTTTTGTGGGCCTTTTTTAAAAGGAAAAATTATGGTTTTTTTTTAGTTTTTAAAACCGTTGAATTTTCAAAATTGTTATTCCCGAAATTTTTCCACGGAAAATTGGAATTTTAACCAGTTCCTTGCGTTAAATCATTTTCAAATTTAAATTTTCCCATGTTTTTGGGAGAAATTAAATTGGGTTTTTTTTTTAAAAATTGAAAAAAAGTGTTGTTTTTCCAAATAAATTTTGATTGGGTATTTAAAGGGCCCCCATGTGGCTTTTTTTTCCCTTTTAAAATAAAAAGGGGTTTTCTTTTTGGGAGCCTGGATTTTAAAATTTTTCCCTTCGGGTTTTTTAAAAATTTGGGGTTTTTTGGTTTAAAAAGCTTGTTTTCCGGTTTAAAACCTTGATTTTTTCCAGGGTTTAAATTTCCAAATTTTGGGGGAATAAAAATTTGGGGTTTTTTGCCCGGGTTTTTAAAATTGAAAATTTTTTTTTTTTTGGAATTTAAAACTTTTGTTCATTTGGGCATTTAAAAAGGGAAGGTTAGATTTTTAAAATCTTTTGGGGTAATTTAAATGTTCCGGGCGTAACTTTTTTTTTTTGGTAAAATAAAGATTTTTTTTTTTGGTTTTGGAAATAAAGTTTGTTTATTTTTTAATTTCAAATTTCCAAAAAAACCCTTTGGTTTAAAATTTCATTTTTGGGGACACCATTTAAAATGGGTTTTTCCCTTTTTTGATTTTTGGGGTTTTTTTTAAAAAACCCTTTAATTGGGTTTTAATTGGAAAATTTGGGTTTTTACAAGTTTAATTTTAAAGATTTTTGGGAAAGGGGGTTTTTAAAATTTAAATTTTCCCAAATTTTTCCGGGCCTTAAAAATTTTGGTCCCAGGTTTTGAATTTAAATGGGTTTTTTTTTTTCCAAAAAAAATTGATTTTTTTAATTGGTTAAATTTTAGGGTTTTATTTAAACAGTTTTAAAAAGGGTGTTTTGGGCCCTTTCTTTGGTTCCAGGAAACTGAATTTTTCCGGGAAAATCTTTCTTTATTTTAAAGGTTAAAATTTTTTTTTGTTTGTTTCTTTCTTTGGAAATAAATTATTTTCTTAAAAAGTTTTTGTTTCATTCCCCTGGGAACCAAAATTTGAAGGCCCTAAATTTTCCGGAAAAATTGATTTTTTGCCCATTTTTTTTAAAAGTTTTTGGGGTTTTCTTTTCTTTAAAACCCCGTTTTTTTCAATGTGAAAATTTTTTGCATTTAAAAATTTAAAATTTTTGATTTTCCAAGGGTTTTTTGGGGGTTTATCCGAATTTTTAGGACCCTTTAAAATTTGGGTTTGGGGCCCCGGTTTTTGGAATTTTAAATGGGTTTTTTTTTTTAAAAAATAATTGATTTTTTTTAATTTTGTTTAAACCCTTTTACCCCTGGGAGTTTAAATTAAAGAACCCTTATTTTTGGTTTTTTGGACTAATTTTAAAATTTTGGCCCAAAATTTAAAAGGGTTTTTTCCCTTTTTTGGGTTTTAAATGGGGGTTTTCTTTTGATTTTAAAAATTTTTACTTTTAAAATTTTAGTTTCCCAAAATTTTAAACCGGGGAAATTTCCAAAGGAAGGGCCCTAAAAGGGGGGTTTTTTTTTAGTGGAATATTGGGGTTTTTTTTTTCTAAGGAAAACAAGGTTTTGTTTTTCAAAGGCTTTGGTTTTAAACTGGAAATTGAAATTAGGTTTTTAAAGGGAAATTTTAAAGGGTTGTTTGTTTCCCGGGGTTTCCAAAAATTTTTTTAGGGTTTTAAGGACAAATTTAAATTTTGTGGGTTTTATGGGGTTAAAGGTTTGTTTTTTTTTTGGAAAATTTGATTTTTTTTGGTTGCCAATTTTTAAAAAAATTTGGTAGTTTTAAAAATTTTTGGTTTTTAAAACTGTTTTCCGGGGCTTTTTTGTTTTAAAAATTTCCTAAAATTTGGTTTTTGTTTTTAAAGGGGGGGGTTTTTCTTTTGTTTAAATAAAGAAATTTTAAAATTTTCTATGGGGAAATTTTAAAAAGGAATTTGATTTTAAAGGGACCAACCTTAAAATGTTGGTTTTCCCTTGTTTTTGGAGAAAATTTTTTTTCGTTTTAAAAAAATTTTTTTCAATTTCTTTGCCCCATTTTTCCCATTTGGAAATTTGGGGTTTTTCCAAGGTTAGTTTTTTGGTTGTTTTTCCCCGGGGTAAAAAAATTTTGTTTAAAAATTTCCTGGAAAAAAGTTTTAAATTTTTTGGGTGTGGTTTTTTTTAAATGAAAATTCTTATTTTTGTTTTAGGGGAACCCAGGGGGTTATTTATTTGAAAGGCTTAAAGGGGTTTTTAAATTTTTTCCCCTTTTGTTTAAAATTTTTTTCAAAGTTTCGTAAAATCATGGAAAATTTGTTTTTTTTGTGTGTTTTAAGTAAATATTGGGGTTGTTTTTTATTTTAAGAAATTTTTTAAATCTTTAAATGGGGGTTTAAAAAATTTTGGGAATTTAAAAGGGGCCGGGTTTTTTGGGTTTTTTGATTTCCTTTGGAAAAATCTTTGTTTTCAAAATTGTTTGGGTTTTAAAATTTTTCCCCATTTAAAGTTTTTTAAAAGCCCTTGTTTTGGGCCTTTTTTTTTCCGAAATTTTTTTAAAGGGTTTCCCTGAGCCTTTGGGGATTATTTAAAAGTTTGTTTTTAATGGAAATTTTTTTTTTCTTTTTGTTTAAAAATGTTGTTCTTAAAAGGGGTTCCAAAAAAAAGATTTTTTTAGGCAAATTAAATGTTTTGGTAACATCCTTTCCCTTTGAATTTTCATTTTTAAAAGGGGGGGTTTTTTTTTTTTTTCGAAAACCAAATTGTTTCTTCGGGGTTTTTGAAAATAAAAAAGGTTTTTGATTTTTTAAGACCCTTTTTCGGGTTTTAAATGTTTTCCCAAAAAACGGGTTTTGTTTGTGGGGCCCAGGGGTTTGAATTTAAATTTGTTTTTTTTGTGAAAAAATTAATTGTTTTTTTCAGTTAAATTTTAAAATTTTTCCTGGGAATTGGGAATTAAAACCAGGTTATGGTTTTCCCTTTAAATTTTTTTCCTAATTTAAAAATTTTTGCCCAACAAATTTCCGGGGGAAATTTAAGGATTTTTAATTAAAAATTTGTGTTTTTGTTTGAAGGAAACATCAATTGTATTTCAAAATGGTCAGTTTAACTAAACACAGTGGGAAGGTTCATGAGTTTGAAAGGGCCAATTCAGGTTGTTGCGTTTGGACATCGATTTTCCCAATGTAAATTTTCGCCTTTTTAAAGAGTAGAGGTTGGTTTCTTTTTTATTGCCCTGGGGGGCCTTCAATTGAAATAAATTATTTGTTCTTAATTTGAGAAATTTTAAACGTTGATTGGCAATGGGAGTTTAAAAACAGGTTATGTGTCCCGTTTTATTCACGGATCCTTAGAGAATAATTTTTTCCCAAGTTTCCGGGGGGTAAAATTTTTCATTTTCCAAATGCCTCCTTAACGTGGGTTTTAATTGTGGAATTATGTGTTTGTTCTATTCTGGAGTAGTTTATACTTGACGGCTTGATTTTTCACAAACTTTGTTATGAGGGGCTAAATTCTCAAAGCCTTCTAGGGAAATGATGGAACAAATGTTGGTTTGTGGCGATTTTTAAGGAAAAATTTTTTTTTTTGTGTTTTAAGGAAAATCGTTGAACATCTTCAAAATGTGTCTATTTGGGCAATTAAACCCAAGGGAAGGTTCATGATTTAAAACCAAGTTGTTGTTCGGTTAATCCTCGATTTCTCCAGATGAAAAATTTTTTTCAAAGTTTTGGAGTATAAGGTTTTGTTTTTCTTTGCTTCTGGGGCCTTCAATTGAAATAAATTATTTGTTCTTAATTTGAGAAATTTTAAACGTTGATTGGCAATGGGAGTTTAAAACAGGTTATGTGTCCCGTTTTATTCACGGATCCTTAGAGAATAATTTTGCCCAACTAGGTTCGTGGGGAGTTTAACTTTGGTATTCATTTTCCAAATGCCTCCTTAACTGGTTTTGTGGAATTGTGGTTTCTATTTTTGATTTATTTAGTAGTTGTTACTTAAAGCCAGTTTCAATTTTTATGAAGTGTTTTTATCCGGGGCTAAATTTAGAATGTTGGTCAACAATCCTGGCAAATTTGATTTGGGGCCCATTTTTAATGGGTAAAATTGGGGGTTGTTTTTTTGAGTTTGGGAAACTCAAGTTGTATTTCAAAATGGTCAGTTTGGGAAATAATAAACCACCAGTGGGGTTCTGATTTAAAGGGAAAGTTCGTTGTTGCGGTTAATCCTCGATTTCTCCAATGAAAAATTTTGTTTTCAAAGTTTGAGGTATAAGGTTTTGTTTTTCTTGTGCTTCTGGGGCCTTCAATTGAAATAAATTATTTGTTCTTAATTTGAGAAAAAAGTTGGTTGGCAATGGGAGTTTAAAACAGGTTATGTGTCCCGTTTTATTCACGGATCCTTAGAGAATAATTTTGCCCAACTAGGTTCCGGTGGGAACTTTGCATTTTCCAAATGCCTCCTTCAACTGTATTTTGGTTTTTGATTGTGTCTTCATGGTTTAATTTGGAGTCAGTTGTATGCTTAAAGCACAGTGTTCTACTGGTTTTTCTCCTTCGAAGATACGTTTATTGTCTCATGAGACTGGAATTCCTCAGAATACTATGCGTCAGGGACAATCACATGGAACAAATGTTGATTTGGCTGGCGCCATAGTTGTTAATGAGGTAAAAGTAAGTTGAGTAGGAGTTGTTTTCTTTTGATGCTTCTGAAGGAAACATCAAGTTGAATTCTCTTAAAGATAATGTCTAGTTTAGGCGATTAATAATACTGCACCAGTGGAAGAGTTGGCATGAGTTTGAAAAGAGACCAGAAGCCTTCCAATTGTGTTCAGTGTGAAGATCACTCAGATTTCTCTTCATGGTCGAATAAATCTTCGCCTTTTACTAAAAGATTTCAATGGAGAGGATCACTAAAATGTACTAGATTTTTCATTACCCTAACTTACACAAGGCTTCTTCCAACTGTGAAATACAAATTGATATTTGATACTTATCCATTGAGTTAGGTTTAAAGTAACATGTCTGATCTGCGCAACTGGAAAAGTTCTCACAAACATGTGAGTATATAGTCCACGTAATTTCATTCACAGGACTGCATTAGAGAGAACTGAATGTCATTTGTCTTACTAGAACATCAGCTAGTTGCAGTTTAGACTTTGCGTATTCATTTTGTCAAGTATAATTAAAACCTTCAACTGTAGTTTTTGTGTTTCAGAGATTATCGTGACGTCTCGCTTATGTTTGATTCTATTCATAAAGAGTCAGTTGTATGCCAAAAGCACAGTGTTCTATGATTTTTCTCATCGAAGATCGTTTCGCCCATCATATGGGGCTTCATTCTCAGAATGCCTTACGTCAGAGATAATCGCATGGAACAAGTGTGTTGGGTTTGTGACTTCACTAGTTTATTAATAGAGTAAAGTAGGTGAATTGAGGGAGTTGTTTCTTTTGATGCTTCTGACGAGAACATCCAAGTTGAATTATATCTTCAAAATGTTAATGGTTTGGCGACAATAATAATAACACACCAGTAGGAAGGTTGGCATGAGGTTGCAGAAGGATATTGAAGCCAACCGATTGTGTTTGTGATGTTAGATCACTCTGATTTCTCTTCCAGATCATGAGACAGATCTTTACTTGCTTTTTACTAAAGATTTCAAGTGGAGGATCACTAAAATGTTGCAGATTTTCGTTACTTCCCTGCTTCATGGGGCTTCTTCAACTGTAGAAATAGAAATTGATGTTTGTTCTTATCATTGAGTTAAGATTTTTAGAAGTACTTGTCTGATCTAGCAACTGGGCAGTTATCTGGAAACATGTGATATGTTAGTCCACGTAATTTCATTCACAGGACTACACATTAGAACCAACTGAATGTTTGTCACCACTAAGTGTGCGCTGAATGCGAGTTAGAACTTTTCGATATTCATTTGTCAAATCGCCAGCTAAAAGACCTTCAGCTGTAGTTTTGTGTTTTGAGATTGTGGTGACATCTCCTTGTCCTGTTGGAGACTATTCTGGGTGTCAGTTGTATACTTAAAGCACGGTGTTCTATGAATTTACTCAGCCGAAGATGGTTTATTATACATGAGGCTACTACAAGTTCTCAGAATGCCTTGCGTCAATAAAGGGACAATCGCATGGAACAAATGTTGAGTTGTGGGCGCCATGGTTTGTTAATGAGAGTAAAAGTGTAGGTGGTGAGGTTGTTTCTTTTTGATGCTTCTGGAAGAGGAAACATCAAGTTGAACTATCTTCAAAATGTGTCTAGTTTTGACATTAATAATAACACACAACTGGGAAGGTTGGCATGAGTTTGAAAGGACCAGAAGCCTTCAGTGTGTTTGCGTGTTAGATCCTCAGGTTTCTCTTCCAGATCAGATAAATCTTTACGCCTTTTAAAGATTTCCGTGGAGGATCACTAAGGTATTACTAGATTTTTCATTGCCCTGCTTAAAATGGACTTCTTCAGCTGTGAAATTAAATTGATGTTGTTCTTATCAATTGAGTTAAGATTTTAGGTGGCTTGTCTACAGTCTAGCAACGACTGGGCAGTTGTCACCAACATATGATATATAGTCCACGTAATTTCGTTCACAGGACTGCATTAGAGAAGACTGAATGTTTGTCACCACTAGGTCACTTCGCTGGTGCGAGTTTGAACTGCGTATTCATTTATCCAAATGTCGCTCAAAACCTTCAACTGTAGTTTTGTGTTTTCGAGATTATACGTGACATCTCACTGTGTTTGATTCTATTCTGGAGTCAGTTGTATGCTTAAAGCACAGTGTTCTATGATTTTCTCATCGAAGATCGTTTTTGTTATCGCAGGGGGCTAAATTCTCAGAATGCCTTACGTCAGGGGACAATCGCATGGAACAAATGTTGAGTTGTGGGCGCCATGGTTGTTAATGAGAGTAAAGTAGGTGGTGAGGGTTGTTTCTTTTTGATGCTTCTGAAGGAAACATCAAGTTGAACTATCTTCAAAATGTGTCTAGTTTGAGCGACAATAATAACACACCCAGTGGGAAGGTTGGCATGAGTTTGAAAAGGGACCAAGCCTTCAGTGTGTTGCGTGTTGAGATCACTCTGATTTCTCTTCAGATCGGAATAAATCTTTAGCCTTTTTACTAAAGATTTCCGTGGAGAGGATCACTAAGACAGATTTGCTGAATTTTCATTGCCCTGCTTTACGTGGGGCTTCTTCAACTGTGAAATGAAATTGATGTTGTTCTTATCATTGAGTTAAGATTTTAAGTAGCTTGTCTGATCTGCGCAACTGGGCAGTTATCACAAAACATGTGATATGTAGTCCACGTAATTTCATTCACAGGACTACACATTAGAGAACTGAATGTATTGTCACCACTAGATGTAAGCGCTGGTGCGTATTCATTTATCCAAATGTCGCTAAAACCTTCAACTGTAGTTTTGTGTTTTGGAGATTGTCGTGACATCTCACTGTGTTTGATTCTATTCTGGAGTCAGTTGTATACTTAAAGCACAGTGTTCTATGATTTTCTCATCGAAGATGCGTTTGTTATCGCAGGAGGCTAAATTCTCAGAATGCCTTGCCATCAGGGACAATCGCATGGAACAAATGTTGAGTTTGTAGCTCCATGGTTGTTAATGAGAGTAAAGTAGGTGGTGGGGTTGTTTCTTTTTTGATGCTTCTGAAGGAAACATCAAGTTGAACTATCTTCAAAATGTGTCTAGTTTGAAGACAATAATAACACACCAGTGGGAAGGTTGGCATGAGTTTGAAAGGACCAAACCTTCAGTGTGTTAGGCGTGTTAGATCACTCTGAATTTCTCTTCAGATCGAATAAATCTTTGCTTTTTACTAAAGATTTCCGTGGAGAGGATCACTAAGAGTATTACTGAATTTTTCATTGCCCTGCTTACATTGGGCTTCTTCAACTGTGAAATGAAATTGATGTTGTTCTTATCATTGAGTTAAGATTTTAAGTAGCTTGTCTGATCTGCCATAATTGGGCAGTTATCACAAAATATGTGATATGTAGTCCACGCAATTTCATTCACAGGACTACACCATTAGAGAACTGAATGTTTGTCACCACTGGAGGTGTCGCTGGTGAATTGTTTTAACTTTGCGTATTCATTTATCCAAATGTCGCCAAAACCTTCAACTGTAGTTTTGTGTTTTGAGATTGTCGTGACATCTCACTGTGTTTGATTCTATTCTGGAGTCAGTTGTATACTTAAAGCACAGTGTTCTATGATTTTCCTCATCGAAGATCGTTTGTTATCGCAGGGGCTAAATTCTCAGAATGCCTTCGTCAGGGACAATCGCATGGAACAAATGTTGAGTTTGTGGCGCCATGGTTGTTAATGAGAGTAAAGTAGGTGGTGGGTTGTTTCTTTTTGATGCTTCTGAAGGAAACATCAAGTTGAACTATCTTCAAAATGTGTCTAGTTTGAGCGACAATAATAACACACCAGTGGGAAGGTTGGCATGAGTTTGAAAGGACCAAGCCTTCAGTGTGTTGCGTGTTAGATCACTCTGATTTCTCTTCAGATCGAATAAATCTTCGCACTTTTACTAAAGATTTCCGTGGAGAGGATCACTAAGAGTATTACTGAATTTTTCATTGCCACTGCTTACGTGGGGCTTCTTCAACTAATGAAATAGAAATTGATGTTGTTCTTATCATTGAGTTAAGATTTTAAGTAACTTGTCTGATCTACGCAACTGGGCAGTTATCTCACAAAAACATGTGATATGTAGTCCGTAATTTCATTCACAGGACTACACGTTAGAAACTGAATGTGTGTCACCACTGATTAGATATGCGCTTTGAACTTTGCGTATTCATTTATCAAAATGTCGGCTAAAACCTTCAACTGTAGTTTTCATGTTTTCGAGATTGTGCGTGACATCTCACTGTGTTTGATTCTATTCTGGAGTCAGTTGTATGCTTAAAGCTGAGTGTTCTGATGATTTTCTCATCGAAGATCGTTTGTTATATATGGGGCTAAATTCTCAAGAATGCCTTACGTCAGGGACAATCGCATGGAACAAATGTTGAGTTTGTGGCGCCATGGATTTGTTAATGAGAAGTAAAGTAGGTGGTGAGGTTGTTTTCTTTTGATGCTTCTGAAGGAAACATCAAGTTGAACTATCTTCAAAATGTGTGTCTAGTTTGGCGATTAATACCAACACACAGTGGGAAGGTTGGCATGGAAGTTTGAAAGGGACCAAACCTTCGGTGTGTTACGTGTTAGATCACTCTGATTTCTCTTCAGATCGAATAAATCTTTAAGCCTTTTACTAAAGATTTCGTGGAGAGATCACTAAAGTATTACTGAATTTTTCATTGCCATGCTTACGTGAGGGCTTCTTCCAACCTATTGAAATAAAATTGATGTTGTTCTTATCATTGAGTTAAGATTTTTAAGTAGCTTGTCACCAGTCTGCGCAACTGGGCAGTTATCACAAACTATGTGATATATGGTCCACGTAATTTCATTCACAGGACTACATTAGAAACTGAGTGTTTGTCACCACTAGATGTAAAGCTGAGTGCATTTTAGACTGCGTATTCATTTATCCAAATAAACGCTAAAACCTTCAACTATAGTTTTGTATTTTCGAGATTATGGCCAGACATCTCTTTATGTTTGATTCTATTCTGGAGTCAGTTGTATACTTAAAGCACTGATGTTCTATGAGATTTTCTCCTTGAAGATGCGTTTTGTTACTCCTTGCAGGGGCTAGATTCTCAAATTACCCTTGCGTCAGGGACAATAACATGGAACAAATGTTGGATTTGTGCGTCATGGTTTATTAATGATGAGAGTGAAGTAGGTGGGTGAGGGTTGTTTTCTTTTGATGCTTCTGAAGAGAACATCAAGTTAGACACTATCTTTCAAAAATGTGTCTAGTTTGGCGACAATACTAGCACACCAGTGGGAAGGTTGGCATGAGTTTGAGAAGGGACCAAGCCTTCAGTGTGTTGTATGTTTAGATCACTCTGATTTCTCTTCAGATCAGATAAATCTTTACTTCCTTTTTACTAAAGATTTCCGTGGAGAGGATCTACTAAGAGTATTACTGAATTTTTTCATTTACCTGCTTCATTGGGGCTTCTTCAACTGTGAAGAGTAAATTGATATTTGTTCTTATCATTGAGTTAAAAGATTTATTATATAAACTTGTCCTGATCTGCGCAACTGGGCAGTTATCACAAAACATATGATATATAGTCACGTAATTTCATTCACAGGACTACACATTAGAGAACTAGATATTTGTCACCACTAGGTGTGGCTGAGTGCAGATTTGAACTTTTGCGTATTCATTTATCGATATGCTTCAAAACAGCCAACTGTAGTTTTATGTTTCGAGATTGTCGTGACATCTTCACTGTGTTTGATTCTATTCTAGGGTGTTTTGTATACTTAAAAGCACAGTGTTCTATGATTTCCTCATCGAAGATCGTTTTACATTGCTCGCATGGGGCTAAATTCTCAGAATACTTGTACGTCAGGGGACAATCACATGGAACAAATGTTGGGTTTATAGGCGCATATAGTTGTTAATGAGAGTAAAGAAGTAGGTGGAGTAGGAATTATTTCTTTTTGATGCTTCTGAAGGAAACATCAAGTTAGAATATCTTCAAAATAACCTGTCTAGTTTGGGCGACAATAATAACTTGCACCAGTGGGAAGGTTAACTTAGGTTTGCAAGAAAGGGACTGAGCCTTCAGTGTGTTTGCAAGTTAGATCACTCTGGTTTCTCTCTTCAGATAGAATAAATCTTTACTTCTTTTACTAAAAGATTTCATTAGAGAGAGGATCACTAAAGTATTACTAGATTTTTCATTTACCTGCTTCGTAGGGGCTTCTTCAACTGTAGAATGGGAAATTGATGTTGTTCTTATCATTGGAGTTAAGATTTTAAGTAGCTTGTCTGATCTCCTGCGCAGCTAGGTAGTTCTCACACGGCTTATATGATATCCATAGTCACATAATTTTCATTCACAGGACTACACATTAGAGAAGCTTCAGATGTGTGCTCACCACTAGATGTAAGCTGAATGCGTATTCATTTATCAAATGCTAAAAGAACCTCCAACTATGCAGTTTGTGTTTTTGAGATTGTGCGTGACATCTCACTGTGACGATTCTATTCACAGAGTCAGTTGTATATAAAGCACAGTGTTCTATGATTTTCTCATCGAGGAATCGTTTGTAACACTCGCGGGGCTAAATTCTCAGAATGCCTTTGCGTCAGGGACATGTCGCATGGAATAAATGTTGAGTTTGTGGGGCGCCATGATTTGTTAATATGAGAGTAAAGTAGGTGTGGTAGGGGTTGTTTCTTTTGATGCTTCTGAAGGTTTTAAAAAATTTTTTTTTTTAAAAATTTTTTAAAAAATTTTTAAATGGCCCCCAAAAAAAATTTTTTTTTTTTTTTAAAAAAAAATTTTTTTTTTTTTTAAAAAATTTTCCCCAATTTTAAAAATTTTTTAAAATTTTTAATTGGTTTTTTTTTAAAAGGGTTTTTTCCGGGGAAAAGGTTTTCCTTTAACCCCCGGGGGGGGAAAAAAGGGGGAAAAAAAAAAAAAAAATTTTTTTTTTTGAAACCCCAAATTTTTTTTGGGTTTTCCCCTTTTTTTTTTTTAAAGGAATTTTGGGGAAAAAAAAAGGAAAAAATTTTTTTTTTTTTCCCCTTTTTTTTTTTAAAAAAAAATTTTTTTAAAAAGAAAAAAATTTTTTTTTAAAAAAGGTTTTCCCCCTTCCCCTTTAAAATTTTTTAAAGGGAAAAAAAAAAATTTTTTAAAAAAAACCCCCGGGGGTTTTTTTTAAAAAAAATTTAAAAAAAAAAGGTTTTTCCTTTACAGGACTACATTTAAGAGAGGCAGATGTGTCACCCGCAGATATAAGCTGAGTATAGTATTCCATTTATCCAAATGTAAACAAAACTAACTGTAGTTTTGTGTTTTTGAGATTGTAAACTTGACATCTCACTGTGTTTGATTCTATTCACCAGAGTCAGTTGTATACTTAAAGCTTTGATGTTCTATGATTTTTCATGAAGATGGAATTTTGTTGTACCAAGCTATAAATTCAGAATGCCTTCGTCCAGGGATGTCGCATGGAGACAAATGTTGAGTTTGGCTGGCGCCATGGTTGATAATGGGAAGTAAAGTAGGTGGTGGGGTTGACTTCTTTGGGAATGCTACAAGTGGAAACGTTTCTTTGATGCTTCTGTAGGCTATCAAGTTGAACTATCTTCAAAATGTGTCTAGTTTGGCTGACAATACTAACACACCAGTGGGAAAGGTTGGCATGAGTTGATTTGGCATGGTTTAGAAAGGAGCAAGCTTCCAGTGTATTGCGTGTTAGATCACTCCTGATTTCTCTTCAGATCGAATAAATCTTTAAGCCTTTTTACTAAAGATTTCCGTGGAGAGGATCACTAAGAGTATTACTGAATTTTCATTGCCCCTGCTTAATGCGTGGGGCTTCTTCAACTGTGAAATGAAATTGATGTTGTTCTTATCATTGAGTTAAGATTTTAAGTAGCTTGTCTGATCTGCACTTAGCTGGGCAGTTATCACAAACATGTGATATATAGTCCACACTAATTTCATTCACAGGACTACATATTTTAGAGAACTGAATGTTTGTCACCACTAGGTGTCGCTGGTGCAGTTTGAACTTATGTGTATTCATTTATCCAAATGTCGCTAAAACCTTCAACTGTAGTTTTGTGTTTCGAGATTGTCGTGACATCTCACTGTGTTTGATTCTATTCTGAGTCAGTTGTATACTTAAAGCACAGTGTTCAATGATTTTCTCATCGAAGATCGTTTGTTATCGCGAGGGCTAAATTCTCAGAATGCCTTGCGTCCAGGACAATCGCATGGAACAAATGTTGAGTTTGTGGCACCATAGTTGTTAATGAGAGTAAAGTAGGTGGTGAGGTTGTTTTTTGATGCTTCTGAAGGAAAACATCAAGTTGAACTATCTTCAAAATGTGTCTAGTTTGAGCGACAATACAAACACACCAGTGGGAAGAGTTGGCATGAGTTTGAAAGGACCAAGCCTGAGTGTGTTGCGTGTTAGATCACTCTGATTTCTCTTCAGATCGAATAAATCTTCGCCTTTTACTAAAGATTTCCGTGAGAGGATCACTAAGAGTATTACTGAATTTTCATTGCCCTGCTTACGTGGGGCTTCTTCAACTATGAAATGAAATTGATGTTGTTCTTATCATTGAGTTAAGATTTTAAGTAGCTTGTCTGATCTGCTAACTGGGCAGTTATCACAAAACATGTGATATGTAGTCCACGTAATTTCATTCACAGGACTACATTAGAGAACTGAATGTTTGTCACCACTGAAGGTGTCGCTGGTGCGAGTTTGAACTTCGTATTTTTATCCAAATGTCGCTAAAACCTTCAACTGTAGTTTTGTGTTTTTGAGATTGTCGTGACATCTCAATGTGTTTGATTCTATTCTGGAGTCAGTTGTATACTTAAAGCACAGTGTTCTATGATTTTCTCATCGAAGATCGTTTGTTATCATGAGGGCTAAATTCTCAGAATGCCTTTGCGTCAGGGACAATCGCATGGAACAAATGTTGAGTTTGTGGCGCCATGGTTGTTAATGAGAGTAAAGTAGGTGGTGGGGATGTTTTCTTTTTTGATGCTTCAGAAGGAAACATCAAGTTGAACTATCTTCAAAATGTGTCTAGTTTGAGGCGACAATAATAACACCCAGTGGGAAGGTTGGCATGAGTTTGAAAAGGACCAAGCCTTCAGTGTGTTGCGTGTTAGATCACTCTGATTTCTCTTCAGATCGAATAAATCTTTACGCCTTTTACTAAAGATTTCCGTGGAGAGGATCACTAAAATATTACCTGAATTTTCATTGCCCTGCTTACGTGGGGCTTCTTCAACTGTGAAATGAAATTGATGTTGTTCTTTATCATTGAGTTAAAGATTTTAAGTAGCTTGTCTGATCTCATGCTAACTGGGCAGTTATCACAAAACATGTGATATGTAGTCCACGTAATTTCATTCACAGGACTACACATTAGAGAACTGAATGTTTGTCACCACTAGGTGTCGCTGGCAAGTAGCGAACTTTGCGTATTCATTTATCCAAATGTCGCTAAAACCTTCAATCTGTAGTTTTGTGTTTTGAGATTGTCGTGACATCTCACTGTGTTTGATTCTATTCTGGAGTCAGTTGTATACTTAAAAGCACAGTGTTCTATGATTTTCTCATCGAAGATCGTTGTTATCGCAGGGGCTAAATTCTCAGAATGCCCTTGCGTCAGGGACAATCACATGGAACAAATGTTGAGTTTGTGGCCGCCATGGTTGTTAATGAGAGTAAAGTAGGTGGTGGGGTTGTTTCTTTTTGATGCTTCTGAAGGAAACATCAAGTTGAACTATCTTCAAAATGTGTCTAGTTTGAGCGACAATAATAACACACCAGTGGGAAGGTTGGCATGAGTTTGAAAGGACCAAGCCTTCAGTGTATTGCGTGTTAGATCACTCTGATTTCTCTTCAGATCGAATAAATCTTTACGCCTTTTACTAAAGATTTCCGTGAGAGATCACTAAGAGTATTACTGAATTTTCATTGCCCTGCTTACGTGGGGCTTCTTCAACTGTGAAATGAAATTGATGTTGTTCTTATCATTGAGTTAAGATTTTGGTAGCTTGTCTGATCTAGCAACTGGGCAGTTATCACAAAATGTGTGATATGTAGTCCACGTAATTTCATTCACAGGACTACACATTAGAGAACTGAATGTTTGTCACCACTAGATGTCGCTGGTGCGAGTTTGAACTTTGCGTATTCATTTATCCAAATGTCGCTAAAACCTTCAACTGTAGTTTTGTGTTTTTGAGATTGTCGTGACATCTCACTGTGTTTGATTCTATTCTGGAGTCAGTTGTATACTTAAAGCACAGTGTTCTATGATTTTCTCATCGAAGATCGTTTGTTATCGCAGGGGGCTAAATTCTCAGAATGCCTTGCGTCAGGGACAATCACATGGAACAAATGTTGAGTTTGTGGCGCCATGGTTGTTAATGAGAGTAAAGTAGGTGGTGGGTTGTTTCTTTTGATGCTTCTGAAGGAAACATCAAATTGAACTATCTTCAAAAATGTGTCTAGTTTGAGCGACAATAATAACACACACCAGTGGGAAGGTTGGCATGAGTTTGAAAGGGACCAAGCCTTCAGTGTATTGCGTGTTAGATCACTCTGATTTCTTCAGATCGAATAAATCTTTCGCCTTTTACTAAAGATTTCCGTGGAGAGGATCACTAAGAGTATTACTGAATTTTTCATTGCCCTGCTTACGTGGGGCTTCTTCAACTGTGAAATGAAATTGATGTTGTTCTTATCATTGAGTTAAGATTTTAAGTAGCTTGTCTGATCTGCGCAACTGGGCAGTTATCACAAAACATGTGATATGTAGTCCACGTAATTTCATTCACAGGACTACACATTAGAGAACTGAATGTTTGTCACCACTAGATGTCGCTGGTGCTAGTTTGAACTTTAACGTATTCATTTATCCAAATGTCGCTAAAACCTTCAACTGTAGTTTTGTGTTTTCGAGATTGTCGTGACATCTCACTGTGTTTGATTCTATTCTGGAGTCAGTTGTATACTTAAAGCACAGTGTTCTATGATTTTCTCATCGAAGATCGTTTGTTATCGCAGGGGCTAAATTCTCAGAATGCCTTGCGTCAGGGACAATCGCATGGAACAAATGTTGAGTTTGTGTGCCATGGTTGTTAATGAGAGTAAAGTAGGTGGTGGGGTTGTTTCTTTTTGATGCTTCTGAAGGAAACATCAAGTTGAACTATCTTCAAAATGTGTCTAGTTTGAGCGACAATAATAACACACCAGTGGGAAGGTTGGCATGAGTTTGAAAGGGACCAAGCCTTCAGTGTGTTGCGTGTTAGATCACTCTGATTTCTCTTCAGATCGAATAAATCTTTCGCCTTTACTAAAG
The DNA here is from genome assembly GCA_009823395.1 of Thamnaconus septentrionalis. NCBI lineage: Eukaryota > Metazoa > Chordata > Actinopteri > Tetraodontiformes > Monacanthidae > Thamnaconus > Thamnaconus septentrionalis. The sequence goes on along the minus strand of CM020503.1, from coordinate 17,012,224 downwards.
ATTTCCGTGGAGAGGATCACTAAGAGTATTACTGAATTTTCATTGCCCTGCTTACGTGGGGCTTCTTCAACTGTGAAATGAAATTGATGTTGTTCTTATCATTGAGTTAAGATTTTAAGTAGCTTGTCTGATCTGCGCAACTGGGCAGTTATCACAAAATGTGATATGTAGTCCACGTAATTTCATTCACAGGACTACACACATTAGAGAACTGAAATGTTTGTCACCACTAGGTGTCGCTAGTAAAGTAGTTTGAACTTTATGTGATTCATTTATCCAAAGGTCGCTAAAACCTTCAACTGTAGTTTTGTGTTTTCGAGATTGTCGTGACATCTCACTGTGTTTGATTCTATTCTGGAGTCAGTTGTATACTTAAAGCACAGTGTTCAATGATTTTCTCATCGAAGATCGCTTGTTATCGCAGGGGCTAAATTCTCAGAATGCCTTCGTCAGGGACAATCACATGGAACAAATGTTGAGTTTGTGGCGCCATGGTTGTTAATGAGAGTAAAGTAGGTGGTGGGTTGTTTCTTTTTTGATGCTTCTGAAGGAAACATCAAGTTGAACTATCTTCAAAATGTGTCTAGTTTGAGCGACAATAATAACACACCAGTGGGAAGGTTGGCATGAGTTTGAAAGGACCAAGCCTTCAGTGTGTTGCGTGTTAGATCACTCTGATTTCTTCAGATCGAATAAATCTTTCGCCTTTTACTAAAGATTTCCGTGGAGAGGATCACTAAGAGTATTACTGAATTTTCATTGCCCTGCTTACGGGGGCTTCTTCAACTGTGAAATGAAATTGATGTTGTTCTTATCATTGGGTTAAGATTTTAAGTAGCTTGTCTGATCTGCGCAACTGGGCAGTTATCACAAAACATGTGATATGTAGTCCACGTAATTTCATTCACAGGACTACACATTAGAGAACTGAATGTTTGTCACCACTAGGTGTCGCTGGTGCGAGTTTGAACTTTGCGTATTCATTTATCCAAAGGTCCCTAAACCTTCAACTGTAGTTTTGTGTTTTCGAGATTGTCGTGACATCTCACTGTGTTTGATTCTATTCTGGAGTCAGTTGTATACTTGAAGCACAGTGTTCAATGATTTTCTCATCGAAGATCGTTTGTTATCGCAGGGGCTAAATTCTCAGAATGCCTTGCGTCAGGGACAATCACATGGAACAAATGTTGAGTTTGTGGCGCCATGGTTGTTAATGAGAGTAAAGTAGGTGGTGGGTTGTTTCTTTTTGATGCTTCTGAAGGAAACATCAAGTTGAACTATCTTCAAAATGTGTCTAGTTTGAGCGACAATAATAACACACCAGTGGGAAGGTTGGCATGAGTTTGAAAGGGACCAAGCCTTCAGTGTGTTGCGTGTTAGATCACTCTGATTTCTTCAGATCGAATAAATCTTTCGCCTTTTACTAAAGATTTCCGTGGAGAGGATCACTAAGAGTATTACTGAATTTTTCATTGCCCTGCTTACGTGGGGCTTCTTCAACTGTGAAATGAAATTGATGTTGTTCTTATCATTGAGTTAAGATTTTAAGTAGCTTGTCTGATCTGGGCAGTTATCACAAAACATGTGATATGTAGTCCACGTAATTTCATTCACAGGACTACACATTAGAGAACTGAATGTGTGTCACCACTAGATGTCGCTGGTGCGAGTTTGAACTTTGCGTTTCATTTATCCAAAGGTCGCTAAAACCTTCAACTGTAGTTTTGTGTTTTCGAGATTGTCGTGACATCTCACTGTGTTTGATTCTATTCTGGAGTCAGTTGTATACTTGAAGCACAGTGTTCAATGATTTTCTCATCGAAGATCGTTTGTTATCGCAGGGGCTAAATTCTCAGAATGCCTTGCGTCAGGGACAATCACATGGAACAAATGTTGAGTTTGTGTGCCATGGTTGTTAATGAGAGTAAGTAGGTGGTGGGTTGTTTCTTTTTGATGCTTCTGAAGGAAACATCAAGTTGAACTATCTTCAAAATGTGTCTAGTTTGAGCGACAATAATAACACACCAGTGGGAAGGTTGGCATGAGTTTGAAAGGGACCAAGCCTTCAGTGTGTTGCGTTAGATCACTCTGATTTCTCTTCAGATCGAATAAATCTTTCGCCTTTTACTAAAGATTTCCGTGGAGAGGATCACTAAGAGTATTACTGAATTTTCATTGCCCTGCTTACGTGGGGGCTTCTTCAACTGTGAAATGAAATTGATGTTGTTCTTATCATTGAGTTAAGATTTTAAGTAGCTTGTCTGATCTGCAACTGGGGCAGTTATCACAAAAATGTGATATGTAGTCCACGTAATTTCATTCACAGGACTACACATTAGAGAACTGAATGTTTGTCACCACTAGGTGTCGCTGGTGCGAGTTTGAACTTTGCGTATTCATTTATCCAAAGGTCGCTAAAACCTTCAACTGTAGTTTTGTGTTTTCGAGATTGTCGTGACATCTCACTGTGTTTGATTCTATTCTGGAGTCAGTTGTATACTTAAAGCACAGTGTTCTATGATTTTCTCATCGAAGATCGTTTGTTATCGCAGGGGCTAAATTCTCAGAATGCCTTGCGTCAGGGACAATCACATGGAACAAATGTTGAGTTTGTGTCGCCATGGTTGTTAATGAGAGTAAAGTAGGTGGTGGGGTTGTTTCTTTTTGATGCTTCTGAAGGAAACATCAAATTGAACTATCTTCAAAATGTGTCTAGTTTGAGCGACAATAATAACACACCAGTGGGAAGGTTGGCATGAGTTTGAAAGGGACCAAGCCTTCAGTGTGTTGCGTGTTAGATCACTCTGATTTCTCTTCAGATCGAATAAATCTTTCGCCTTTTACTAAAGATTTCCGTGGAGAGGATCACTAAGAGTATTACTGAATTTTTCATTGCCCTGCTTACGTGGGGCTTCTTCAACTGTGAAATGAAATTGATGTTGTTCTTATCATTGAGTTAAGATTTTAAGTAGCTTGTCTGATCTGCTGCAACTGGGCAGTTATCACAAAACATGTGATATGTAGTCCACGTAATTTCATTCACAGGACTACACATTAGAGAACTGAATGTGTGTCACCACTAGATGTCGCTGGTGCGTATTCATTTATCCAAAGGTCGCTAAAACCTTCAACTGTAGTTTTGTGTTTTCGAGATTGTCGTGACATCTCACTGTGTTTGATTCTATTCTGGAGTCAGTTGTATACTTAAAGCACAGTGTTCTATGATTTTCTCATCGAAGATCGTTTGTTATCGCAGGGGCTAAATTCTCAGAATGCCTTATGTCCAGGGACAATCGCATGGAACAAATGTTGAGTTTGTGGCGCCATGGTTGTTAATGAGAGTAAAGTAGGTGGTGGGTTGTTTCTTTTGATGCTTCTGAAGGAAACATCAAGTTGAACTATCTTCAAAATGTGTCTAGTTTGAGCGACAATAATAACACACCAGTGGGAAGGTTGGCATGAGTTTGAAAGGGACCAAGCCTTCAGTGTGTTGCGTGTTAGATCACTCTGATTTCTCTTCAGATCGAATAAATCTTTCGCCTTTTACTAAAGATTTCCGTGGAGAGGATCACTAAGAGTATTACTGAATTTTTCATTGCCCTGCTTACGTGGGGCTTCTTCAACTGTGAAATGAAATTGATGTTGTTCTTATCATTGAGTTAAGATTTTAAGTAGCTTGTCTGATCTGCGCAACTGGGCAGTTATCACAAAAATGTGATATGTAGTCCACGTAATTTCATTCACAGGACTACACATTAGAGAACTGAATGTTTGTCACCACTAGGTGTCGCTGGTGCGAGTTTGAACTTTGCGTATTCATTTATCCAAAGGTCGCTAAAACCTTCAACTGTAGTTTTGTGTTTTCGAGATTGTCGTGACATCTCACTGTGTTTGATTCTATTCTGGAGTCAGTTGTATACTTAAAGCACAGTGTTCTATGATTTTCTCATCGAAGATCGTTTGTTATCGCAGGGGCTAAATTCTCAGAATGCCTTGCGTCAGGGACAATCGCATGGAACAAATGTTGAGTTTGTGGCGCCATGGTTGTTAATGAGAGTAAAGTAGGTGGTGGGGTTGTTTCTTTTTGATGCTTCTGAAGGAAACATCAAGTTGAACTATCTTCAAAATGTGTCTAGTTTGAGCGACAATAATAACACACCAGTGGGAAGGTTGGCATGAGTTTGAAAGGGACCAAGCCTTCAGTGTGTTGCGTGTTAGATCACTCTGATTTCTCTTCAGATCGAATAAATCTTTCGCCTTTTACTAAAGATTTCCGTGGAGAGGATCACTAAGAGTATTACTGAATTTTTCATTGCCCTGCTTACGTGGGGCTTCTTCAACTGTGAAATGAAATTGATGTTGTTCTTATCATTGAGTTAAGATTTTAAGTAGCTTGTCTGATCTGCGCAACTGGGCAGTTATCACAAAACATGTGATATGTAGTCCACATAATTTCATTCACAGGACTACACATTAGAGAACTGAATGTTTGTCACCACTAGATGTCGCTGGTGCGAGTTTGAACTTTGCGTATTCATTTATCCAAATGTCGCTAAAACCTTCAACTGTAGTTTTGTGTTTTCGAGATTGTCGTGACATCTCACTGTGTTTGATTCTATTCTGGAGTCAGTTGTATACTTAAAGCACAGTGTTCTATGATTTTCTCATCGAAGATCGTTTGTTATCGCAGGGCTAAATTCTCAGAATGCCTTGCGTCCAGGGAC